>JAJEJO010005670.1:0-168589 GCA_020662805.1 Glaucomys volans | reverse complement strand
CAGGGGTACTCTACCACCAAGCTACAACCCTAGCCTTTTCTCCCTCTTTTTTATTTTTTTTTTTGAGATAGGATCTTGCTAAGTTGCTGAGGTTGCCCTTGAACTTGTGATCCTCCTGCCTCAGCTTTCCGAGTCACTGGGATTACAGGTGTGTGCCTCTGTGCCTGGCTTTTTCTCTTAGCATCAATTTTGTTGATTTATATTTTCTCACAGAAAATCATCCACATCGTTGAAATATTTAAATTCACTGGCAAAAATATTTAACTCTTCCTAGTATTTGTTTTATTTTTTAGCATTTTTAATTTTATCTTTTTTGTTGATACTTTTTAGGGATTTGACTTATTTTATTTTATTTTATTTTATTTTATTTTTTTGGAACCAGGGATTGAACTCAGGGACACTCGGCCACTGAGTCACATTCCCAGCCCTATTTTGTATTTTATTTAGAGACAGGGTCTCACTGAGTTGCTTAGGGCCTCGCTAAGTTGCTGAGGCTGGCTTTGAACTTGCGATCCTCCTGACTCAGCCTCCCAAGTCGCTTGGATTACAGGCATGCACCACCACGCCCGGCTGGATTTGACTATTTTAAATCTGGTGTTCCCTGAAGAACAATCTTAAATGTATTTATTAATGTTCTCATTTTATTAGTTCTAATTCATTTATTTAGCCCCTGTTTTTCTTGGAATAATCTCATACTTCCATCTCACTTTTTAGAAAGGTGGTGAAAGTTCGGTTTCCAGTTTGATCTGTGATGCTTTGCTGTTGAGTTTTGGTGTTTCTGGATTGTTCCATCAGTAAATGCGAAGGGATAGGGTCTTTGTTCATTTTTCTCCTTGACATTTCCTGGCATCTGAAATGGTTCCTGGTACCTACTACTGGCACATAGTAGGTGTTATGGTTTAGTTGTGAAGTGTCCCCCAAAAGTTCATGTGTGAGACAATGTAAGAGGTTTACATGAAATGTTTGGGTTATGAAAGCCTTAACTAAATCAGTGAATTAATCCCTGATGGGGATGAACTGAGTGGTAACTGTAAGCAGGTAGGGTATGGCTGGAAGAGCTGGGTTCCTGAGGGTGTGCCTTTGAGGTTTATGTTTTATCCTTGTTGAGCAAGGCTCTGTTTCCTGGTGCCATGTAACTGACCTGGGTTTCCTTTGCTACACCCTTCCACCATGATGTTCTGCCTCATCTCAGGTCCTGAGGAATGGAGTTGTCCATCTATGGACTGAGATCTCTGAAACCGTGAGTTCCAAGACAAACTTTTCCTCCTCTAATTATTCTTGTCAGGTCTTATTGGTCATAGCAGTGAAAAAGCTGACCAAACAATAGGGGTACAATCTGTGTTTATTGGCCAAATGAAGAATGAATCTGGGAAAGAGGTGAGAAGCTGTCAAAACACTTTTTTTTTCTGGGGAAGAACTCATGGGAGGCAGGGAGAAGAAAGAGACACATCATGCTGGGTGTGGTGGTGCATGCCTCTAACCCCAGCAGCTTGGGAGGCTGAGGCAGGAGGATCTCAAGTTCAAAGCCAGGTTCAGCAATTTAGCGAGGCCCTAAGCAACTCAGCTAAACCTTGTCTCTAAAAAACTATATATATATACATATACATGTATGTATATATATATATAGTTTATATATATATAATATATATAATATAAAAAATGTACATATACTGTATATAATGTAAAAGAGTTGTGGATGTGGCTCAGTGGTTAAGCACCCCTGGGTTCAATCCCCTGATGTTTATTTTGATGAAAATGACCTTGAAGTAAGATTGAACTGCTGGTCCTGGAGAGCTGTGAGTTTAGTTGGAGCTCAGAATAGCTGAATTGTGGCATTGAGAATGGGAGTGGCTATGCCTGAGACCATGCTTTAGGAATGAGGGAAGCACCCTGGTTTGGACAGGGAGGTGCCCTAAAGGTGGACACTTGCCTCTACCTCATCTTTACCTAAAGTTGCCAGATAGAATGCAGGATGCCCAGTTAAATTAGAATTTCAGATAAATAATGAGTAAATTTTTTGGTGTGGTTTGTCCTATGGATTTGGGACCTCTTGATTTACCCAGCCCTGAGGCAGAAGCCTCCTAGAATCTTGGGAGAACTTCCCACTGGGAAGGTAATGAGGCACCTTTCTTTATTCCACACCCATCCTGAGATGTCAGCAAAAGTGAAGCCATTAGACATGAAAAAAACAAGCCCCTTACTCCCTACCTCACCTTGCTCCTCAAATAGAGATGTGAACTAAGTGAGTTCTCTGCCTCTTCCACTATTTGTTAATGACCTTCTGGCCAGTTTCACAGGCTCTTATGGACACAGAGACAAGTGAGATATGCACTCTACTTCTAACAGATAAAAGGAAGTAAGTCAAAGGTCAGGAAAGAGGGTTTAGGCAGACTGATGGGCTTAGAATAAGGAGAGTGAAGGGATCAAGCAGGGGAATAAATGGATGGGAAGGATTAGGTGGGGGATGCAGGTCATGTAGGAGATGACCAGAAGCCAACGGTAGCAGGCTAATGTCACAGAGTGAGGGGGGGAAGCAGGAAAGGCCTAGAGGACCCTCCTTTGGGTACTTCCTTAGTACCCTCTGCTTCCAGGGGCTGTGGAAAAGCTGAAGGATAAATTCTAAATTTCTGGGCTAGAAAGTAGGCTTTGGGAAGCAAGTATCATGAAGGAGATAACCTCTAGGTATGTCACAAAGTTTGTGTTACTCTTAGCCTAGCCTCATTTATTTCTGACTGAAGGTTAAAAACTATACAAATAATTTTAATGGACACAATTATGTTCTCATCACAAAATAATGTGGCACAGTTCCATAATTACTCAAAAATGATCATTGTGTGAACAGCTATTAATTAGTGAATAGCTTTGGAAAAAAATTTCAATAGATTTGGGAAGCATTCTTAATAACCCATTACGATATGTCTGGGGGTCAAATCACCATGTCATGTCAAAGCATAGATTTATGGCTCCATTTTAATGATTTCAAAATAATTAAGAATGTGCTATGCATCTGACTGGGCAGATTTGAGACACAAAAACCATAGATCTGCATTAGTAAGGGAACGGATCATTTCCAGCCAAAATGGAGATCAAAGCTCTTTTGACATCCATTTGGCAAGAGCATGCACATTTTATAGCTTCTCAAAAAGTATTAGCGATTTTAGATAAATAGCATTCAGCTTTTCTTTCCCATCCCCCATGACTTTCTCGCAAGTCAAGAGAGGAAAATCATAAATCATCAGAAACTTCCGACCTTAACTTGGAATTTTGGGAAGTCCTGGCATATGCACACTTCTTGACTAAATGGGGGTGTTTCTGCATTACTCTTTGCCTTTCCCCAGAATGGGTCTGGGAGAAGCAGCTCTGTTCTTTGGAAGACCCTTAGCCTGTGGTTGGTGGAGGCTTGTGCTGAAATTCCTTTTAGCTCAGCGATGTCCTATCTCCCTAGAACCTGGAGTGTTAAGGGCACTTTGAGCCTTTGGGAGCAGGCTCACCTCCTGGGCTTCCTTGGAATTCTTTACTGAGTGTCTTGTATTTCAGAGACTGTGCTGGACTCTTTGTGTACATGGTTGAAACCCTCCGATGGAGCAGGCATTGTGTTCCTTGCCGGCCAGTGAGGAAATCGAAGTTCAGATAGACAAGGGGAGTCCTTCAAGTTTGGGAAGGAAGCCCAAGGCCAGAGAGCATCTTAGGTTCCGTGTACCATCTGAATTTGACTCCTTTTGGTGACTTACCTATGACAAAATCATCTAGGCAACTTGAACACCTTTTGTGGAGGGCCATCTGCTACCAAGTGACCTGTCATATTCAGTATGAACAAGGAGTAGTATGTGCCTATTGTTTAAACAAAAAATGCATATGAAGTAGAAGAACTTTCCATATGCCCCTGCTAATTCTCAGAGGAGATTACTATTAGCACTTGGGTGTATATCATTCCAAATGTCTTCCTATGCATAAATAGATTATGTAATTTATTTTAGTGTAAGTAGGATCATACATACTGCTTTATGATGTGCTTTTTACTCAAGAAATTATGGCTGTCTTTCAGATATATGTATGCACCTAACCTTGTTCTATTGATCTACTATTAATGTGCTGTGTATCATTTATCTATTATTACTAATTGGTCTATTTGGTTCTATCTTCAAGATATAATCTTCAGAATGGATCTTACCCCTTCTTTCCACTTCTACTGCCCTCTTCTTGTCTTATTTGGATTATTGTCATAGCCTCCTATCTGGAATCCCTGCTTCTGCCCTGGCCCTGCCTTCTCACTTATTCTGAAGTCAGCAGGAGTGGTGGGGCCTTTTATAACACAAACTGGGTCGGTTATTTCTCTGCTCAAAACCCTCTTACTGCTTTCCTCCCATTAGAGTAAAAGCCACAGACTGCACATGGCTTCGAAGCCCTCTGTATCCACCTCTTCCTGCTATCTGCTCCATTTCTCATTTGCCGCCCCTTTGCGTCCTCTGTTCCTGCTATGCCTGCCTCCTTGCTGTTCTTTGAACTTGCCTAGCATGCTGCTTCTTCAAGGTCTTTGTATTTACAGTTCGTATTGCTTGGAACGTTCTTTCCAGAAAGTTCTGCGGCTCCCTCTCTTGCCTTTTTTTCAAAGTCTCGTTCACATGTCAGTGAAGGCCTTCCCTCACTGCACCTCTATTGATTGACATGATTTCTTAGGATGATTTTTAAAAGTCATGTATACATACACCCAAGTCAAAGCCAGCATTATACTTACTGATGAACCAACAAAAGCAGTTGAATTAAATGAGAAAAAAGATTAATAGGTTTAATGGATGCTACACTGTGTGAATGGATTTGGAAGGAAGAAAAGAGACAAAGGCATAGAGGTCCTGATGAGTCAGTAACTATTCGGAGTCAGTCATCTAACAAGTTGGAAAGGCAGAAAGTGTGGCAGAATGTGATGTTCCAATTAATGACATTAAGAGAGGAGAACTATTGGAGGCTGACAGGGTCCAGAATGTATGATTCTGAGTGGCCAAGATGGAGTGGAAGAGGATTCTAAAATTCAGTGAGGGTAGAAGGAAGTAAGGGTCAGGCTGCAGAGTGGGTCATTCACATGGATGTTGGTCACCCAAGAGTGGGAAGGACTGTGGGTGGAGGGGAGGAAGGGTGCCAGAGGCCTAAATCTTAGATGACTGAGTTGCTGATCCTCAGGTGACAGTGAGGAGTGCTTTGGAGAAGTAATGACGTCAGAACAGAGAGGGGACAGTGACTCTGCTTGCCACCCCAAGGACCTTCCTTGGAAAACCAGGTTTCATTTCAGGTGGAGAAGGCAGGAAGGCTTCTGGGTAGGGGCTGGTGACAGGGGAGATGCTGCTCAGTTATGGAGTTGTAGCTTCAGAAGCCCCAACAGAAGGCTGGGATAGTGAGAGCTCTGTCCTAGAGAGTTACAAATATTAAAATTTCAGACATCCTTAGTAATATTTCTAGCATTTTGTATTTATTTCCCTTTCCAGTGTACCAATTTGTGTGTAATTAGCATCTGATTGAGGCCAAATTGCTGCTTTCCTTCTACACACTTAATGATGCCATGTTCCAACTCTGAGTAAAAACACCCTTGGCTCTGATCGCATCCCCTCTTTTCATAAGCTCATATCTACATCTGTAAGCCCAGCTGGGGTCCAATATTCAAGACAGTTTCTGGCTGGATTTCTCATACCCCACTGTCTTTAAGGAAGAGCAGACCCTTGTCAGAGGTGTCAGTACCACTGCAGAGGGTGCTGGCAGCTGTGGTAGAAGTGAGGACTCACCTTTTGATGGTTTCTTGACTGTGGACATCAAGTCTCCCAGAGAGGGTGTTTGCATGAGAAATTTCCCCAGAAACTCCATTTTTTCGGGAGTGGGGGTTGGGGTACCAGGAATTGAATTCAGGGACACTCAACCACTAAGCCACATCCCCAGCCCTATTTTTGTATTTTATTTAGAGACAGGGTCTCACTGAGTTGCTTAGTGTTTTGCCTTTGCTGAGCTGCTTTTAACTCGCCATCCTCCTGCCTCAGCCTCCCAAGCTGCTGGATTTACAGGTGTGTGCCACTGCTCCCAGCCAGAGACTCCATTTTTATTCATATTTCTGGGGAATCCCAGCTTACATGAGGATTAAATGGGAGAGTGCCTATAACAATGTTTAGTAGGTTGCCTGGTGCATAGTAGGTTATTTTTAACTGTTAGTCAGGTGTTCTGGCAGGGGGATGTCTAAGTGGTTTGTTCCGCCTTCCTGTACTAATCCTGCTTGCTGCAGGCTTCATCTATCAGAACGGCTGCTGTCACTGAAGAAGTTGCTGATGCACAGCCATGAATCACAGTGTGAGAACTGCTCATAATTGCCTTATATGTGTTTTCAGTTCTCAAATTTAAAACCATTTACTGCTGGGAACAGATGTTAAATTCAGGACGCTTGTCAATTGTTGGCACCATACGCAAAAAAGATGCTTAAAATTAGAAGCCTGATTGAATTTTAAGTACAGTGATCACAATGGTTGGAATGAAAATAATTGAAACGGTAAACAGTTTATGGTGGGAGATGGGAATAAGCAATGGAAAGAAAAGTCGAACTTGAATTTGAAGACTCATGATGTGCGGTTATTATAGGGACTCTCCAATAATTGTTAAGTTAATTAATATGTAATTGTAATAGAAACTTAAGGAGCACTACTACCAAATATGTTCATGCATAACTTAGGTGAGCACAGGAAAAGCCACATGGATTCAGTGAGAGTAATAAGAATGATCACTCTTACCTACTGAGCACCTACTGCGTGCCAGACACTGGACTTGAACCTTTATACATCTGATTAATGTCTAGGCCGTTGGTTATTCTCCAAGGCCAGGAAGGATTAGCAGTCCTCTGCTTTGTCCAATTAAAAAATTGTAAAATTATGGAATATACAATTTGCCATTTTAGACATTTTAAAGTAGAGAATTCAGTGACATTAAGCATATTCACAATCTTGTGCAACTATCACCATTATTCATTTCCATATATTATCGTGATCTGTAAAAGATACCTGTATTCACTAAATAATAAATCTCCCCTCCCCCCAGTAGCCTCTATTATTCTTTCTGTGTCTATAAATTTGTCTTGACCAGATTTGCTGGGGTTAATGTCACTTCTACCTTATCCCTGGCTCCAAAACTGCTCCTGGATGACCAGGTCTGCTGTCATTGTGCTGACCCCTTGTGGGGTGCAGACTCCTCTGGACCCACTGGAACATCACAAGGAGGGTGTTCTTAGAGGAGACTGTGTCTCAGCCAGCATGTCATGGTAGACCTGCTTGCCCTGCAAGGCCTTGTGCCAGCTCCTTGCTTGGGTCATCATGCTGCCAGTGCTCCAGAGGGAGGGAGCAAAGCACGTGGAGAGCAAGTCCCTCTCATGCTGCATGACAGCTTCAGTGTCTGCTTTCAGTTCTTTGAATGATCCACAGCTTCTAAGTCTTTGGGTAGATGGATGCTTTTAAGGAACACTAGTAACTTTGGAGAAGGCTGTGGGTACTCTCTGTGTGAGTGAGTGAGTGAGTGAGTATGTGTGTGTGTGTGTGTGTGTGTGCGCCTTGGTGCATGCTCACACACATATACACATGTACACATTCAGGAAGGACTTACTCTGCCTGGGATTGGCCCAGCTGCCTAATGTTGTCTAAAACTGCTCCTGTGACAGATGTTCTTTTGCTTAGAGATTCATTTTGGGGTATTTAGTACAAAACTTGAGGTAAGTAGTTACTGCTCAAAGATTCATATTCTACATTAAAACCTCTTTATTAGCATTCTGATTTAATGTGCAGATAATCTAGAGTCCTGGAGATAGGCATCTGCTACCTATTGAACACATTTTATCAGCTAATAGTGTGAGAACTGGCTGGGCCTCAGCCCTGAAAGTTCTGAAGTTGCTCTCTGAGCTCCAAGGATCTAACAGAAGTTGTTTTTTAAGGGTCCTCTCCTCTCTTTCTTCAATGCTGCTGATTTTTATGGCACACAAGCAAAACTCTGGGTAATCCTGGGTGAGGAGAGGTGGAAGGAAGGAGTGGAACCTGGAAGTCAGGCTGTGTTCTTTGTTTGCTGTGTGACCTCTCTGGCTTGCATCATACCTCCTAAGTACATGTTATTGAAAGTTCCCTCACAGCCCCATGAATGCAGAGGTCTAGCTGTAAGGAAGAGAATGGGTGATCAGTCCAGCTCTGACCCAGTCCTGATGGAAGTATTTTAAGCTCCTGAAGCTTTTCACTTATCTTCCAAACACCAGGGTTATAAGTGTCTGAGAGGCCTGCCTCCTCAGGGCTTAGGGAATTGTTAGTGGAAACAAGATGTGATGTTGATCAAACTCTTCCCATGTCCTGCTTTCCAGGATCTCATTCTCTCTCATTGGTATTTTGTTCTTAGGAGGTTCTGGAGAAATCTGAGGGATGGTGGGCACATGTGGCCTATGTTTCTTCCTCTGGTTTCCAGAACCTGGTTTGCTGGTTAGATACAGAATTCCTTTTTCTTTTGTCTTTTTCATTGTGCATGTGGAATTTTGTTTCCCTTCAAAAACCTCAGTAGGTGGTTTTCTTAAAACAAGTAAGAAGAAAACTAAAATGAGCCAAAGTAGAAAAAAATACTGAACAGTAGGAGCTTGTCTAGTTTATCTAGCTTTGCAAAATCTTATTTACCTTGAATAATATTTCCATGTTTCCTCTCATTCTTCCTTATGTATTCATACATCAAATCAATGTGCTATGACTCGCTCTAGTAAAGTGGAACTGAAGGTCAAGAATCCAATCGCCTAGTAGCCATGGGGACACTTTTTGGTGTTACACTTGACTGGTTAACAGATGGAATTTGGGGTGTGGAATCCATCAGCCCACAGTGGTCTTCCCTGTAACTCTCACAACAGAAACATGGCTGCTCATCTGTAAAGACCTTATCAGCCTTCACTGATTTCCTCAGCCATATTCCAGGACTTGAGGAGTTGGTAGCACCTGTGTGATTTTGACTTTTCACTCCCCTGTTGGAGAACTTCCTTCTTGGTGTCAAGAGACTGTCCAGTCTTCAGTGGACGTTGTGGGCCTAGCATGGTAGTGCAGGTCACTTTGCCAAAACTCAGAGAATGTTGTTGGCTGTAAAAGAAGCTTTACTTATCCTTTCACTTGGATCCAAGCCTAGAGATGTATGTGGTTCCCTGTGTGGGGTTTGCAAGGGACCAGAGAAGTGCCTCATTACTCAGAACACTGAGCTCTCATGTTTAACCTCCCAGAGAGCTGCCCTTCAGTGTTAAATCCCTTCTCCAGTAGTATCAGTACAGCTACGACCACTACGCTGGAGGGTACTGTTGGTTCAGTTCCTTCTTCAAAGTCAGGCCTGGGCCTTGGGACCAGAGAAGCAGAGGCTCCAAAGCCATCCAGGCCTGGGAGCTTTGTTCAGTCTTACCCTCCCTCCCTTTGCCTCAGAGTGATGCCGCTCTTGCCAGGCTTGTGATGAAGGATGGGGTCACTAGGGTGAAGGGGTTTCCTGTTAAAGCTGTTTCACTTAGGCCCCATGATTCAATAAATTCTAGGATTATGGAATTGGAGGGAGAAGTGACAGATTTACCTCTGAGAAGTGGCTCTGAGAGCTTTTCTTGTGTTTCCATGGAGTCAGCTCTGTACATAGCTGATCCAAGTTCCTGGCAGACCATTATCCCAGAGAAGGGAGGGTAATCGCTGGCCAGAGGCAGACCAAACCCCTGCTCCCTGCCCCCTCTCTGAATTTGCTATATAGGTGCTTTCCCTAGTCTCTTTGAAGAGGGGCACAGGGGTTCGGGTTCGGCCCTCGTCTCCTTGGTGTCCCCAGCCTCCTCTTGGCCTGTATTGCTCTCTGTCAGCCCTTCTCAACTTCTCTGACTCAAAAAATTGTTTCAGCCATGTTGCTCTCCTCCTGTAGGCCTCACTTTGTTCTCTTAGAGTTTTCCATGACTATATGGGGCTTCAGGGGAGTGTGTCTATGTGCCAAGGGGCTGAGCTCAGACAGGGGATCCACTCAGGAGCAAAACCCCAGTGTTCCTCAATGTCCCTGTCTTGTCTCAGTAATTGAGAGTGGCAAGTCCTGGGTTCATGAGCCTGAGAGGAGGTTGGAGTTTCTGGGGTGTGGCACTTGTAGGGACTGATGTTCTCAAGCCCAAAGAGCTTTCCTGTGGTGGAGCTGCCAGAGCCTTTGGCTATGGTATTTGTGCTCTATGAGATCTGCTCTAAAGCCCCTCTGGTTTTCATCTCTTCTGTGTCCTTTCCCCTTTCTAGACTGATCTTCTTGTGTCCACTCTGTCCCACCTGCAAATCTCAGGCCTGTGTGCTGGTGCCTGGTCACTTCCAGGAGTTAATGAAGGTGCCTAGATGGACGATGTTTAAGGATAAGAGGGGAATGCCAGTGTCTTTCTCTTAGAGATCGGTAAAACAGGTATGAGTAGAAAATGTTTCCACTGCCCCAAAAGCTGAAAACAAGGGAAAAATAAATAAGCAACAGAGAAATTCCTCTGGGGTTCATGTCTGAGGTGGGACATAGAGATTTAATAATCTGATTCCATCCAAGTGCCACATGCAGACCAGGTAAGTGGGCCTGTGAGCAGCTGGGAGGGTGGCATCATCTAGTATGAGAAAGCTAAGTGGAGGTGCAGCGTGTACCTGCCATTTCCAGAAAAATCAATTTTGGTGTCACAATCAGAGCTTAGAATTGGAGTGAAGAAAATTTCCAGGAGCTGGAGAGTGTCTTCAAAGGGAACTGAGGTTTCAGGCGAAGATTTTACATTCACCAATGATGAATAGAGGCAGGACATGAGCACAAAGCCTCTAGTTCTTCTGCAATGCCAAGTCCTGGATCAGGTCCTGCTACTCTGCCTGGAAGAGACAAATAGAGGATCTTGACTGAGAGATGTCTTGAGTTCAGACTCCTTGCACCAGGCAGTAAGGGAGGGCAGTTCCTTAGCCAGGGAAGAAGTGTGTGAAGAATGGGTTTCCCTTTTGGCTGCCTGCAGTGAGGTCAAGGCACTTTGAAGGCTCCTTTTTTTGGTGTGTGTGTGCTTGGCAAAGGGGTTTTGTTAATAGGATTAAAGGTGAGGACCTTGCAAAGGGGAAGTTATTTTGACTTACCAGGATGGGCTCTAGGTACTCAACTGGGTCCTTAAAAGTGGAAGAGGAAGATAGAGGGCAGGTTGGACATGTCATTTGAGGAGGACATGCTATTGTGAAGATGGAGGAAGGGAGCCACAAGCCAAGGAAGGCAGCAACCCTTAGAAACTGGAAATGGCCTTCAGTTTATAGCCAGCAAGGAACTGAATTTTGCCATTAATCTGAGCGACAGGAAACATTCTCTCCCCAGTGCCTCCACAGGGAACCCTGTCTACAGACACCTTGATTTTAGTCTGGTGAGACCTGTACTAGATTTCTAACACCCAGGGCTACAAATTCATATATTTGTGTTGTGTTAAGCCACCAAGTTTGTGGTGATTTGTTATGGCAGTAATAGAAAACAAATGCAATGGGATTCCCTTGTGTGAGCACACATGGTTTATTTAGCTATTCCCCTGTTCAGGATGGGGGTTTAAGTTCCCCATTTTCTTTATTACCCATGGTCTAGCCATGTATTCTTCTACATATGGCACAAGGGAAGGTATCATTCCAGGACAGTATTTCTAAAAATATTTTTGGTAAGCTGGATATGGTGACACAGGCCTGTGGTTCTAGTTACTCTGGAAGCCAGGTTGGGAGGATCACTTGAGCCCAGGAATTAAGATCAGCCTGGGTGACCTGGTGAGATCCCATCTCAAACAAACAAACAAAACCCCCAAAAGCTATGGTGATCCTAGTAAAAAGTACATTTTGTGTAGTGACGCATGTTCGCACCCACATATAAAACAGAGGACTTTTTGAGAAATTATACTTGTCTTTCCTACTTGGGTTGCATTCTGACATTTCTAGGCTACTCTATTCTAGTCCATTCAAAAATCACTGTGCTTCTAACTTTATCTCACAGTTCACAAATGACCTCCACCTGAAGTCTCAAAAGCATGGCTCTGGAAGCTACTTGGTGAGGTTATCAGGTAGTAAGACCAAATGAATGTGTATGCCGACCATTGAGGACCCCAAAACATGAACAGCTTATTTTTTTATTGGTGGGTGATAATTATATAGACTAATGGGTTTCACTGAGATGTATTCATATATCAGTTTCATTTTGATCAATTTAATTCCCTAAGTGTCTCCCCTTGCCCTCCCCTTCCCTCTCCTCCTACCTTCTCCTCTTCTCTTTCTCTCCCCTGCTGGTCTCCTCTCTATTTTCTATTCTTTTCTTTTTCTTCTTTTTTTTTTTTGGCGGTGCGGGGGATTGAACCCAGGGCCTTGTGCTTGTGAGGCAAGCACTCTATTAACCGAGCTATATCCCCAGCTCCTCTATTTCCTTGAGATCCCTTTCTCCTCCCCTTTTTCCTTCCTTGAGCTTCCACATATGAGAGAGAAAACACTGAACCCTTGAATTTTTGAGTTTAACATGATGGTCTCCCGTTCCATTCATTTTCTGACCAATGACATCATTTTGTTCTTCTTTTTTTTTTTTTTTTGAACCGGGGATTGAACTCATGGGCACTCAAGCCACATCCCCAGCCCTATTTTGTATTTTATTTAGAGACAGAGTCTCACTGAGTTGCTTAGTGCCTTTCCCGTGCTGAGGCTGGCTTTGAACCCACGATCCTCCTGCCTCAGCCTCCCCACCACACCCGGCTATCATTTTGTTCTTCTTTATGTCTGAATAAAACTCCATTGTATACAAAGACCACATTTTCTTTATCTATTTATCTGCCAATGGGTACCTATCCTGGTTCCATAACTTGGCTATTGTAATTGCTTTTAATATGGATAGGCATGTATCTCTAGAGTACACTGGCTTTAGTTGGTTTTGATAAATACTGAAGAGTAGCATAGCTGGGTCATATGGGGTTCCATTCCTAGTCTTTCAAGGAACCTCCCCATATCTATTTCCAAAGTGTCTGTGCTGATTTACATTCCCACCAAGTGTGTCAGCATTCCCCCCACCATCCTCACCAGCATTGTTATTTGTATTCTTGATGATTGCCATTGTAACTGGAGTAAGATGGGATAGGAAAAGGAAAGACAGTGGAATGAATCTGACATAACTCTCCTATATGAGAATATGTGAATACATCACAGTGGATCTCATCAAGTACCCACAAGACTGAGGTCCTAATTAGAATAAGATATAGTCCATGCTCGTATAATTATATAAAAATGGACTCTAGTCATGTATAACCAAAAAGAACCAATAAAAAAATCTCAGTGCAGTTTTGATTTGCATTTTGCTGATGGCTAGCGATGTTGAACACTTTTTCATATAATTGTGGGTCATTTATACTTATTTATTTATTTTTTTTGGTACAAGTCACTTAACTGCTAAGCCACATCACCAGCCATCTTTTGTATTTTATTCATAGACAGGGTTTCTTGGAGTTGCTTACAGCCTCACTAAATTGCCTCACTACATTGGCTCTGAACTTGTGATCCTCCTGTCTCAGTCTCCTGAGCTGCTGGGATTACAGGCATGTGCTACCATGCCTGGCCATTTATACTTCTTTTGAGAAATGTCCATTTAGTTCATTTGCCCATTTATTGGATGGGTTTTTTTCAGTGTTTTTTTTTTATTTTTTTTATTTATTTATTTTTTTTAGTTCTTTATATATTCTAGGTATTAATCCCATCAGAAGATTAGCTGGCCAAGATTTTTCTCTCATTCTGTAGGTTCTCTCTTCACACTGGTAATTATTTCCTTTGCTGTGCAGAAGCTATTTAGCTTGATGCCTTCCCATTTATTGATTCTTGGTACTATTTCCTAAGCCATAGGAGTCCTATTGAGGAAGTCACTGCCTTTGCCTATACACTGGAGTATTTCCCCTATGTTCCCTTCTTTTTTATTTTTTAACAATGGAAGACACTTTATTATTTTTTAAAATCATCTCTCAACATTTCAACTCTTGGTAGAAATCAAATGTCAAATATCTGCATTTTTAAATCAGCATATATTTAACTATCTCAAACTATCTCAATCACAACCACCTCATACAGTAAGATACACACCAAGAAGGAGCACAGTTGTAGTATTTACTATTCCAATCTGGGCACAGTATCCAAGATGGTAGGGACACTGGACTTTGTCTTCCTAGGACACCTTGGTCATACCTGCTTCTGTCCACTATAAATTACGTGGCATCACAATTAGCTGAAAGTTACAGTTGCAGAGTTTCTGGTCTTGCTCCAAGGTCTTTGATTGAGTTTATTTGTGCAGGGTGAGAGATATCCATCTATTTTCAATCTTTTACATATGAATCTATTTTTTCTCCAATGTAAGTTTTTGGCAACTTTGTCAAGAATCAGAGTATGTTTGATTCTGTGTCTTCTATTCTGTTCCAGTGGTCTATACACCTATTTTTATGCCTGTAGCAAGTTGGTTTTTCAAAAAAATTATTTTTATTTTTATTTTTTTACTATGGCTCTGTAGTCTAACTTGAAGTTGGGTATTGTAGTACTTATAGCTTTACCTTTTTGCTCAGAATTGCTTTGGCTATTCTGGATATTTTGTTTTTCTACATAAATTATAGATTTTTTTCTAGTTCTGAGAATAATATCACTGATATTTTGATGGAGACTGCATTGGATCTGTAGGTCACTTTTGGTAATATGATCATTTTAACAACATTGATTCTGCTTATCCATTAACAAGGGAGGTCTTTCCATCTTCTCTTGTCTTCTTGATTTCTTTTTTTGGTGTCCTGTAATTTTCCATTTAGAGGTCTTTCATCTCTTTGGTTAGATTTATTCCTAAGTATTATATGTTTTTGAAGCTATTGTGAATAAAATTGTTTTCCTGAGTTCTTTCTCAGCACATCTAATATTAGCATATACAAAAACTGTTGATTTTTGTATGTTAATTTTGTATCCTGCTACTTTGTTGCATTTGTTTATTGACTCTAGAAGTCTTCAGGTGGAACTTTAGGATCTTCAAAGTATGATCAGATCATTGAGCAGCTCATTTTTTCTTTCTTTATTTTTTATTTGTTCTTTTTAGATAAACGTGACAATAGAATGTATTTTAACATATTATACACGCATGGAGTATAACTTCTCATTCTTGTGGTTATACATGTGTGGAATTATACTGGTCATGTACTCACATTTGAACATAGGAAAGTAATGTCTAAGTCGTTTTACTGTCTTTCCAATTCCCATTCCCCCTCCCTTCCCTTCATTCCCCTTTTTCTAATGAACTTCTGTTCTTCCCTCTACCCTCTTTATTGTTTGTTAGCAGCTGCATATCAGAGATAACATTTGACCTTTGGTTTTTTTGGGGATTGGCTTATTTCACTTAGCATGACAATCTCCAGTTCCATCAATTTACCGACAAATGCCATAATTTCATTCTTATACATGACTAAGTAATATTCCATTGTGTATATATATCATATTTTCTTTATCCATTCATCTGTTTAAAGGTACCTAGGTTGGTTCCATTGCTTAGCTATTGTGAGCAGCCATTTTTGATGACATAATCAAAAACACTACCATTAGAAAAACCAGAAATAGAATTAGCAATTTTATTTTGTTATATGTATAAGTTTTATGTTACAATTTAGTATTGATATTATTATTTTAAAAAGTATATTCTTTGTGGTGCTGGGGATTGAACCCAGGGCCTTGAGCATGCTAGGCAAGCACTCTACCATGGAGCCACATCCAAAATTTTAAAACTTTTTATTTTGAAATATGGATTTGCAATTGGCGTGGTGGCACAAGCCTGTAATCCCAGCGGCTTGGGAGGCTGAGGCAGGAGGATCGCGAGTTCAAAGCCAGCCTCAGCAAGGGCAAGGAAGTAAGCAACTCAGTGAGACCCTGTCTCTAAACAAAATAGGGCTGGGGATGTGGCTCAGTGGCCTAGTGCCCCTGAATTCAAACCCCGGTTCCAAAAAAAAAAAAGAAAGAAAGAAATATGGAGAAATATGGATTTGTGAGGAGTTACTGTGATAGTACATACTTGTCCTTCTAATTTAACTTACATCTGTATGGTACAAGCCAAAACCAGGTAATGACATTGGTACACTGTTGCACAGTTCTGTGTCTTCCTGCAATTGAGATGCAGAACTGGTCCCTTGCTGTTGGGTCTCCTGGTGCTGCCCCCTTGAGTCACACCCATGCTCCTTTCCTTAGCTCCCTCAACCTCTGGAATCACCAACCTGGTTTCCATGTCCATAATTTTGTCCTTTTGGGAATGTCCTATAAATGGAATCATACTGCATCTGACCTTCTGTGATTAGCTTTTTTCATTCAGCATAGTGCCGTTGAACTCCGTGGAGGTTGTGTATAAATAGTTGAATCCTTTTTATTGATGAGTGGTGTTCCATGGCATGGGTGTCTGACCATTTAATCTATTGAGGGTGGTTTTTGTTGTTTGCAATTCTTTGTTGTTATACAAAAAGCTAGAGTGGCCTGGTGCAGTGGCACATTCCTCTCGTCCCAGTGACTCAGGAGGCTGTGGCAGGAGGAGTGCAGGTTTGAGGTCAGCCCATGCAATGTAGTGAGGCCCTAAATAACTTAGACTCTGTTTCAAAATAAAAAATTAAAAGGACTGGGGATGTAGCTCAATGATACAGAGCCCCTGGGTTTAAGCCCCAGTCACTCCTTCCCCCAAAAGCTACAATGAACAATTACATGTGAGTATATCATTTTTTTTTGTTTCTTGGAGATTACTGGGTCAAACATAATTGCCGAATATGTGACAAGTATATGTTTAGCTTTTTAGGAAATTGTCAAACTGCTTTCCAGAGTGGCTGTACCTTCTTACATGCCCACCAGTAATGTATGAGAGATGGTATCTCTCTATTCTTGCTGGTGGTTGGCTTGCCACTATTTATTTTAGCTGTCCTAATAGGTATAGTGATAGCTCCTGTGATCTGGATTTGCATTTCCCTAATGGCTAATGATGTTGAACATCTTTCATGTGCTTATTTGCCATCTGCATGGTCTCTGTGGTGAAATGTCTCTTCATGTCCATTGTTTTTTATTTTGAGAGTTCTATATTAGTCTGATGGGAGGTGCGGTGGGAGGATCAATATTTTTGTGTGTGTTTTTAGTGCTGAATGGATACTAAGGATTGATTTCTGACCTTAGAATAGTCAGACGTGGACAAAGTGAGTAGTTTACGCCCCTACCAGCAATTTTTGGGGGGCCCTGTTTCCATATACCTTCATTAATATTTAATAATATTAAGCTCCTTTTTTATGTTGAATTAATGAGTGATAATAGATTCAACTCTTTTTGGTAGTGGGGATTGACTCCAGAAATGCTCTACCTCTGAGTTATATCCCCAACCTTTTTTATCTTATTTTTGAGTCAGGGCCTTGCTAAATTGCTGAGGCTGGACTTGAACTTTTTTTTAAATATTTTTTTAGATGTTGATTGGCTTTTATTTTTTTCATTTATTTATATGTGATGCTGAGAATCAAACCCAGTGCCTCACACATGCTAAGTAAGTGCTCTACCACTGAGCCACAACCCCAGTCCTGGCCTTGAACTTTTGATCCTCCTGCTTCAGTCTCCTGAGTCATTGGGATTATAGGTATGTGCCACTGTGCCCAGTTACACCCACCTCTTTTAATCTGCAGTTGCCTGAATTTTAGTAAGCCTGGGAGGTACGAATGGGAGGTACGTCACATCACTCCACGGCAATTCTAAATTTCACGTTAGGAAAGTGTTGCCAGGTTCCTCTGTGTTTGGCTTACTAAGTTTTCATAAGGCTTTTGGTACTTCTACTTACTCTTTTAGCACTTTCAAGAATTATCTGTTTATGGGTCGGGGCTGTAACTCAATGGTAGAGCCTTGTCTAGCATGTGAAAGGCTGTGGGATCCATTCCTAGCACTAAAAAAAAAAAAAAAAAAAAAATTCAATACACAAAAAAATTCTGTCTTATTCTACATTATCTTTATTTTTTTAAAGGAAATGCTGGGTGAGGCTAAAGTCCTCACCCACATTTGAATACCATCCTATCCCTTAACATATTACCCCAAGCTGAGTATCTTAAAATAATCAGCATTCATCCATGAGTATGGCTTGGTGAGTCAGGCTGATTTTTTTTTTTTTTTGGGTAGTTGTAGATGGACAAAATGCCTTTATTTTATTTATTTATTTTTATGTGGTGCTAAGGAATGAACCCAGTGCCTCACACATGCTAGGCAAGTGCTCTGCCATTGAGCTAGAGCCCCAGCCTGAGTTGGGCTGATCTTACTCATGCATCTAGAAGACCTGGACTGGAATGATTCTGCTCTCCTCTACTTGGCTGTCATGTGCTCCTGTGAGGGTATTCTGGGGATGGGTTCACTGTGAGGATTTTTTATGTATCTGATTTAAGCACTTTTCAAAGACTCCTAAGTCACCTTTGCCACTATCCCACTGGAAAGCAAGTTACATTGTAAAGTACACAGTGGGAGAGGACACTACTAAAAGGCATAGACTCAAGGAGGCGTAGAACTTTGGGGCCTTTAATACAGTCTATCATATTCTGCTCTTTGGTCACAACTAACCATATCTTTCCCATATGCAAAATATACTAACCCCCATTCTAGGACACCCAATAGATTATCCAATCATTCCGCTATGTTTGCAGTATAGGATCTCACAACCAATATCAGGTCTGCATGTGGCTCTTGGGATGCAGTATCTCTTGATCTGAGCACCTATGAACAAAAGAGATAGGTTTCTGCTCCTACTGGGCAATGTATGATGTTGAGACAGGGGCAAGACAACTTCGACAGATACTCCTGTTTAAAAGAGGTCGAATGGGAGGTACGTCACATCACTCCACGGCAATTCTAAAGTCACGCTGGGAACGTGTTGCCAGGTTCCTCTGTGTTTGGCAGGACATTCATTACTTAGGACATTATTCAGGGTCATGAGTATCCCTTGATTAGTGCCTGATGTTCACTGGAAGTGACTTTACAGTCCATTATCTTCCAAGGCCCTTGGTTGTACCCTCTAAGATGTACTTCCTTTTCCATTATTCTCCTTGGCCACTTCTGAAGAAAATATTTAGTCCTTGAAGTGATTTCTCAGCCTTCTTTCTGCGCATAGGTCCTTTTGCACTTTAAAAACTTGCAACCCAAGTTTAGGGGCACTTACGACAATGAAACATTCTCAAAATTTTGGAGGGTTTTCTGTGTATTTTACCCTATTGGACATTTGTCAAAAACCTTTTTCTCCCATAATGTTTGAGAACTTCGTCTTTTCTGGTGCTGCTTTGGGCACGTCAGACTATGTTCTTAAGATTCCTAGATCCTCTTTTGTCCAATGGAGGGTAACTGTAAGGCAGTACCATAAACATTTATTCAAAATTCTGCTTAAGTGGACTTTTCCAAGGTCCAGTTGACTGGAGAAAAATCAGATAGCTAAGCTCAGGGTTAGTATGGGCAGACACTACAAAAGGGCATAGATTCAGAGAAGTATGAAAGATTGAGACTTTAACGCAATTCATCTACCATAAAAGGTAATTTTTAAAAACTTGGTGTGATTTTTGTGTGTGTGTGTGTTCATAAATGTGAACTCTATATCATTCTGCATCTTGCTATTTTCACTCAGTGATATCTTTTTTGTGATCTATTCCTTTTAACTGCTATAAGAATTTCATTGTATGAATATATAGTGCATTTTATTGAGCTATTTTTGTGATGAATGAACATTTAGGTTATTTCTAATTTTTTCACTATTACTATATTTCATATAGTCTTGAGATGTACCTTTTTTCATTTTAACATCTCTGATATTCATGGTGTCTTCCAAGTATTTGGAAGTTTTATTCTTTCACTGGTACATAAGATGATGATGCATCCTGTAATCAGGGTTGTCTTAGGTTTGATGAAATATGGCATAAACATTGACAAATGTCCAGCTTAGATTGATCTCCAAATCATCATACTCTCACCATCACTCTCTTTGCCAATAATTGTTAGTTCTTCATGATTTTCCAACGTGATAGATGTGGAGTTCTATCTCACTGAGATTTTTTTGTGTTTTGGTACCAGGGATTGAACCCAGGGACACTTAACCCTGAGCCACATTCCAGCCCTTTTTTATATTTTATTAGAGACAGGGTCTTGCTGAGTTACTTAGAAACTCCCTAAGTTGCTGAGGCTGGCTTTGAACTTGCAATCCTCCTGCCTCAGCCTCCTGAGCCGCTGGGATGTGTGCCATTGCACCTGACCTCACTGAAGTTTTAATTGTATTTTTCTGATTATTGGTTAGGTTAAACATTGCTTCATATTTATTGACCACTCAGGTTTTCTTTCTGTGAATTGCCATTTAAAAATACAGTTATCTTTTTCTTATTGATTTGTAGCAATAATTTCTATATTATAGATACTAATATTTTATAGTGCATTGCAAATATTTTCTTACAGTCTGAAGTGTGTCTTTTCACTTTATAGTGTTCCCTATTGTATAGATAATTTAAATTTTAATGGAGTTGGGTTTGTAAAGTCGATCTGTTAAAAATGGTTTGGTTTATTGTGTGGCTTGTTTAAAAAATTCTTTGATACTACAATGATTCCAGTAGTAGAAGCAACTGTTTATTTTTTCTACTTTTTATTTTCTTCTTTTTAGGTATACATGACAGTAGAGTGGATTTTGACGTTTATACATGGAGTATGACTTATTCTAATTAGGATCCCATTCTTGTGGTTATTCATGATGTGGAGTTTCACTGGTCATGTATTCATATATGAACATAGGAAAGTTATGTCTGATTTTCTATTGTCTTTCCTATTTTCATCCCCACTCTCTTCCCTCTATTCCCCTTTGTCTAATCTAATGAATTTCTATTCTCTCCTCTCTTTATTGTGTGTTAGCATCCATACATCAGAGAGATCACTTGGCCTTTGATTTTTTGGGATTGACTTATTTCACTAAACATGATAGTCTCCAGCTCCATCCATTTACCAGCAAAAGTCATTCTTTTTTTTTTTTCTTCTTTTTTTTTGTGGTGCCGGAGATTGAACTCAGGGCCTTGTGCTTACAAGGTAAGCACTCTACCAACTGAGCTATATCCCCAACCTAAAAGTCATTCTTTTTATGGCTGAGTAATGTTCCATTGTGTATATATATCATATTTTCTTTATCCATTGATCTGTTGAAGGGCACCTAGGTTGGTTACATAGCTTAGCTATAGTGAATTGAGCTGCTATAAACATTGATGTGCCTGCATCTCTGCAGTATGCTGATTTTAAGTCCTTTGGGTATATATTGAGGAGTAGGATAGCTGGGTCAAATGGTGGTTCCATTCCAAGTTTTATGCTTTCCAGAGTGGTTGCACCAATTTGCAGAACCACTAACAATGTATGAGTGTAACTTTTCCCCACATCCTTGCAAACATTTCTTGTTACTTGTTTTGATAATTGCCATTCTGACTAGAGTGAAATGGAATCTCAGTGTAGTTTTAATTTGCATTTCACTAATTGCTAAAGATGTTGAACATTTTTTTCATGTTTGTTGGTCATTCATATTTCTTCTGTGAAGTGTCTGTTCAGTTCCTTTGCCTATTTATTGATTGGGTTATTATTGTTATTTTTTTTGGTGTTAAGATATTTGAGTTTAACTTTATATATATACTCTGGAGATTAATGCTTTATCTGAGGTGCAGGTAGTAAAGATTTTCTTCCATTCTGTAGGCTGTCTCATCACATTCTTGATTGTTTCCTTTGCTGTGAAGAAGCTTTTAGTTGGATACTGTGCCATTTTTTGATTCTTCATTTTATTTCTTGTGCTTTTTTAGGAGTCTTGTTGAAGAAGTCAGCCTAAGCTGACATGATGAAGATTTGGGCCTACATCTTCTTCCAGTAAGGCGCAGGGTTTCTGGTCTAACGCCTTGGTCTTTGGTCCACTTTGAGTTGAGTTTTGTGCAGCATGAGAGATAGGGTAGCAGCAACTATTTCTTTTCTTTTCTTTTTTTTCAGTAATTCCTTATTGTTTATTCTCTTCTTACAAAAAGACACTTGGAACAAATAAATATAAAATGGTATATATCATATTTAGCAATGGCCAAATACACATTTCCTTGTTGTCCCCCACAGGAATAAACTAATGAAATCTTCAGAAGCACACTCATCCCACCTCTCCCACCTTCTTTAAGGAAAAAAAGTCAATTCTTTTAATTCTCCATAATTTTTAACAATGGATTCTCAAAATAGATAATCTTATTCTACTCAGGGACCAAGACATCTAAATCAACAAGTTAAAAACACACATGTGTACATACTCACACAATGTAAAATATGATGCTTCCCAGAAACTGCAACTAATGAATATTCTTAAGAGTTTTTCATTTCTTGTATAAGTAGAATCTTTTGTGTTTAGATCTGCATAGTGAATAAAACAAAGCTGAGTGCAATGTATGTATATGTACATACTTTCCTGTCCTAAGAGAAAGCATTAAATACAGGTATATTTAGTATACACAGACCACAAAATTCTGATTTCCTACAACTTGGAGGTAATGCAGAAGGCAGACATACAGCAAAACTACATGTGACCAAATTTACCCTGACTGTTTGGCTCACAATAATGTACAAAATTTGAGCGATGATTAATATCCAAGTGTATTTTTTTCACTAAAATTTATCTTCAGGTCAATACCTGAAGAGCTGAACTTTGCTAATACTTTCAATTAATATTCTTATTTAATGGGCTTTCCATCAAGTGGAAATATGCACAACAATTATTTCAGGAACAAAGGGGGTGATTTTCCCCCTGCCCTCTAAAAAATCATTTTTAAAAATCCATTTCAAGTAATCCCTTATTTGGTGCTTACATAATTTTCCACTTTATGAGACAATCTAGAAAGGCAGAAGATAATACAAAATGTTTAAAGGGTCATCATTGAAAAAAACCAATGGATTTGAAACTTACTTCTGTATGCTTTTGTACTAGCTAGGTCCCTAGCTGAAAAGTATCCCCAGATGGAGAAGAGACAGCTCTGATACCCTGGGTTCAAGTTTCCATGTACACACAGCTTCAGTTTTCCAACACACTAGGGGATTTTCAGTTCCATGTCTAAAGCTTTCTTTAAATCACAAAGGTAATTTAAAATTAGGGGGCAGATACATTTTAACATTTTTGTGGGTGAAGGTCATTAAATTGTGGCAAGTTACAACTCTCCGTAAGTGCAAATAAACGTTAGAAAGCCCAAAGCCAAGAGCCAGTACATGAACATGGGATTCAATGACCCAAAGTAACCTCTTCATGGCAGAAGACACTGTTTCATGATGGCTGCAGATCATGCTCTTTGCTCATGAGACATACACATATCACTTTCTAAGTCCCACTTTGTGATAATTCACAAATCCAAACTTAACTCCAGAACATGTAAATCTGAAGTGTGAATTTGGAGAGACAGTACAAACAGCAGTTGAGTGGACCTGCCTGCAACAATCTTTTATTTTATTTTTTTCCTTTAAGGCTACAGAGGATCTGCACAAAAACAAGGCAATTAACTCTCGTAATAAAAATACCCCCTTACAAGTAGCCAAAATGCTCAGATTCCATGGTGAGTATATGCTGCAGCACATTCTATTCCACAGGCGTACATTCTTGTGAGTCTTGTGAGGGTTAGGATCCATTCTTTCCGGAAATATGAGCTTTTCATAAACTGTCTCCTTTACTGGTAAATACTGTGATATCTCAGGGTCCGTGAACAGGGAGGGAGAGACATGCATTAGATTAGCAATTTTGCTCTCTCAGATGTGTATTCTCATGACATGTAGGTCTTGTCTGGCTCATGGTAAAGTCTTGTGTCATTCATTCTGATGAGCAACCCATCAATCCTCAAGAAAAACCGCAACAGCAGAAAAAAGCTATAAGGCATTACTCTAATTTTCACACTCAGGCTTCAAACACCATGATCATGAAGTTCATCCTCAAACAGGAGAACTTCTTCAAAAAATTTGATCTGTTCTCTGGCTTTCAATTTCTCTGTATCTATCTGATCTGTTGTCGGTACAACCTTTAATTTAAGAGATTCTCCCAGTAACGTTCTTTTATAATGTCATGTAGGTCCAATCGTAAGGCTTAATAATCTTGGAGTGCTCACCCTCCGTCCTGCTCTACTGCCACTCTTCAGAACAGGCCACTTTAAGCATTCCTTGGTAGTTGTTTACACATCTTAATGCATCTGTAGCATTGAACTCAATCCCAAAGCCAGAGCCATGCTGAATTCTTAAGACGTTGTCTCCAAACATCATTTCAGGGAGAGATGACAAGTGCAATTCATCCGCTAACCTCTCCACGTCCGCTGACTTCATGATGTGGGTCTTGGCGGCCGAAGCTTCCAGGGCCTGAAGGAGAAGTCCTGGTGGCTGCTCTGGAAGCCGTGGATCATCATGGTGAGGCGAGTCCGCAGGCCGCACCAGAGGCGGCTGGGGCGGCGATCACCCGCTGAGGCACTGCCTGCGGCCCTTCGCACTTACTTCGCGGTTACCATGCCCACTGCCCCGCCCCTTGCCCAGCAACTATTTCTTGATCATACTATTCCTATGTGCCAGGCCTGGTTCTAAGTGTGTTGGCTAACTCAGTTATCATGATAACTCTATTGGATAGCTATCACTGACCTACTCTATACCTAGGAAACAGGTCAGTTAGCCTGAGCTAGGTTGACTACTGCACCCACCTCCAGAGATAACCATATCGTAGCCCCTGGAATCTGAATATGACCTCATATGAATAAAAGATGAATATTACTTTAAATGATGAAAGATATGCAATTACATTAAGGATCTTGAGGTGGGGACATTATCCTGGATTATCTGGGAGTGCCTCCAAAGCAGACACAGGTGTCATTCTGAGAGGCAGGCAGAGGGAGATCCTCATGCAGAAGGAGGAGGAGGCAAGGAGGCGGGGAGTGTAGTGACACGGCTCTAAGCCAAGGACGCCAGTGGCCACCAGAAGCTGGAAGAAGCCAGGAACAGATGACCTGATTTCATGCTATCATGGGTGTGACTTTCCTCTTTAATGAAGTACTTGTCTGCCCACTTTTTCTATTGGGTTATCTTTATATATGCTGAATACTCTGCCATGTGTGTATAAATGTGTTTTCTGGTGTGTGAGGTGACCTTTTGGGTTGCTAATGCTATCTGCTGCCATTCAAACCTTTACATTTTTGTCTACTCAAAGTTATTATTTTCCCTTTATCAATAACTGTGAGCTAAGAAGATTTTCTCCAAATTCACATTTTCTTCTAAAGCTTTGACTTTTTGGAATGGCTCTTTTGTTGCGATTCAGAATTTATTTTTGAGCATAGTGTGTATGGACAATGATTTTATTTTTTTCCCCCAAATGGAAAGTCACCTGCCTCAATACAATTATTGAAAACTTTGTTTTCCCCCCACTGATTTGAAATGCTTCTATATTCACACCGAGCCATTCCAGAACTCTCAATTACACTCCTCTGATCTATTTGTTTAATCTTTTTTTAAAAATATTTTTTTTAGACGTGGATAACTTTTATTTTATTCATTTATTTACATGCAGGGCTGAGAATCAAACCCAGGGCCTCCCACATACTAGGCAAGCGCTCTACCACTGAGCCTCAACCCAGTCCTATTTGTTTATTCTTACAATAATACCAAACAGGCCCGTAGCGGTGGCGCATGCTTGTAATCCCAGCCCTTGGGAGGCTGAGGCAGGAGGATCGCAAGTTCAAAGCCAGCCTCAGCAACTTAGCAAGACCCTAAGCAACTCAGTGAGACCCTGTCTCTAAATAAAATGCAAAATAGGGCTGGAGATGTGGCTCAGTGGTGGAGTGCCCCTGGGTTCAATCCCCAGTACCAAAAAATTAAAAAAAAATTACCAAACAGGATCAATTGCTATGGTTTAATAACGTAATGTGTTTTGATATTTGGTAGGGCCAACTCTTCCCCCTTCTTTTTTCAAAATTATTCTGACTACTTTTGCATATTTTCATTTTCATATGTGTTTAATCATTTTACATGATTGAAAAATCCTAACTGGTATTAGGATTGTGTTTGCATTGAATTTACATATGATTTTTGTAAAAAAATGGCTTGTCTCTGTAGTTAGGTCATTTAAAAATTATTCTTTGATTTATTTTTACATTTATACTATTTCTTTTGCATTTCTTATTAGAGTCTAATATCAGATAGATATAATATTTGTTATTGTCAAATTGATGTTTTTTTATTTTGTTTCTTTTAAAAAAATTTTTTTTTAAGTTGTCGATGGACCTTTATTTTATTTATTTATTTGTATGTGGCACTAAGAATCAAAACCAGTGCCTCACACATGCTGGGCAAGCACTCTACCACTGAGCCACAACCCAGCCCTTTTCTTTTGTTTCTTGATTTTGAATTATAGTAAAGTAAGTTGGCTCCTCTTTCCCATCATTATGTTGGATATTCACCTATGTTTTTTCCCTAATATTTGTATGGTTTAATTTTTTTTCTTTTTACTCATAGACCTCTGATCTGTTGGAATCTATCCTGGGGTATGGTGTAAGAACTGACCCAGTTTTACTTTCTTTTCTGTGACTAGTATACAACTCCATTTAATCCTTATCACTTATCTCTTCCCCAGTGATTTTAGATACTGCCTTACTGTAAATTAAATTTTCATGTTTTTGATTTTCTCTTCTGTTCCCCTGGTTTGCCTAGTCATGCACAGTACACACTGTTTTTTTTTTTTTTTTTTTTTTTTTTTTTTTTAATCATAGAGGCTATGATGAGTTTCCTATTAGGGCTGGGGTGTGTATAACTTATTTATTTTGGCATCCAGTGGGTCCTTTCATTCTGTAGACACGTGTGTCTTCAGTTGTGGGAAGAAGCTTATTTGTCTTCCTTCAGCTTTTCTTCACTAATTTTCTTCTGTGTTTTCTATCTTTCTATGGCTTGGTAATCTGTTTTGGAAGGGTTCTGGGCCTCCAATTCTTATTCTTATTCCTCTTCCTCCTCCTCCTCCATTGGGAATGAAACCAGGGGTGCTCTTCCACTGAGCTACATCCCCACCTCTTTTTATATTTTATTTTGAGACAGGGTCTTGCTAAGTTGCTGAGGCTGACCTCAAACTTGCTATCCTCCTACCTCAGCCTCTCAAGTGGCTGGGAGTTCAGGTGTGCGCCACTGTGCCCAGCCAATTTATGTTTTAGATGTGCTCATTCTGCAACTCAGCCCTTAATGAGTCTTCTTAATATGAACAGTTCAATTTTTATTAAAACTGATTTTTTTTCACAACCTACTCCTTTTATTTAGTGTATATATTATCCTCCTATATTTTTCTCAGTATATAAATATTTTTATAACAAGAAGATCCTATTCTAATTCCTCTATCATTTCCCTTCAAATTAGTACTCCTAGTGACTAATTTACTCTCTATCATAGTGTTGATATTCCTCAGATGCATCATTCTGCACTGATTTTGGGCTGAGTGTCCCCTTGCATCTGTCTGTGGCCTGTTGGCACAGTGGACTTGGAAGAGTGAGAGGCAACCACCATTGCTGCAGGTCCTGACAAGAACACAATGGGCTGATCTGGGCTTGAAGGAGCCTTCTTCCCTCTCCACTAGCCAGCTATCCCGATACCACCTGTCTTTCTTCCCTAAGCATCCACATTCACTGTTCTTCTCTGGAGGCAGGTATACTTCATATTGCTGCTTGGCTTGCCGAGGGCGGGATGGGACCATGTAGGGTTCCATTGCTCCTGGTATACTGCCCTGCTCGTCACAGTGGCCCATGTCTGCTCTGACTTTCTACCATGCTTTGGTTTTCCCTCCTTTCCATCTTTCCACCTGAAGTTGTTTATTTTAAAATTGATGTTTTATATTTTGTATAGTTTGGTGTTTTGAAGAACATAGACATGGTGGAGTGGTTAAATCTAGCTAATTAAAAAATGCATTATTTACTGAGTTATTTTTTATCTTGGTCAATAACACTTCGTGTGTGTGTGTGTGTTTTTCCAGGAATTCCTCTTGTCTTGGGTCAGCCAGAGTTCCACATCTTGTTTGAGCACAATGTATGTATTTATTATTCAAAATTTTTGTCAATTTGTAAGTGGGTTTGCTGCCAAAGGGGAAGATGGTGGTCTTGCTTCAGTTCATCATCCTGAAACTGCAACTTCATTTTTTTCCCTTTTCTTTCTTTTATGTAATTTCAAAATGAATTATTTTTTGGGTTTCATGGTAACTGCCCCCCCACCTTTAAAATTGTGTTAAAATACATATAAAATTTACCATCATCAGAATTTTTAAACATATGCTTCAATGGATTTAAATACATTTGTAATGGTGTGCGATCATCACCACCATCCGTCTTCAGAACTCTTTTCACCTTGTAAAACAGCGACTTCAGAGTCGCTGAAACATGAAACAACAATTCCTCATTCCCTCCTCCCAGTGTCTAGAATCACCATTCTGCTGTCCTTGTGATTTTTGACCTAAGCACCTTATGTAAATGAAATCATACTGTACTTGTCCTTCTGTGGCTGGCTTCTTTAAGCATAAACCTTAAGGTTTAGCCGTGCTCTTTTTCATAGCAGCATCCCATTTACACTCTCCCTAATAGTGCACCAGGTTCTGATTTCTCCACATCCTTGCCAATATTTATTTTTTATTTATTTATCCTAATAAGCATGACCTGGTATCTCATTTCATTGTAGTTTTGATTTGCATTTCTCTAACGCTTACTGATACTAAGTATCTTTTCCTCTGCTCATTGGCCATCTGTATATCTTCTTCGAAGAAATGTCTATCAAATCCTTTTCCTATTTTTGAACTTTTTTGTTGTTATTGAGTTTTAGGAATCCTCTATATAGTCTGGATATTGACCCCTTCTCAAATGTGATTTGAAAATATTTTCTCTCATTCTGTGAGTTACCTTATTTTTACTTTGTTATGTATTTTCTTTTGTTGCCTATGCCTTTGGCATCCTATTCAAGAAATTATTGCTAATTTGAATGCTGTAAAAGTTTTTGCTCTGTTTTCTTTTAAGGATTTGTAGTTGCAGGTCTCATGCTTAGGTCTTTCATCTATTTTTAGTTAATTTTTTATGTGATAGGTCCAACTTCACTCTTGGCATGTGATAACAGTGTTCCCAGCACCACTTTTTGATAAGAATGTCTGTTTCCTGTTGAAGAACCTTGGCGCCCTTTCAAAATTCTTTGGCCAGGTATGCAAGCAGTTATTTCTGGTCTTTTGATTCTATTTCACTGGCCAAGTGTCTGTCCTTATTCCAGAATCACATTGTTTTGATTACTATAGTTTTGCAATAAAGTTTGAAATCAGGAAGTGTAAGTTCTCCAGCTTTAAGATTGTTTTGGCTATGTGAGGTCCCTTGATAGTCCATATGAGTTTTAGGATAGGTTTTCCTATTTCTGCAAGAAAGTCACTGGTAATTTAATAGGTATTGCAATAATGGCTTTGGGTAGTATTGGCATCTTAATAATATTAAGTCTGCCAATCTATGAATGTGTAATGTGTTTATATTTATTCAGGTCTTCTTTAACTTCTTTCAGCAGTGTTTTGTAGTTTTCTTTGTAAGTCTTTTACCTCCTAAGTATTTTATTCTTTTTGATGCTATTGTAAATGGAATTGTTTTTGTAATTTCCTGTTCAGATGGTTCATTGCTAGCGCATAGAAATGCAACTGATTTTTGTTGAACTTTGTATCCTTCTCCTTTGCTGACTCGTTTATTCTAACAGAGTTTTTGTGAAATCTTCAGGGCTTTCTACAATTGTATAATCTGTGAACAAGAGGTAATTTTACTTCTTCCTTTCCAACTTGAATGCTTGAAATGTTTTTTTTTGTTTATTTAGAAAATATTAGAAAATTGTACTCTTCAGGCAGGCTATGGTTATATTCAAGGATGGATTATTATAATTTATGGTACATATTTATTTACACTTTAATAATGAGCATAGCAATGAGTTAATTGATTAAAATGGGACATGCAGTAAAGTGAATGTAGTAAGTGAGTTTGAATTCTCTCAAGATTCTTAAATTATGTGCATTCTGATTCTAACTTAAAAATTGTGTCCATGATGAAGAACACAATTCTTCTGCTCTGTCAAATGTCAGTGCCATGTTTATTTAGATTAATATTTTTTTGGTACTAGGGATTGAGCCCAGAGGGCTTAATCACTGAGCCACATCCCCAGCACCTTTGGTATTTTATTTAGAGAGAGGGTCTCTCTGAGTTGTTTAGGGACTTGCAAAGTTGCTGTGAAGTGGGACAGAAGTGGCTGGACACCTGAGGAATTTTCAGGAAGCAGGTTTATTGGCTGCAGCCAGCCAGTCCAGAGTGTGGCTTGTGCCAGAAATATTCTCTGGACCAAGATTTTGGAAATGTTTTTGAACTTTATACCAAGTGGGAGGCGGGGGTCTTGGAGGTTCACATGACAGGTGCTTTTCATTCCACCCTCTGGTCCAGACACAGGTTTCACAAGTTTTTACCAAGAAAATAGAGATAATGTCTTTTTGTACAACAAAGCTTGCAGTCTCTATTCTATCACACCTTTTATGTGCAAAACTGGCATTTACAAGAAAGAGGAAGCTTCAAACCACAAGACATCCTGCTGATCTGACAAGAGAAGAAGCTTAATGATGGCAAGGGTCTTCTGGGTGGAAATCTCTGACCTGCTTCAGCTGAGGCTGGCTTTGAACTCGAGATCCTCTTGCCTCAGCCTCCTGAGCTGCAGGGTTGCAGGTGCTTGCCACTGCACCTGGCTAGATTAGTTTTTATTTTAGGTTATTTATTTAGATAAATTTTATTTTGAATTGATTTTATTTAGATTAAAAAGTAATAGAAAAGATATTACAAATACATTCTCATCCCCTTGACCTTTTCCTTGTTTCTTCACTCCTACTGCATGAATATGGATTATTTTTGGAGGTTGTTATGCTATACCCTTTTGTACTGTTATTATGTATGAATGTAGCAATGACAATGTATAGTGAAATATTTTGCATGTTTTAAAAATTTATATGAATGGCAAAACATTTATGTAATTTGCTTTTTTGACTCGACATTATACTTTTGAAATTTATCCACATTAATACGTGTTAACTGATTCATTCGACATTCAGCTTCATATATATACAACTTATCTATTCTTTTTTTGATGATAATTTTGGTGGTTTCCAAAATTGCCCTTTTCTTTATTACAGTGGCACAGTGAACATTCTTTAAATGTTTCTTTGTGCATATGTACTAGAGTTTCTTTAGGGTGTAAGTTTAGAAATGTAACGACTGGATTGCAGGGTATGCACATCTTTAACTTAATTAGATTTTGCCAAATTGCTTTCCAAAGTGGTGGTCCAATTTGCACTTCCTCTAGAAGTGTATAAGACACCCATTTCCTCAGGAGCTCATCAGCACTGGCTGTTATTGGACTTGTTAATTACTGCCTCTTTTCTGAGGGTGAAATTGTATTGCCATGTAAATTTAAATAGCATTTTCATGATTATTAATGAGATTGAGTCACCTTTCATTTGTTTATTGGCCATCAAGTTTCACTTCTGTGATATGCATGTTCACATCTCTGCACACTTTTTATTGGATTCTCTTTTCTTATTAGGATTTTCTTGTGTAACCTGGATACTAACAGTTGGTTTCTTATATGACTATAAATATCTTGCTCAGATGGTACCCTGTCCTTTCACTTTGATTATGGCATCTCTTGAAGAATAGACATTAAAAAAATTACTTGTAAAATGGGTGGTCACAAGGCTAACAATATTGTGAGCATAAATGAAGCAATTTTCCATCTGTCTGGCTCTCTGCACTGTTGCTCATATCTGAGACATCCTTCCCAAATTTCTTTATGCACATATAAGCAAGCTTTCCCCTGGCATATAAAAATGTAGTCAGATTTTTCTTTTTTCTTTATGGTTTGTCTTTTTAGTTAGTTATTTAAGCAATCTTTCTAATTTTGCATTTCAAAGATATTCTGTTTTCTTCTCAAAGTTTTTCTCTAACTTTTTCTTATTATGGGGTATTTAATTTGTTTTAGAAATTGATTTGGCATATATCTTCTGATTTTTCTTAAATGCTGCATCATGTGGTTTATATGTAGCTCCCTTCTGTTTCTGGGATTCTTAGTTCTCAGTGCCCTCAGTCTATTTATTTATTTATTTTAATGTTTTTGGTTTTATTGTTTTGTTTTTTAAATTTTTATTTGTTCTTTTTAGATATACATGTCAGCAGAATATGTTTTGACATATACATACATGCGGTATAACTTCTTCTAATTAGGATCCCATTCTTGTGGTTGTACATGATGGGGAGTTTCACTGGTTGTGTATTCATGTATGAACATGGGAAAGTTATGTCTAATTTGTTCTACTGTCTTTCCTATTCTCATCCTTCTTCCTTCCCTTCCTTCCCTTTTGTCTAATCCAATGAACTTCTATTCTTCCCTCCCTTCCTTATTGTGAGTTAGCATCCACATATCAGAGAGAACATTTGGCCTTTGGATTTTTTGGGATTGGTTTATTTCATTTAGCGTGACACTCTCCATTTCCATCCATTTACCAGCAAATGTCATACTTTTATTCTTCTTTGAGGCTGAGTAATATTCCATTGTGTGTATATACCACATTTTCTTTATCCATTCATCTTTTGAAGGGCACTTAGACTGGTTCATAGCTTAGTTATTGTGAACTAGCTGTTATAAACATTGATGTGACTGTGTCACTGTAGTATGCCGATTTGAAGTCCTCCTTTTAGTCTATTTAGATGTCCCTACAGTAACACAAGTGTCTTCATTGCTATAGCTTTATAAGAGATATTATCAGATAAGGTGAACTCTACCACCCCTAACCTAACTCTGGAATTGTCTCTGTTATTCTTTGCCTTATTGAGATTTGATTGGATTTGACTGGAATGCATGAAACTTATAGGTTAATTTGTAAGGAGAACTATCTTTAGGATTTTGGGGCTTCCTTGTCATGATGATAAAATGTGCCACCATTATGTACCATCTTATGTCATTTATAAACACAATTTCCTCCATAAAGTACTTGTATATCTTCTGGGTACATTTATTTTTTGAGATGTTTTATTTTTTATGTTATTAATAATTTTGTATTGCTTAAAAAGTCCATTTTCAGATTATTTGTTGTTGCATGTAAGATCACAGCTGAACTTTCTGTATCTATTGGCAAAGCTGCCAACTCTCTTGTTAGTTCTTAGTGGTGTGTTTTTAAAAACCCTTGGGTTTTTCCACTTACATCTACTGCAGATCATGAAATTTTTGTTCTTTTCTTTTAATATTTTATGCCTGCCATCTGTCTGTCTACCCGTCTTACTGTACTTGCTAGGACCACCGTACTGAAAGGAAATGAGATGGTGAAGCAACTTTGATTTGTTGTTAACTTTAAAAGAAAATGGGGTTTAACATTGCACCTTAAATATGATGTGTCCTTTGGTTACCTTTCCTAGTTAAGGTAATAGTAGCTGCTATAAAGGCCTTCAAAATCTTAGTGTCTGTAATAAAAGTAAGTTTATTTCTTGCTCACTGAAGTTTCAAAACATGCATCCCTGATGGGTGACTGGTCCTCAGGGGACCCAGGTTCTTTCAAACCCCATGGAGGTTGCAGGAGGAAGCAGCATGGACGCTCATGGTAGCAGTCGCATGGGCCATTGCTTGAGGTGCTGCACACCACTGGCCTACTTTCCAGTGGCCAGAACTCAGATGCAGTGCCACACATAACTGCGAAGGGGACTGGGTACTGTCCTCTTCCTGTGTGCCCAGAAGGAAGGGGAAAGGCAGCTTGTGAACAGCGGGGCAGTTTTTACCACAGTCCACCTTTCCATTCACCAAATACTTCACTCTGTGCCACACAAACCTAACACATCTAGTTGCTACCCTACAGCACAAGTTCCAGGAGATCTCCAGGTGACTGGAGGTGTAGGCCTCTTCTTTGCGTTCTGATGTAGGGATGTCATCTGGTGACCTACGAACTCAAATCCAAGTCCCAGCCCTCTCTGATCCCAGCCAGTGACGAGGTGAGGCAAGTGCATAATAAAGCACAATAGGGTTTTTTACTCAGAAAAGGAAAGGAGAGGTCATGCATAGCAGTCCCGGTCACCAGTCGTGATTAAGGGCTGTGAGATCCCTCTGCCCACTTGGATTCAAGTGCCAGGAATCTCATCCAAAGATCACTACTAGAGAGAATTCTCACATTTGCTTTATTTCCTAAGGAAAATCCCCTCTAGGCATTGGGGATGTGGCCCAGTGGATACATCACTTACCTAACATAGGTGAGGGCCTTGGTTCAGTTCCCAGGACTGCCTCCCTACCTGCCCCCGCCCCCGCAAAATCCCTTCTATTCCTAATTAAGACTTTTTTAAAAAATGATGAATGAGGAATTTTGTCAAGTGCTTTTTCTCTTTATGCTGGTGTGACCACAGATTCTTCTTCCTGAATGTGTTAATTTAGTGAGTTATATTAATAGATCTCTCAGGTTGAGCTGTGCTGGTATGCTGGGATATCCTCTATTTGATCATGAGGTATTATTGTCTAAAATCTGATTTTCGAGAATTTTGTTTCTAATTTTCCTATTGTTCATAAGTGCAATAGGCCCATAATTTCTATCTCTCTTACTGTTATCCTCTGGTATTTGTTTCAGAGTTTACTGGCATCATAAAAGGAATTAAGGAGCTTTCCTTTCTTTTCCATTTTCTGAAACATTCTGTGTAAGATAGAATTGCCTCTTAAACTTCTGAGTCTAGTATCTTTGTTTTTGTTTTTGTGTGTAGATTAACTATTGATTTGCTTTCTTTTATAGGCTTATTTGGCTTTCCATTTCTTTTTGAGTTTGTTTTGGCAAACCATTTTTCCCCCCTTGGAAATGGTCCATTTAATTTAAGTTTTCATATGAATCACATGCAGTTGTTCACAATAATGTTTTTTTTTTTTAAATCTCTGCTAAATCTGTGATAACAATGTCTTCTAAAATTTTTTTTTACTTACTCATTCAGTACATCTTTTCTTTGGTATAGAAAAATGTTTCATTGTGATATTTTCATACATGCATGTAAGTGCTTTGATCACTTCCAGCTTCCCTATTACCCTTTCTCTTGTCCTGCCCCTCCTCCTTCCTTAACAGTCTCTCTTCTACTTCTTTTTTTTTTTTATTTTGGTACTGGGGATTGAACCCAGGGGCACTCTGCCACTGAGCCATATCCCCAACCCTATTTTGTATTTTATTTAAAGACAGAGTTTCACTGAGTTGCTTAGGGCCTTGCTAAGTTGCTGAGGCTGGCTTTGAACTCTCGATCCTCCTGCCTCAGCCTCCTGAGTGCTGGGATTACAGGCGTGAGCCACTGGGCCCGGCTTCTCTTCTTCTATGTCATCCTTTTTTTTTTTTTTTTTTATCTCCTTTAGCATTCACGTAGGAGAGAAAACATGCAATACTTTGTCTCTGATTTTTTTCTAAGTTTTACTTTCTCTCTGATTTTTTTTAAGTTTCTCTGATTTTTGCTTATTTCACTTAACATGATGATCTCCAGTTCCATCCTGCAAATGATATGACTTCACATTTCTTTGTGGCTTAGTAATACTCTTGTCATGTACATAAACCACATTTTAAAATTCATCCACCCATTGAGGGGCATTCAGGCTGATTCTGTATCTTGGCTATTGTGAATAACGCTGGGATAAACATGGGTATACAGTCATCTCTAGTGTATGTTCACTTTGATTCCTTTGGGTATATACCTAGGATTGGGATAGCTGGATCAAATGATAGTTCTACTTTTAGTTTTTTTCCCCCAGCATGTATGAGACCACACATCCCTGGCTGCTATAGGGGCATGGCCAACAGGTATAGGTAAGGAACAACTTGATTTTGAGCAGGGGAATGACAACACAGCATTTAACAGCTTTATTGTAGTCTGAGTCCTGCTTTCTATTTTTACTTTTTAAAGGAAACTCCCTACTGTTTTCCATAGTGGTTGTACTAATTTACATTCCCACCAACAGTGTGTAGGGTTCCTTTTTCTCTATATCCTCACCAGCATTTTTTATTTTTTGTTATTTTGAACATAGCCATTGTGACTGTAGTGAGACAGAAGTGGCTTCAATCAGATGAGATCCTTAGAAAAATTCAAATCATATCCAAACCATAGACATCGCTAATAGATATCAAATAATATGCTTGTATCTCTATGTATCAAACAACATGTAGATAAATCTCCAATAATTTCATGGAAAATATTTTCTATTACGGTTTCTTTGACTTCTCAATTATTTTTTTAATTGCACATTTGATTCTCTGAATGTGTGGAAATTCTTCACTTACCTTTTTTGCCACTGATTTCTATTTTATTGCATAGTGGTCAGATAACAGGCTCTGTGATACTGATTTATGGTATTTGTGGAAATTATTTTTTATGGTGTTATGCCTAGTGCATGGTTAGTTTTATATAGTTTTATGTAAGTTTGAAAAAAATGTGTTTTCTCTAATTTATAGATACAGGATTCTATATACATCTATGGATCAAGCTTATTTATTTATTTGGTTTAAGTTTATTTAATGTGTGACTTAAAACTTCTGTATCCTTAGTAATTTTTATTTGCTGAATTATTGAAAGAGCCATGTTAACTGCCATGATGGTAGATTTTTTCAGTTCTCCTTTTAATACTGTCAGTTATGTTTTCTATACCTTTTGAAGCTGTGTTTATAGAATTTGTTTAATCTGCCTGGTGAATGGACACTGTTATCATGTAGTAACTCTCTTTATTCCTGCTATTTGCCTTAAAGTCTACTGTCAGGTATTAATATAAGCACAGCATTTTAAAAAGTATAAGTTAGTATTTGACCTGTAACTTCCAATCCATTGTTTAAAATATTTTAAAGTTTATGTATACTTTGAGATGATTCTCCATAAAATACATTTTTAAGTGTACGATTTAGTGATTATAGTTTTTTTTTTGCACAATTATGCAATAACCACTGTCTTTTTTCCTGAAGATTTTTTTTCCTATCCCTAAAGACCTGCTGTGCCCATTAGCTGTTAATCTCCATTTTCCTGTCCCCTCAGTTCCTGGGGGAAAGAACTATGTTAAATGAATCTGCTTTTGATCTCTATGGGTTTGCTTATTCCGAGCATTTCATATAGATGGACTCTACAACATGTGGCCTTTGTGTCTGGCTTCTTTCATACAGCATAATGTTCCCAAGGTTCACCCAGGTTGCAGCATGAATTGCTACTTCATTCCTTGCTGTGGCTGAATAGCCTTGTATTGTGTGGATGCACCCTGTGGTTCTTGCTGGTTTATCAACTGAGGGACATTGGGTTTTCTTGGGCATTATTTTTATCTTTTTGTATGCTTGTATCTTACAAGTTTCTCTTATAAACAGCATTCTGTGAAATTATATTTTAAAATTCAGTACAGCAATCTCAGACTTTTAATTGGTACTGTCTCCTGTTGTGAGCACTGTACAATTATTATGTACAATTATTGTCTGGCAGCTTAATTCCACTTTTATGTCTCCAAGTTAGTAATTTTTACTCTTTATAATTACATAGAGATATAGATTTATTTATCAGTTTCTTGCCTATTGTAGCTTCTTGTATTTCCTTCTTTTCTTCTAATTTCAGTTTTCCGGAAGTACATACTTGAGGGATATTCTGCTGATAATTCTAGGTTGCCTGTTACTTTCTCTAAGCACAGTAGAGATTATTCCATTGTTGTCTGAATTTTCCTATTGCTATTGAGAAGCCTGTCCATTAGATGACTGCTTCTTTACGAGTAAACCATCTTTCTTCTCTGGTTACTTTTTGGATCTTCTCTTTGATGATCCAATGATGATTTTACTGCAGCTGTGGATTTATTTTAATTCATCCTGCTCAGGACTCATTCTTTGAATCTGTTGACTCTTGTATTTCATCATTTTGCAGTCATTATTGGTGAGTATCACCTTTGTCCAAACCCATAGTTCTTTATTCGGAACTCCCATTGGATGTGTGTCAATATTTTCATTTTCTCTTGTATAGTTTTAGATCTGTTTGATATTTTCTAGTTCTTTAATCTCTTTGGTGATATATTCTGAACAATGGCATTGCTCTAGCTCTCAATTATTTTTTAAAAATTTGTTCTTTTTAGATATACATGACAGTAGAGTGGATTTTGACATATTATATATACATGGAGTATAACTTATTCTAATTAGGATCCCATTTTTTGGTTGTACATAATGTGAGTTACCCGAGTTGTGTATTCACATATGAACACAGGAAAGCTATGGCTGATTCATTCTACTGTCTTTCCTATTTCCGTCTTCCCTCCCTTCCCTTCATTCCCCTTTGTCTTATCTAATGAACTTCTATTCTTCCCTCCTCCCTCTGGTAGTGTATTACTATCCACACATCAGAGAACATTCTGCCTTTGGTTTTGGGGATTGGTTTATTTCACTTAGCATGACAGACTACAGTTCCATCCATTTACCATCAAAAGTCATAATTGCATTCTTCCTGTGGCTGAGTAATATTCCATTGTGTATATGTACCACATTTTCTTTATTCATCTGTTGAAGGGCACCTAGGTTGGTTCCATAGCGTAGCTATTATGAATTGTCTAGCTCTCAGTTCTAATTTGCTGTTTAAGGTATTTGTTGAACTTTCCATTTTAGTTTCTATAGTTTTCATTTATAGAAGTTCCACTGGTTCTTTTTCATTTCTGTTCTTTTTTCACAGCCTGTTGTTTTTTCCCCCTCTTGTGCTTTTTAGTTCTTTCTTTGAAAAATTTTTAATGCTTTTTAGCAAACTATTTTGAAATTCTTGTGGGTTTTATATGACTGACTTATTTGTGCTGATTCTTGCTCATGTGAAGTTTTTCCTCATGTACTTCAGTAGTATTCGAGCATGTACTAAACATGGGTTTGTCTTTGAGAATCATACTTGGCCTGGATTGGGAGGCATGTCCCCCAAGAGTGGTTCTGCATTCGTTTCTACTGGATGCCCTAGTGAGACCAATTTTTATATCTTTTTATCACTTTGGGTGTTTTTAAAAAATATTTTTAGTCATAGATGTACACAATACCTTTTTTTGTTTATTTATTTTATGTGGTGCTGAGGATCAGACCCAGTGCCTTACACATGCTAGGCAAGCGCTTTACCACTGAGGTAGAACCTCAGCCCTGACTTTGGGTGTTCTTGAACCACAAGGATAGTATAAATTTACACTCCAAAGACACATGTGTGGTAGTTCCATGATTATGAATTCTTAGGGAAGTCCTTTTATCCCATCCAAAATACAATCAGAGTTAAATACTTTGGCTGGTTTCTCTGAGCCAATGTGTAGATTTTTCTCTAGAACATTCTTTCCCTGAAGACGAATCCCTTTAATGTTTCAGATTTATTCAGGAGTTTCAGTTTATAATTTTTTATCTTGCTTGGGTTCAAGGTTTTACATCTGTTCCTACTGGTGTATCAAAACCCAAACTCCAATTTGCTCATACTTTCTCTTCTGATTCACCTTTTTCTTTTTTGTTTTTGTGGTTTTGCTTTCTTTACCTATGTGTTGAAGAACATTTGTTCTATTCTGTCCAGCCTTTCTAGGTAGTAATGGATTTTTTGAAACATGATTCACTGTATTGCCAGAAACTGAAGACTTTTAAATAAATATTTGAATGTAACATAATGCATGGAAGTACATATAGTATAGGATTATTTAATGGACAATTATAATCACCACCAGCCTAAGGTGTTGCCAGCACCTAAGACCCTCTCTTTGTTCCTCTTCTCAGTAGCAATCTCTTCCCTTTTTTCAGTACCTGTATTTTTGGGACAACCCTTTTCTAGCCTCTCTTCCTGGTTTTCTTATTTGTGTCTGTGATAAAGTACAGTTTTAATGTGTTTGGCTTTTCTTGAACTATATCTACCCTTTTGTTCAGCATTGTTTGTTGAGACTGACTAATGATGCTGTGTATGACCATCCATAGTTCATTTCATTGCTGTAATCCATCCTATGCACATATCATAATTTCTTTCTCCGTTCTGCTACTGAAAGATGTTGGAGTTGTTTCCAGTCTTTGCTATCATGGCACATGCTGTGATGACTATGCGTGAACATGAGTCTTGGTACACGTGGGCATGGGTTTCTGTTGTGTATCTACGAGTAGAATTGCTAGGGCCTAGGGTATGCACACCTCAGCTTTCTCAAATGATGCCAAACTGTGCTCCTACCTGCCATGAATGAGTGCTCCTGTTGCTCTACGGAGTCACCATCATTTGCTATCATCAGTTATTTTCATTTTTACCAGATAGGTTGAAATGTATTTTACCTTAAATATATTTATGTTACTTAATTTTATTTGACTTACTTGATTACTAATACAAGTTAGTGCTTTCTTATGTTTGTTGATTTTTCTGGATTTCCTCTTTTGTGGGGGACAAACAAATCTTGTCCAATTTTCTGTTGGATCTGTCTTTTTCTAATTGATTTGTGAGGAGTTTTTTGTATGTTATGAATGTTACTCTTTTGACTATATGTACAGAAAATATCTTCTTTCATTTGATGCCCTGTCTTTTTACATTTTATATCTTTAAATAAACAGAAATGGTCAATTTTAATGTAGTTAAACTTAATTAATCTTTTTTGTATTTCATTTAACAAATTATTTTCTACCTCAAGGTTACAAAGATGTTCTTTACATTCTTATAAATGTTTATTAAAAAATCCAACTGGAAATAATTTTTACATGTAAGTCAGATGGGGCTCATTTTTTCTCCTTATGGATACACAGTTGCTCTATCTTCATATATTGAAAAACTTCACCTTTCCCCATCAATCTGCAGTGCTTACCTCTGCCATATATAACACTTTCATATATACATATATTTCTGATCCCTGTATTCATTTCCATTGATCTGTTTGTCTAACTTGCTTAATTCCATATTGTCTTAGTTGTTATACCTTTATACTGAGTATTGTTTAATAGAGTAAGTTTCAGACTATTTTTCTTCGAGTTTCTTAGCTACTTGTGACATTTTAAACTACCATATACATTTTAGAATTTTCCAAAATCCCTTCTTCAAATTATTCTAGGAATCAGTTTGGGAAAGTTAACACTGTTGTATTACTGAATCTTCCAGTCCATTGACATGGTATATATCTCTCCACTTAGTGTAATTAATGTCATCAGTGTTCATGCTTCAGTGAAGTTGGTTGGTTGTAGACCTTCATTTCAAATAATTACTTAGGAAATTTTGTTTCTACTTTGCTAACATGAGATCATGCATGTGAATGGGTTTAGGATTTTCTCAGTACTTTTTTTTAAACTTTATTTTGTTTATTTATTTATTTTTTAATGTGGTGCTGAGGATTGAACCCAGTGCCTCAGATGAGTGCCACAAGCATGCTACCACTGAGCCACAACCCCAGCACTCTCAATATTTTTTTTTTTTTGAATCAGGGATTGAACTCAGGGGCACTCAGCCACTGAGCCACATTCCCAGCCCTATTTTGTATTTTATTTAGAGACAGGGTCTCACTGAGTTGCTTAGCACCTTGCCAGTGCTGAGGCTGGCTTTGTACCTGTGATCCTCCTACCTCAGCCTCCCGAGCCAATGGTATAGGCGTGCACCACCATGCCCGGCTCTTTTATTTATTTATTTATTTTTAAAATATTTTTTAGTTGTAGGTGGACACAATATCTTTATTTTATTTCTTCATTTTTTATGTGGTACTGAGGATTGAACCCAGTGCTTCGCACATGACAGGCAAGCACTCTACTGCTGAGCCACAACTCCAGCCCCTCAATACTTTTTGTACATCTCTTGAGATGTTCATATACTTTTCCTCCTTGCATTTGATAATGTGGTAAATTACATCAATTTTTTTCCTAATGTTGAAGCAACCTTGCAATTGCAGGATTAATCCAGCTTAGTCATAATGCATTACCTTCTTTTTCTAAATTATTGGATTCAGTTTGTTATTTTCTTTAGGATTTTGCTATCTGTATTGTATTTGCTGTCTGTATTGTATAAGTACAATAGGCTTGTAATTTTCCTTTTCTTGAGTTGTTTTTATTGGGTTTTAGTATAAAAAATTATTCTAGTATCACAAAATGAGTTGGGGACTTTTTTTCTTTCCTTTCAATTCTGTGGGAGAGTTTGTGTAGAAATCTTTATATCTTCCTTTAATGTTTGAGAATAGTCATTAGTGACACTACCTGAACATGGAAGTTTTCCTTTTGAGATAATTATAGATTCAGGTATAGTAATAAAAAATAGCACAGAAGGATCCTGTGAACCCATTTCTGGTTACCCCAACATGTAACATCTTACAAAACCATGGTTCAATAGCACAACTGGAAGGCTGACATGGGTACAGTCAAGACAGAGCATTTCCATTGCCAACAAGATCTCACATGTTGTCTTTTGATAGCCACACCTAGGTCCCTCTCACGCTATCCTCCTTTTTAACCTCTGGCAGCCATTATTATGTATTCCATTTCTGTAGTTTTACCATTTCAGGAATGATATAAATGAAATCATCACACAGGTACATGCATGAACCTACACACACACACACACACACACACACACACACAGTTTGTGACCTTTACACTTCTGTTGCACAAAGGCCCAGGCATGCAATTATCAAGTCAAGTTCAGATTTAAAAAATTGTTAATTTTTTTCCAGAGAGGTTACATCATTTGACATTTCTGTCTGAAATGTATGAGTGATTGAGTTTTTCTATATCCTCAGCAGCATTTGGTATTTGTCACTTTTAAAAATTTTATCAGAGTAGTATTTTAGCAATTCTAATGCAATGATGATATTTCATTTACATTTCTCTAATAGCTATTGATGTTGAGCATCTTTTCATGTGCCTATTTAACATCTATATATTTTCTTAGGTGAAATTTCTGTTTAAGAATTTTAGAAGTGATGTATTTTGCGATTTTCTAATTGCATTGCTTGTTATTTTACTGTTGAGTTTCCTGAGTTCTTTGTGTATTCTAGATACTAATCCTTCATTGGATGTGTGGTTTGCAAATAGTTTCTTCTAGATCATAGTTTTTCTTTTCATTCTTTTAATAGGGTATTGTTACAGGGCAGAGGCCTGCTGCAAGGCTGTGACAGCTACAGAGGACCACCCTCCACCATTCACTCACATTCTTGTGAATAGATTCTTTCTAGAAAGCCTGATCAGTGTGAGCCCAGGAAGATTTCAGACATGTCACTCAGAGTATGGTCATGAGTTTATTAAAGGGATAGGAAAGGGGAAAAGGGGAACACTTTCAAGAGAGTGGGTCCTCTCAGGATGTTCCCCCTGCCCTCTAGTATTTTTGGGAATCCCAGGAGTTTCCAGAGAGTCACTCCGGGTCCACATTTTGCCTTTGAATAACAGCATAGGAACTGCATGGATGGCCTTGAAGAGAGGTGGATGGAGCTCACAGAACTGGAATTTAAAGAAATTGAGTCCCCTCACCATTTTTACTTCAATTTCCTACCCCTTAATTAGATTATTACAGTTTGACTAACCCTCAGCAAGCTTTCTTTGTGAGGGTCCTGATGGTTTGGTTGCCATGGTGTTGGGAGTTGTGACATAGGTTAGGTAATATGGGACAGTCCAAGCCACCTGGTAGGGTGTGATCTGATTTGGAACAATAGTTGTTCTTAAAGGGATGTCATTATGGCTGGGAGGTTTTGGCATACCAGGCCCCCATTTTCAGGTGCCTGCCTGTCAGAGAAGGCTCCCTATAGTTTTCAGTGGCCCTTCATTTGTCCTTCTCCCTCATCTGCCCCCACTCACCCAGTCATGGCTGACTAGCTAGCTACCTAATGATATTTCATGTCAGAGTGAAAGTTTAAAAAATTTTTTTTTCTTTGAATCAGGGATTAAACCCAGGGGCACTTGACCACTGAGCCACATCCCCAACCCTTTTAAATATTTTATTTAGAAACAGGGTCTTGATAAGTTGCTTACGGGCTCACTAAATTGCTGAGGCTGGCTTTGAATTTGTGATCCTCCTGCCTCAGCTTCCTGAGTCGCTGGGATTACAGGCATGCACCACCATGCTCAGCTCATGAAAGTTTTAAATTTTGATGAAGTACAGTTTATTAAATTTTCCTTTTATGGGCCATGCTTTTGGTGTCAGCTCTCAGAGCTCTGTGTCTAACCTTAAGTCCTATCCCATTTCCTGGAGAGGCCCTGGGTGAGCCCAGGCTATTCTGGGGAGGTCAGTTCTGTTCTGCTTCTATCTCTGCTTCTCCCGTCCTTGCTCTCTTCTTACCTTCCAGATGTTTAAGGTGTTTCTTTTAAATGTCTTTACCCAATGTTTTTAAAAGGTGGACTTGTTCTGAATAATCTAATCTGCCATATTGTTACCGTCTAGGGGTGCTGAGTTCATTGTCTCCATTTAGCAAAGAATTGAAGAACAGGACACAGAGACAGCAAGCAAGAAGTAGGTTTATTGCAAAGGGGATGGAGATATAGAGACAGACTTGTCTGAAGAGAACGGGCCACAGAACTGGGAATTCAGTGGGGGAGTTTTGGGACTGTTCTTTTTATGGTCTCTGGAATTTCCTCCGTTCCTCATCTCCTCCCCATCCATGTGCCCCTCATTATTATTGACTGGTTCCCCTCTGCTCATGCATTTGTTTTAGTTTTTTTTTTTTTTTTTTTTTTTTTTTTTTTTTTTTTTTTTTATTGGATCCCCTGCTTAGGAGCATGAGGACAGAAGTGTCTGTCTGATTGGGTCTCTCGCGTGTGTTCAGGAGCACTTTCATTAAATAGGAAGTTGACCTTATCAGAAGACCCTTTCCATGCTTCTTTGTTCTGGCCCTGCTCCTGACCTCCTCACTCTCTATCTTGCCTTGACCGCTAAGCCCTTCTATATATCTCCCTCCACATGCTCAGGAAAGGAAGTCAGACTATTGTTTCTGAGGTTGGAGTTGATGAGGCTTGTACATATGGTTCCCTGTGGTCCACAGGGGAATTCTGGCCTGTATGATAGGGATGGATCCACCCTCTTTTGGTAAATCCTCATCTGTTTTGTTTTTCTCTTTCAGTTGCATGGAAAGGAGTAGGCAGGCCTTATAATCATTGCTCATGGCTGGGTGACAAGAATCTCCCCTCAAAGTGCCCTAATTTACCAAGACATGAGTCCTTGTTCTTGACCAAAGGCAGTAAGAGTGGACAGAAAACCATTCTGCCCGCCTTGCACCTATGCCACTCATGAGTAAGCTTCAACACCAAATTTTATTCACAAGGGATGCACACAGTTCATTGTAGAAATTCTAGATGATATAATTAACTATGTAGAAGACCAGATATGCTTATAATTCCAGAACTTAATGATGACTATTTTGGCTTATTTCCTCCTCTTCTCCTCTTTTACAAAATGAGAATGTATGGCATGCACTTTTTTTTTTTAAAAATATCCTGAAGCAATAGGAGTGTGGTTACTGATTTGGGTTGCACTGGACTTTCTAGAAAGACTGATCAGTGTGTGCCCAGGACTGTGGCTCCATCTGGGATTCCCCAGGGTCTCTGTGAGTCAAGTTCTTTCTCTTGAGTTCCATGGATGCTGAAAGTATCCCTGTTGTTGGTTTACTTGGGGGGATGTTCCTCCCAGTGCAGGCAGGCCCTCAGTGTTGGCAGTTCCCATCCCTTCTTCCTGGGCTTCTCAAGACACTGCTTGGTTCCACTGTCACTGATGATTCATAACTCCTTCCTGGTAATTAGAGTTCAATTGAGCAGGAAACTCTGGTTAAAAGGGATGAACTCTGAACACAAGGATGGCAACCAGGGCTTTAGAGAAGTGGCAGCTAAAGGATCATAAACTCAAATTTCTTTGTACAGAAGTTTACACATAAAGACGATGCCCATTTAGACATGAGGATAATATAAAGCACTACTTATTACATACATAACACTTGATTTTTAAACTTTTAGAACCAGGCATAACCAGTCCTAGCTAACCAAGACTTGTGGCTCTGGGATCATCTCTTGGTCACCCGCCAATCTCTCTTCATTGCCTGTTGGCCTCCTGAATTTTGAGGCATTTGAGTCCCTGCCTTGTTAGTCTTCTCAGTCCCCTTGGCCTGAATACTCTAAGTTCCCTCCATCCAGTACAGACATCCTGCACTGCCTATCCCAGGCATGCTCCATCCTTGTCTGGATATCCTTTCTTTCCCCAATTCCAGGCAGCCCTAGGACCTTCCTTCATATGGTTTGGACACTTCTCCCCCATCTCCTGCCCCTATAGCCCCTGATAGAAACAACTTTCTGGTCTTCAGAGACCTAGGACTCAGTGATCATGGGAAGAGATCCATGGCGTGGCCATTCTGCCTCCCTGACAGATACCTGCTCTTTACATCTTTTACCAGATGATCCTTTCTGGCTCCCTGAAGAAAGTTGCTCTTGAGCAGAGTGATTCCAGGCTATGAACTGCTGGGTGTCTGAGCTTCCAGATGCAGACTAGTAGATGGTCATATTTTTGGCAGCATCTCCTTTCCTTTTTCCTCTTAACCTGGACACCAGAGCCTGAAGGATGGCCTCTGCCTCTGTAACAAGATGGTTTTCATTGGGCAGCTCTTTCAGTCTCAGGACTTACTGTGTGCAGAGACTTCCCTCACAGCTGCTGTGTCCATCATGCCCACCTTCTTGCTATTACCTCTTGTGCAAGTCCATTGCTTTTGTTGCTCCTCTTGGCAGGCAGGCTATAACCCCCTCTGTCCTTCCCTTGGGGCTTCCCACTTGACTTCCTTCTCACCTTATCCAAATAACCAAGCAAGAGTTCCTGCATGCACCCTCTATGAACCTGTGCTCCAGTAGTTCTCCTTGGGTCTCTTTGACTCCTGTGGACTGTTGGCTCCATGTGGACTAGGCCTGGGTACTGATGATAGTCTTTGGAAAATGACTAACAGGAGAGTAGATGTGGTTGCAAGGTATTCTGACTACAGGAGAAACAGTCCTTCTCTTAGATCTCAGGGAGCTGGGCATGTGGGGGCTGGACCAAGCCCTTTTTATCTCTGTGGGGCCTACTTTTGCCTGGTCAGGAGAGAACAGTTAGGATGTCAGATGGGACAGAAGCTCCTGCCCTGTTGGGGAAGGTCCTGGGACTGACTGCGTCTTTGCCACCCTACTCACCCAAATGCCAACCCCTGACTTTCTGGGACTTGTGATAGATAGGAGATAACCAGAGTGTATGCAGGGATGAGCCCAACCTTGGGTGGGGTATAGAGCAAACTGGTGTCTGCTTTTTGCTTTATACCATGTTTTTGGGTTTGTATCAGGTGCATGGTTTTGCAGACAAAGGGAACTGTTGGATTTCCTTCTAATGTTAATGAGGCCGAGAGAGATGTGTGGGGGAGTCTGTGAGGGCTGCAGCAACTGAGGCTCAGATTTTGTCATGTGGGATATCGCAGGTGGCAGTGTCAATGGTTGGGGTGTATGTGTCGGTGTGTATGTAGACTTGGGTTTGAAGCCTGGCTCTGTTGTATGAGCCTTGGCTTCTTTTTCTGTAAAATGGGGATTACAATGGCACCTACCTTGTTGGGTTATTGTAAGGTTTGAAACAAATGTTTATTAAGTGCTTATCACAGGACTGGGCACACTTGGTGCTCCATGAGAGGGGGAGCAGTACTGTCACTGGGATGACTCATTTTATGTGTCAACTTTGTGGGGCCACTGCTTATAAAATGAATGTGTTCCTCCCAATTCATACATTGAAACTCAATCCACAATTTTATTTATTTTGGTACCAGGGATTGAACCCAGAGGCGCTTAACCACATCCCTAGCCCTTTTTATTTTGAGACAGGGTCTCACTATGTTGCTTAGAGCCTCACTAAGTTGCTGAGGCTGGTTTTGAACTTGCGGTCCTCCTGCCTCAGCCTCATGAGCCACTGGAATTACAGGTGTGCATCACTATGCTCAGCTCAATGTGATGATATTTAGACATGGAGCCTTTGTGGGAGGTGATCAGACCATCTACACTGGCAATGGAAAGGAAGAGAAGGACCCTGTATGATCTGTCTAAATCAGTTCTTGCTTTAACAACTGTGACAGACTGGTGCCAGAAAAAGATAACTTTTCTTAAGTTTTATTGTAAAATTCTCAGAAAAAGAGCATTTACAATGACAATACCTTATGATAATCTGTGAATCATCTTTTTATCAAGTGGTACTGCAAATACATCATGTGTTCAATACTGTGTCATACGTCAAAGTAAACACAAACTTATTTCAAATGCCACATACTATTACTGTGTTGGTACAAATTTCTACTAAAGTTGATGTATTAAAAATAATTTATATATTTTTATAAATAAGGAAAAATTCACATGTATAATAATTACAGGAGGCCTTTTGAGAAACAGTGGTGATTACAGAAAATATATTTTGGAGTCTACACAACTGCTTAAAATAATGTAACCTGCCTTGACATAAGAGATCTGAAAGTTTTCTGAGGTGGGGAAGGATGAGACTCTTAATGGGACAAATGGTGTGGTGTGGCTTCATATCTTGAGGGTCATTCAGTGATGTGAGAGCATGAAATGGTGTGTGCGACCACTCCAGCAAAACTCCATGCCCAGTTCTGCTTTTGATCATCTCATGTGGTCTTCAGAGAACACAGGCAGCAGCAGAAAGGTAGGAAGCGATGGGGCCAGGGCAGGGTAGGAGAGGGGATGGCCAGCCCTGGAAGCCAGCAGGTGGTGTGAGAGGGCAGGGACCAGGGTCTCCGCCCTCATTGGATGCTGTGAGTCTGGGGCAGCCTGCAGGCCTGTTTCCCCTGCCTCTCAGAAGTAACTGAAGTAGCAAGGAACCGGCAGCTCTTCCACCTCTGGCAGACGCATGCTGGGCAGTGAATGTAGGTCTAGAGTTAGGACATTTTTTTTTTTCCATTTTGGAGTGCTTGGGCCTCACAAGCCGCCAATACTATTTGTCCTTTCTCAGAAACAAAGCTCTGATCTTGAGGGATATCTCCAAAGGGCAGCATTTTCTGATCCTGTCATGGTGACATGTGGAGAGCCACGTATTACCAGGCTTGGTGCAGGGGCCAGTCCATAGTTATTGCTTTGTGGAGTGTAGATTGAGTTCTCCAGAGCCCTCAAGGGCAGGGCCCCAATTCTCTGGGACCACATGGAAAAGGGATGGTTCTCATATACATCAAGGTGAGCTTGGAAAGAAGGGTGTGTGAATTGTGACTTTGTGTTAAAAAACAAAAACATGCAAAATACTCTGGTGCTGGCTAAGGAAGCCTTGCTATGAATTTTGGAAGCTAATCTCCACTCTCTCATTTTCCATAATTTCACACATTGTATTTGGTAAATTAGTCTTCCCCACTGCCTGCCCAGAGCTCCAAAGGAGGATCTAGAGGCATCAGACAATGATTTTTCATTTCCCCAGTGTCTGCTGGGTGGCTGATGTCTAAAGCCTGCAGGCCTAGATAATATGCTCAAATCCTCAAGTGACTTACAGGTAATCTGGTGTAGATAAAAGCAGGAAGTGAGTTGAATTTCATTGGCTACTGGGGTCTTTTAGTCACACGCTGAGAATAGGCACTGTATTTTTCCCCATTTAAATATTTGAAGCAGCTTTGTTTTATAATCGCTATGATTCTGGAGAGAAACTAAGGCAGTTAGTAACTTTCTTGAACAAAACTGCTTTGTCTACATGCCAATCTGATGGCAAATCATTGCATCTGGTCTTTGAGTGACTTCTCATTTGAACCCCAAAGCATCATGGGCAAAGGTCACTGGGAGGGCTGGGGTGCTCCTTGAATGGTGGGAGCTATTGTGGATTAACTCATGAACAGGGGGCCTGAGTTGCAGGAAAGGAACAGGAAAGAAAGAGAATGAATTGGGGATGCAGGAAGTTTGGGGAGCTTGGGCCCCCTAAAAGATGAGGTTTGGATGAGATATCATGGACTTTTTCTGCTGGACAATATCCTACTTCCTGATAGTTTGGAGTGAGTTTTCTCTTGTCTTGAATCCAGAACTTTCATGAAGCATTCTTCTCTGTAAACTAGGGCTTAGGGTATGATTCTGGGCAGCAAAGGGCTGCATTCCAGTGGGTTCTGATTGCTGTTGGACTGGGATTGATGTTCCTGGGTGGAGTAGGCTGGCAAAGGATTTCCACGTCAGCACTGCAGTCGTCTTACGTCACTGGCCTCCTGGCATGGGGCAGCATTCTGGTGGTGCTGGGTGCAGGGGAGGAGAATGTGAGGTAGATTGGTGGATGCATAGGAGGGAGTGGGGAGCAGGGTCAACTCTCCTGGAGGCTTGCTTCTGAAGAGGAAGGTTAGAATGAGTTGTGGGTTTGCTAGTAAAAATGGTTCAGGATTTGTGGTATTTGAATGAAACACATAGTGAACAATGAATAGACTACACTTTTAAGCCCCTTGTAGAAAAATATATCCAGAATGAATCTATTTCACATCTCAGTTCTGAAATCTCCTTTAGTTCACAGGTTATTGGTCAACAGAAAACAAGATGTGTCTGTACAAAGCCAACTCCAGGCTGCTTTTCTAAATGAAGACTCAGCAGTTACAATGCTCCATGGTGGCAGCCATTCTTGGATCTAATTGGGTTGTAAGCCATCTTCCAGGGCATCTACTTGGAGCTGGGAGCCCTTTTCTGCACACATGAGCAGGGCTATGGGGAGAAGTTTAGGTTGGGGTAGGAGTGAACTTCCATCTCTAATGATGCTATCTCTGGGTCAAAGTACCTGGAGCTTGATATTCATAGTTGACTCCAGCCAAGAACTTATAGGGTTCTTCCAGCTTCTTTCTGGGTCTTGGAGGAGGTAGCAGGACACTTGCATGACTTGGGGACAGGAGAAATCTCTCTGGGCCAGCCCCAGGTAGAGCTGCCTAGGTCAGTGTTGCTGAAGCTGGGTTGTTGGCCTTGGCCACATTGGGGATGGCGAACTCTTAGGCCTTCCTGTGCAAAGGGTTCATGGGAAAGTCTTTCTTTACCATCCATTTTGGAGGTGGTTGGGTGGGCTTTTTGGATCTAGAACTTTCACGCATGGTTCTGCTCACTTGGGCAGAAGGAGAACAAGGGCCTCCATTTCAAAGCCTTCATGTCACCACAAGTTCCCATTATTTGAGTTTATTGTTCTGGTGTTGGTGGTGGGGAAAACTGTCAAAGTTATGTGAAATTAATTGCATTTCAAAATTACTAATGGAATTTATGTAGGTAGCATCTTCTGATGATTCTTTTGGTAAATCAATCCTTCTTTAATGAGACAAACAATTAGTTAATCTTTTTGCTCATCAGATCACTTGCTGAATTTGTTACAGGAGGCCCACCTGTCACGTTGGTATCTTCTGTGTCAATGGGTTTTAAACTGTGCTCCTGAGCTGCTTCTGTGACTGAAGTGTGTGAGGGAGGGCAGGCAGGTCTGGCCTGTCATCCTCCGGCTTCCCACGTGAACAGATTTATTGGTTTCAGTGCTACAAAGACATTTGTCTTCTTGCCTTTGTGACTTTACCTCCTGGGGTTGGACTGCTGAAGCTCCATCCTGGGCTTCAGGCTTGCGAGTTCCTGCTCTGATTCAACTGTGTTCTGCAAACTGGTCATCTCCAGTAGCTTCACTGTAAGAACAGTGGAAGGCAGGTGTGCCTTCCAGGGACATTCAAAGGCAGAGAAATAGTGGCAAAGGAGTGAGTGGACAGAAGTCAATTCTGGCACTCCCAACTTACCAGGTCAGTTTGGATTGGATTGCTCTTTTACTTAGGAGTCCTGTGACCCAGAGAGGCCAATGTTTTGGCGTGGTACTTGGGAGTTGTTTTCTTCCTCTTGGTTCAGAGACCTTCAGCCAGGGCTGACCTTATTTTACCAAGAGGCAAAGTTCATGTACACTGGAGAATTTCAGAGACACACATGGGAATTTAGGAGCAACTCTATCAAGATATTGAGGCAGGAACAAAATGACAGGGTGAGATGTGTTACCATCTATCCAGCTACTGTGAAACTCAAAATTAGACTTTGGAGGTCAGTTTCCACCACCTATTTTTATATGTCTTACCTTAAAAAATATCTAAAACATGAACATACATGTGTAGGCACACTCCTGGAAGTTATGTGCAACGGGTGTTTGGTGGACTAAGAGACAGGAGATGCAGGAGAGAAGGGGTTGGTGTCAGAAAATTGGGGAGAGCCAGGTGGGCTGGGAAGTCAGAAGGGAGTGAAAGGAGCTGGGTGTATGATATTTTCAAAATCATGGCTATGCTGGCAGGTGAAGGTGGCTAAAATAGCTGAGGTGTCTGTGACAGGGCAACCTCTCCCAATCCATGGGGCTTATAGAATGATCAAGCCAGAAAGCATGTATAGTTTTTGACCATTGACATGAGAGAGAGAGAGGGACAGGGTTCTAAAATTATTATTATTTTTTTTTGTCATACTGGAGATAGAACCCAGGGCCTCATGATGCCTGCCATGCAAGTGCCCCATCACTGAGTAAAAACCCTGGCCCCCTGGTAAAATTTTATTTTGAAACAGGCTCTCCCTGTGTTACCCAGCCTTGAGATACTCCTTCCTCAGCCTCCTGAGTTGCTGAGATGACAGGTGTGTGCCACTGCGCCCAGCTGGGAAAGGGGTATTTTGAGAAGCCAAGGGAGATTGTTTCTTGCTGAGTGTCTCTGACTCAGGTGGTTGGGCTGTACTTCTTTGCTGCCCACTTGATTGCTTACATAGGCTGAGACTTTTGGGAATAACATGGTGGTGTCAACCTGCAGCCTTCAGATTCTGAGTTTTGGAGTGTGTGTAGATTGTGATGTGTATAAAACACTTCCTGAAAAGTGTCCTCTGTGTAGTGCTGCCTCAGGCTGGGGTTCCAGAGCTGAGTGTCTGGGTCTTGGGCAGAAAAGAAATCTGTCCATTGAGAACCTGGTGGGACAGCCTTTGTGTCCTCTGGGCTTCTGCACTGAAGGCTGGGTACACCTCCAGGCAAGCCTAGACTGCCCAGAATCTAGGGTACCAGGCCTGGCTAGTGAAATGTCCCCCTTTCGTGGTGAAAAGCAGGTATGCAGGGCTTGTCCTGGTCTCCTGGGTTCCCAACACAGGACTGAGTCTTTACCAACCTGGTGGCCTGATCTGCACTTGGGGCAGGAGGAGTGGCAATGGTATAGTGAGCCATTATTTTTGGATGACCATTGTTCTTCTGGCTGTGGAATGTTCAGGAGTGACCCCCAGAGATATGGCCTAAGGCAGGGAAGAATATAGCTGGACCTCATAGAGCATCTTTCTGCTTACTAGCATTCGAGATTATAAAAAATTATTTTTTTAATCAAAAATTTCCAAAATAAAGTGAGTGATTTCCCCATCCCCCAAGGTGTAATAAGTTTCATTGGCTCTCCCTCAGGCTTAACGCCAAGTCAGATGGAAATGAAAGCAAGAAGCAGCTGTGAAGGAGAAAGTGAGGTCCCAAGCAAGGACAGATGGCCTTGAACTCCCAGAGGGAGAGTCCCTGCTCCTGCTCAGCCCTGCTTCCAGGCCACTCAGTTCAGGGCAAAAATCTGGCTGGGGCTGGCGGGACGGGATGATGAGTATGTGAAGGCAACTGACAGAAGTGTCAGCCTGGAAAGTAGGATCTCTTGGTTCCACAGCATCCCCAGGTGACGCGGCGTGCAGCCTGGTGCAGAAATGATTCCTTTACACAGCAGCATGTGTTCTTGTCGCAGCTCGAGGCGTAAATCATACTTCCTAATGAAAAAACCCCAACCTTGGTAGCAGCGCATACTTTATACTAGGAAACTTGCAGGAGACCAGTGTTGAACCACAAAGCGGATACAGGATTTTGCTTTTGTCTGTGAAAATGTACAGCGCGCCTGCTTGGGGCTGCGGTGTCAGGACTTGGTGGTGCCCCTGGGGCCCAGGGCTCTGTGCTGGGCTCCTTCATACCTCGTCCACCCACACCACTGTGGTTCCCCGCTTTATGCCGGACACCTCACACCGCAGTGTGTTTTGTCTTCCATTGATCAGGAACAGCGACTCTTGAGCTGGTGTGAGGAGGTACTGTCCAAACAGCCCGCTGTCCCTCAGGACTCTGCGGGGTCTTCCCCAAGGCCAGACTGGCCCTGTGGGTGGTTCCTTTAAGTTCTTCAGCATGCCCATCTTCCCTTTGGACAGTTCCAGGAACAGTAGGTCAGGCTGTGTCTCCAGGGTGGCATAGATGTCATACTGATTACCTTCAGTGAAGGAGTGCTGGAACACCAAGTCTGAGATGCCTGGGTTTATTTTCAGGTCATACAGGGTCTGGATCTCCCCCGTCATTGTGACCTCCTGCACATGCAACCTGGGGCTATTGGCGGCAGTGCTGACAATGAAGCGCCCATCCGGAGACACATGGGGGGTGCCTGTTACGTCACTGTTGGGACCCAGCACAGAGTCTGTGACACTGTCAATGAGCAACTGTGGGGCAGTGGAGGTGGGGGTGTCCTGTTGGCACTGGACAAAGAAGTAGCCACCCAGGTGGGTGTGTGCCATGGCCTGGGGCACACAGCCATGACTCTGCAGGCTGATGGTCTTGAGGGGCATCAGTGTCTCTAGGTCTACTTTGTGAACTGCAGGGTCAGATTTGTTGAAGATGAAGCCAAACCTGGGAGGGGAAAAACTGAGGTCAGTCAGTGGGAGGCCTCTTGAGGAGCAGGGGCTCTGGCATTTGTGTGAAATGATTGCATCCCACCCTTTTCCCTTTATCACAATTGTTCAGTGATCTAATAACCTATTACCAAGCTGTGGCATTCTGCAGGGGATGGCTTCAAAAGTAAATTTTCTATGATCTCAAGCCAAATGCAGTTGAGTTACAAATATTCCTGGACTTAAGCTCTAGCAACATGCACTCATCTTTAGACATGGTTTTTAAAGTAGGGTGAAAGGCCTTCAGTGGCTTCTCCCTTTCGGATGCCCTTGAGTCTGAGCTCCCAAGGCCTATGCCTCCAGGGTGAGTGTGGACCAAAAAGAGATGCCTGCCCTGAGGACAAGATCAGAGAACCCACATCTCAGCTGTTTTCTGCACTAAATGGTGAGTCAGAATTGGAGGATAAAGATGTAGCTACACAGGTACAGATTTCCCACCATGCCCTGGGCCCTGGGCAGTCTCTTCTATGGCACTGATGATGCAGGGAGGAAGAGCCTTGGGCAGTGAGGTCAACGATCACCATGGAGGCAAGATGACCTGGAGCCACTGTGCTGCTCTGCTAGCTCTAGGCCTGGGGCAAGCTGCTCACCTCTTTGGGCCTCAGTGACTATACAAAAGACAGTTTCTTCCTAGGGCTATTGAGATGATCCAATATAAGAGGGAACTTTACCATCAATATGTGCAACTATAATGCACCAAAAAATGTGGAAAAAAAGAAAAGGGAATTTTAGTGGAGAGGCTCAAGCAAGGGGTAATTGCTTACATCTGGACTTTCTGAAAATCCTCTTTGGAGGCTGGTTTTAAGTAAATAAGCATTTGACTCCAGGTGTGACTTCCCTTTGACCTGGAGAGCCTGTGCTCACAAAGGTCTTTTGGTGCTGGGTATACCTAAAGGAATAAATAGGAAAAAAAAATCTCTTCCACAATTTTCTCTTGGGAAACTGTATCTCAGTGTGGAAAAAATGCTCCCTCCCTCCAGGCATGTCTTTAAAGCATCTATAAAGAGCCAGAGCATGGGAAGAGAAGGAAATAATGCTCTTAGAAGCAACTTGAACACAAAAGCCAGGTAGGAGCTGCAATTAATACAGCTTCAAAGGCTCTTCCCCAGGTGTACTCTGTAGGAGGGGGCTTATAAGGTGGCTTTGTTACTCCTTGGGTAAGTGTGAGTCTCCTGCATCAGTTTGCAAAAGTGAACCGTTCTCCCTGGAGAAAGGTGCTTGATGTCACAGTCCAGAAAGGTGTAAATAGCACCAAGAGACCTTTGGAGTCTCCATATTAAGAGGGCAGGCTGAGTCTTCTAGAGGGGGAGCTTTACAGAAAGCTTCAGGGGGCTCTCTGAAATGAATATGGAAGGGGAATGGCCAGGTTGGGAAAAGGTTTGCAGTTGAGGACGTAGCTATTATTATTATTACTTTTTTTTCTGTTGTAGATGGACACAATGACTTTATTTTGTTTATTTCTATGTGGTGCTGAGGATCAAACCCAGTGCTTCACAGTGCTAGGCAACCCCACAAATCCAGTCCCATGGCTATTAGTATTACTACATTATTATTTCAAACGGTGGTAAAAACCATGACAATCAGGAGGCCTTGTCTCTCTGTGGGTTTTTTTCACAGATACCCTGAGGGCTCCTAGAGGAATCATGGGCTGTGGTTAGCTGGGAATGAGGCTTAATGGGGCATTGAAAGGAGACTTGGCTTTGCATTTAGTCTTATTCTGCTAATTCTTGGCTCCAGGACTTTCACCATTGTCTTCACATCTCTGAGCCTCAGTATCCACACCTGTAAAACAGGAGTCGAGACCACCTCCACCAGATTTTTGGCTCTAGAAGGAGAGGACGCTCAACTAATCACTGTCATTTCTTTCTTCCTCTGTTGTTCTTACCTTGAAGATGAGACTTTCTGATGTCACTGGGCTCCTGAAGGTATTAGGAGCGAGGCACCCTCCTTAACTATACCAGAGTGTCTAAGCAATAAGGACTAAGGTCTTTGTCAGAAGTGGGTTTCTTTCAATCTTTTCCTGGTAAGTCCAAAGTCAGTTCAGGGGAAGGGAGGGAGTGAGGGAGAGAGGAAGAGAGGGAGAGAGAGAAGAGAGAGAGAAGAGAGAGAGAAGAGAGAGAGAGAGAGAGAGAGAGAGAGAGAGAGAACAGGTTCCAGTCTGGGCAAGGCTGGAGCATGGAGCCCTTAGAGGCATCGCAGGCCAGGCTTACCTGATGTGGTTGATGATGAGGTTTGTTGGAGGAATGAAGAAATCGTCCACTCCTGCTAAGGTTGTTCGGATGAGGTGCTGGCCCTGGCCAGCACTGGCTTCTGTGATCACCTACAATACAGAGCAGGGTCCTTGTGAGGGCCCATCCAGGCAGGGGACTGGAAGCTGGAGACCCCTGTGTGCTCAGTTGTGGCTCTCAGCAGAGGGGCTGCTTGGGAGAGACATGGTGGATAAGTCTCAGGGAAGAGGCTGGAGCAAACTGGGAACTGCTTAGGAATGCAGCAGGCAGGGACCCATCCTTCCTGGGAGAGGAAGTGGTGAGTTAGAAGTCCCAGTCATTCTCTCCTTCATGGCTCAGCCTGCCAGCAGCACCTTGTTAGCCACTGCAATGGCAGGGTGAGGACCTGAGGGATGGTATTGGGGTTTCTGAGGGAGGTCCCTGGAACTAAAACATTGTTCTGTTCAGAGACAACCTCCTTTCTCACCAGGAATTCCTACCTTCTCAATATCAAGGTCACCCTAGGAAAAGAGGGAAGACCTTTAATAATGAAAATATGAAGTGGTGGAATTGTTTATTGGGAATTTATCTTCCTTCAGTGCCAGGTTCCATAGCCAATTTATTGGGAATCTGGTTTCCTGTTTACAGAGACATTCTTTGAGAGTTGTGAGTCTTGAATTTATTTCAGAAAGTGGGGATTCCCTGCAGGGATGCCATTCAGAGATGTTACTCATGCCAGTTAGATGTCTTACAATTAGGATGCTGGGGAGGTGCTGGTTTTACAAAGAGGACTTGCTGTGAAAAGTAAAGAATTAGGCCCTGTGCTTTGTGCAAATTGGTAGTGACAAAACATGACTGCATCTGTTTTGGATGTACTGCTTTCTCCCCTGTGGACTTGGCAGGACACAATGAAAACCATTCTCTGGTGTGTGTCCCTGTTGTGTCTGTGTTAGGGGAAGGGCATGCTGGCAGCTCAGGGCAGAGCCCCATGGCATGCAACAGAATGAGATCCCTGCCTGAAGCCCCTGTGGCTGGGCTGAGCCTAAGTCAGGTGGCCTGTGTCCCTCTGCTTTTTGCATGTATGCACTGGCCTTCAAGTTCTAGGCCATTGCCCAGAAGGAGGCAGACTTGTAGCCATCTGAGGGGTTTGGTCAACTTGTTGGCAGTTTTGGTTCAATGTCCCCAGGGACAAGCCCAAACCCTCTGGGCAGGACAGGAGGCAGATCCTAGTGAGGAAATTGTGGTCAGTATGCAGAAAGAAGGATCCAGATTTCTACAGCCAGAGGCTGGGCCTATAGGGTGAGGGTAGCCTTTGGTGGTGGCTTCTGACTCACACAACTTGGAACTCTCGATGCTTTTGCCTTTTGAATGGGCCTGCCTTTTGGCTCTCATGTCCATGAAAACATAAGCAACAGCTGGCCTTCCTCCTCAGGCAGGTTTGAGGTTTGGTCTTTTCACCAGGCTTCCCTCTGGGGCTCAGCAGGCTGAATGACGGAGATTGAGGGATGCTTACTGTGATTTCCAGTCTTGGGGCTATTCTAAAGTGGCACTGGGTTATTTTTCCTTTTTAAAAAATGGTCAAATGATACTTTCATGGCAAGTCCACAGGAGAAAATCTCATAGAACTGGGCATTAAGAAAATATCAGCATGAGGAAACTGGATCTCAGAGTGTCTGGGGGAAAATGCCAGAGGATTCTAAGGCAGCATGCAATCACTGCTTGATATCAGGCCTGTCATTTTAGCTTATAATAGAGATGGAAAATTACAGGCTGCCATCGGTCAGTGTCATTCACGCTTCACCACTCTGACACCCTATATTCAGAGGTTACTTCATCAAAACGCAGTGCCATGGGCCACTGAACTGATGTGGGCATGTCAGCCTTGTTTCTTGGAGTCATGAATCCCTTCTTGGCCTGGTCTTATGTCCTGGCACTTGGGTGGGCCCACAAGTACCCTTTAGCTGTCTCTCTGGGCTGGGCTCAGGAGATATATCATATGGCTTAATATTAGGAGAAGTCAGTTGGTGGTAAGGGTGGGGACAAGAAGTCGGGCATCTCCGTCAGATGGGTGGACAAAGCCGGTCGGGAAGTAATGCCTAGAGCAGCAGGGGAACCAGGTATCCAGAGGGACAGGCAGACAGGCACTTAAAAACTGGGCCTAGGCTTTTAGCTTTTAGAGAATGCTGGGCAGAGTCCAAGGAGATACCAACGTTCAAAAACTGGTTGCTGGGGAGGCCTCAGTGAATGATCTCATTTATAGATACGCCTATGCTTCGTGACAGCAAGATTTGTTTAACAAATCCCTTTATGTTGGGTATTTAGAAAGAATATTAGGATATTTTAATATTTTGCAAACATAAACAATGCAGCTAAAACTTTATCCACACTCATGATTATAGCTTTTATATATATTCTAAAAAGTCAAGGCAATGGATCTCATTTGACAATTGCTGTGTCAGTTGACATTTCCATGAGCAATTTTTGCGAGTACTGGTTTCCTCAGCCTAACCCTATTTCTTTCTCTCTTTCTTTCTTTCTTTCTTTTTTTTTTTTTTTTTTGGTGATAATGCTTTTCCTGGGCTGATGGTGATCAACTTTGTCTGATTCCTCATATTAATTAAGATGCTTTTAGTGTTTTGCCATTTAGGCAAAGATTTGCTATTGGTTTTTGGGAAATAGTCTTTACCATATTTAAGGAACTTCCTTCTATTCCTGATTTTAGGCCTTTTATTAAGACTGTCTAGTATCTTTGGTTAAATGCCTTTTCAGTACTTACTGAGAACATCCTACCTTTTTTCATTTTAACTTATTGGTATTTTGAATAACTTCATGACATCCTAGGAACGTGTTCCTGGCTTGAGCCTTCAGATATATTGCTGGACTCTAATATTGTTTTTAGAATTTTACTTCTGTATTCATAGATGAGATTAATCTGTAGTTTTTAAAATATTACATTGTACCTGTTTTGATAGTTGCAATTATATTGGCTATTTAAAACAAAGTAAGGAGCTATACACCCCTTGCATGGTTTGGGATTGTTCAAATAATATTAAAATTACCTATATTTTGAAGATAAGATTCAGCTCTACCTAGTTCTATTTTTTTAATATATATATATTTTAGTTGTAGGTGGACACAATACCTTTACTTTATTTTTATTGGTGCTGAGGATTGAACCCAGGGCCTCACATGCTGGGCAAGAGTGCTACCACTGAGTCACAAGCTCAGTCCAAGCTCTACCTGTTTCTATAGTAGATCTTTAATCTAAAAAAAAAAAAAAAAGAAACTTCCATTGCAAATTGTTCTATTTCAAGTCTCCTTTTTCTAAAGGTAGGTATTGTTCTTTTCTTTTGCATTTCATAGATAATCATCTATTTCTTTTAGGTTTTAAAATCTACCACTCCAGGGTTGCAAGGTAGTATTTAATTTTAACTATCTTCATCCTCCTGTATCTCATTCTTCATTTTGTCTATTTTTGTTCTCTCTCTTCTACATTAGGGTAGGGAAGGAATATTCTCTTTTTGCTTTCTGTTAATTTTGGTCCTTATTAATTCCTTCTTAACACTTTGTTCTTTTCCCAATTTCTTAACACACACACATTTCCTTGGCAGGCTTATTTTGCAAATATTCCTTGCATATAGTTTCTCTGTATTCTATTGGTTTTGATGTGAAACAGTCCCCCCGCCCCCACCAAAATTGCTTTTGATCCAATACCTATCTGGGAATGTCCTCTTACTAGGTTACTTTTTATTGTAAACTATTTCAAGTTATCAGAATCTATATCCTATCACATCTAATTTTACAAACATTTTGAGGTTTCCTTATAATTAGTGATAGGCTTTTGTATATGTGGACATGTGAAGGATTCTATTTGACAGAAGAAAGATTGTCTATATTTATTAAACTCAGCTTGTTTTAATTTTTTCTGTCATTCTTTTGTCTCCTCACTACATACAATTTAAGTCCCTTTTAAATCCAACTGTTAAGTCACCCTCGTTTTATGTAGTTAGTTATGTTTGACACCTTGGCAGTCAATGGCTTTCCTACTGTTTAGAGCTCTTGACCTTGAAGTCGCCTCATCTGATGTTCCCGTTCCCTCTCCCAGACATCTCTTTATTCACCTCTTATCACTATTCCTATCCCTTTAAATTCAACCTTTTATTATCACTTTGTTTTGTTGCATTTAATATAAACAACGTGTTGCCAATTTTCTTTCTTTTTTAAGCCCAATTGGATCATCTCTGCTTTTAATAAGAGAATTCAGCTGGTCACATTTGGAGTAAGAGATACTCATTTTTCAGTGTTCTCTGTATTCTCTCTACATTTGAGTATTTTTACTTTCCTTCTGCTTTTTCTCCCTCCTTTTATTTTTTACTGAAATAACTCATCACCTTTAGTTATAGCCTGCTGTCAAGTGTTTCTCACACACAATGTCCCTCCCAATTCAAGTGGCCTTACTTCCCACAAATACCTTTCAGCCCTCTTGCTTTTAAATCTTTGGTCCATTAACACGTTCTCTCCTTTCTCTCCTTCTTTCTGATTTGGTTCATCTGATGTTTATCTAGTATCTTTCTCAGATGAGGATATACACTCTCAGAGTGTTTGCATACTGCTTATGTCATTTATTTATTTGTCTTGATGGGTAATTATATCTTAACTGGAACAGGACCCTTGGATTTTAGCCTTTCCCTCTACTAGTGTGTAGATGTGACTCCATGGGCATCCAGCTATTGTTGCAGGTGAGAAGTTCAATGCCAATCTGCTTGTTTTGTCTTTTATAGGTAATTTGCTCTTTCTGTCCAGAAAGATCTTCCCTTGGAGATTTTCTGTTTATTCTTGGAGTTCCAGAATTTTACTTTAAAAAGGGCAGAGATGTCATTTCTCGTCAGTTTAGGCTGGAACTTGTAGATCTCTTTCAATTTACATAGTTAATATTCCAAATTTACTTAATGTTTGATTCCATTTCAACTGTGACCTTTGTCTGAACTTCTGTGGTCCTTACTTCACATCTCAATCTCTTCATGTGTTTGTTCTGTGATCTGAGAAAAATTTATCTTTCAGCCTACTTTTTTCAGTGTCAGTGGAAACCATTGAAATTTCTAATTTTCTGCTGTAGTTTTAAATTAGGAAAAATTTTTGTTCATTTTTAGTTAAAAAACAAAACCAAATCTTTTCTGGTGGCCCATCCCTTGAATTATTTTATAGATCCCACTTCTTCTGGATTTATGCTTTGTTGTGAGTGACCTTTATTCTGACTCCTAGGTCCTCAGATGATGATGATGATTTTGTCAGTTCACTGGGACCCAGGACTGGTTGGTGGTGTCCCTTGAATAACAGTAGTCTCAGTTTACAGGAAGTGGAATAGTATCTCCATCTGGTCCAGCAGAGCACCAGGAGGTTGGCTGGTGGTTGAGGCCGGTGGTCAGTTCCTGAGAGGGAGCTTCTCTAGGCTCTGGCCTTCCCAGCCTCTTACCAGTCTTGGAAAGAGGGCAGAACCATCTCCATTTGTTGCTCTTCTCAAACCGAGGGTTCTGAGGGAGAAACCATGATGACCCAAGCCACCTATTTTGTGTAATGAATTAACTCCTCTCCTGACTTTCAGAATAGCCCTCTGCACCGTCTTGGGGAAAATGGAGCAAACAGGCATTCAACACACTTTTTGTAAGGCTCACTCCTCTCCGGATCCCAGGTGAGAAAGGCTAGGTCAGGCTCACTCAACACAGGTTTGGGTGACCTTCCCTGGCTGGAGGAGTGAGGAATCCTACAGATCTCCAGAGCTCAGCCCCTTCCTAGGAGGCAGTAAAGCACAGTGTAGGGGCTGATGGTGTGGGCTTCTGAGCCATAGGCAAACTACTAGCACTCAGCACATTGTGCTTTTGTTTGTGGATATAATTGCTTTATGCTGTTCCTTTTCCTTTTTTTCTTGTGGCTTCCTCTTTCCACATCTCCATCATAACAAGATGAAGCACAAGCCTCACAGAAGCTGACCAGTTGTGGCTACCCGATCTTGGGTGGAATCATGAGCCACAGTAAACTTCTCCTTTATAAATTATTCAACCTCAGGTATTTTGTTATAGTAGCAGAAAATGGATTAAGACAGCTAGCATCTACTACTTGCTTTCACATTATCTTCCAGTCTGCGTAGCCCAAGGTGAAGAAAGACCTGTCTCCTTCTTCTCTTCTCACTGCCTGGACCCAGGACTTCATCTTGGTTGATCTTGGGAGTTACTGGCTCAGAAGAGGCAGTCACTGTGGGGCTGATGGGGACCAGGTTCTCATGACATCAGAACTTTATTATCATATTGGCCTTGTTAATTGAGGTGGGCATTACCCTGAGGCTTTTTCCTACTTTCTCCTTGAGGTTTTATGGAAATATTTTGGATAAATGTGAATAGACACCTAGGGAAGTAGGAGATCCTTATCATAGAGGGAGACAGTCCTTTTATAGGATGGGCGGCAATCTTCATGTACTCAACATACCTGGAGGCTTGGTTGGGACTTGTGCCTGTCCCCCAAGCTTAGGACCCACACTTGGTCATGTGACTTATCATAGGACAGTTTAGCTGGCAGAGGATCCACACCTATGGACTTAAAAAAAAAACAGTGACAAGTTGGTCATCATTGTGATGGAGGCTGATGCAATAGTCAATGGACCTCACTTCCAGGAGAGTGGAAGGTTGGTCCTATAGCATTGTCTATGACCCTGTTTAGGAACCCAGGGCAGAAACTTCCTCTTGGGCTTTGTCCTCCCAGATATAAATTGTTATTAATTATGTTATCTCTTTTATGAACTTTTTTCTCCCATGTTTTACTTAAAGGAACCTAGACCAATTTGGCAAAAGCTGAAACACAGAGGCTTTACATTTTCCACTCAGGAACCAGCTACAGTACTCTCCTTTTACTGGAAAGGAGAAGGACTCTCCTTCCTGGAAGCTTTGTGGGCCTCTTGGACCCTCAAAGGACCCTCCTTCCTCAACTGATGGGTGCCCTGAATTTTAGTGAGTTGGTCCCTCCCCCTGGGTCATCAGAGGTGGTCTTTGAGATCATCCCTCTTATCTTTGTTCCATTCTGTGCAGCCTCTTTCTTCTACATTCTTTAGAAGAAGCCTCTGGAACTTAAGACTGTGGCATCAGACAGACTCACACTCTTTATTTTTTTTAAAATTGCAATATCTGAAACTGCTTTTTGCTGAGGATAAAGCTTCTCCTGGGCCCTGTTACATGAAGGCTATTTTCAACTTCTTTTAATGCAGTTTTATAAGTTCAAAAATCCTTGTTGTGTAATGCTCATGCCATTAGACTATAACCCGGCTCTTCTTGTCATTGGCCAACATCTAGTTACACTCTGTTCACTAAAAATGTGGACATCAGGTTCCCTGTCTTCTTTTCTACCACATACTTGGTCACCAAGTTTGGTGCCTTCAAATCCCCATGGCTGATTCATCCAAAGCCTGGCTTTCTTAGTTCCTCTTTGGTCTTCACAATAGTTACCTCTATCCCAACTCAGCTTCAATAAGTTGTACCCTAACATAATTTCCAAAATTTCAGTTTCAACCAACCATATTCTAGCCTTTCTGACTGACCAGTGACTACATCTCTGCCAGGACACACGGGCCAACAGCTTCTCTAAAGAACCATCTGTGGAGTCCCTGTTTTCACTTCACCTTACCTCTCATTTCCACTAAGTTTCTGTCTGTTCTAGACCTTCACACCAAGTTCCAAGGTCACCTTGTGATCCTCCTGACATTTCAGCAAGACCTCACGTGGTTAAGCGGTCCCTTCTAGAAACATTTTCTTCATTTGTCTTTCCACCTCTCTGGCTCCTCCACTCCAATCTGATGTCTAAGTGTTGGCATGACCAAGCTCTTCATCTTTGACCTACTTCTCTCCTTCTACATCCTTCCACTGGTATTGGCTTCTAATAATTCTTGACACTCACCTGTTGACCTGAACCTCACATACACAGAATTGAAATGTTTCTTCTTTTCTCTTATCATCACCTTCTTTGAAGTCTCAAGGAGAGGCTATTTTCCCAACTTCACACATCCCAGGATCTTTGTAAGCTCCAGTGAGCCTTCCTTGTTCCCATTCTCTGCCAACTTCCTACTTCCCTGACACTACTTTCCTCAGCCCAGAGCTTCCTAACCTATCCTAATGATATCACCTGAACACTATCTTTAGTTTTTTTTTTTATTTTTTAAAAACCCTCTTGACTACACATTCTCCTCCAGATATTCCATTTATCTATCCTCTTCACAGAAAAATTATCCTCCAGTTTGGATGGGAGCCATTATCTCTCCTTTCTGCTTAAGCTTCTCCCATCAGATTTCATGTTCTGAGGTATGGAGGAGCCTGAAAAGCTAAGCCAAAAATCTCTTAAAACCAGAGCAGAATTTCCAACAGTCTAATGGATGGAGAGCAAAGATTTGGCAGGGAAGAAATCCTGGTGAAAACAACCAGGCTTTCACTTAAAAGCCTCAAGACTGGGGGTGAATCAGAGATAGAGTCTTCAGAAACTTTAAAATGGTGGGTTCTCTATGCTCCATGACTACCAGAGTAGGTAAACACTTTGAGGTAGATGATAACTATTTAAAGGCCCTACAATTTTTTATATATATTGTTTGGATTCAAAAAGAGCTCTAGGTATTCTAAGAGGCAGATGATATGACTTAAAACAACAAAAAGACAGTGGAAACAGACCCATGGGTGAGCCACAAAAAATTAATAATTAAGAATTTATATATAATAGGGGATTTAGTAGAAATTTTAGAAGTGAAAAATGAAATATGTGAAAAAACTTAATAAATAGGTTTTGTTAAACCCACCAGACACAGTAGGAGATAGGATTAACGAATTAAGAAGTTGATGGAACATATCCAAATTGAAGGAGATGTGGGGCACAATGGAAAGGTCTAACCTTAAAAAAAATTTAAAACAGAGTTCCCGAAGAAGGAGAAGAAGAAGGAGGAGGAGGATGACGAAGAGGCGGAGGAGGAGGAGGAAGAGGAGGAGAAGAAAGAGAGAGAGAGAGAGAGAGAGAGAGAGAGAGAGAGTATGAGGAAGCAGAACACGAAGAAATAATTGATGAGAATTTTCTGATCTGATGAAAGATATCTACACATTCAAGAACCTCTGCAACCCAAAATCAGAATAAGTACAAAGAACACCTTACCCAGGCACATCATAGTTAAACTGCTAAAGACCAAAGAAAAAATCTGAAAAGCAGAGCCAGACAAAACACTACCTTCAAAAGGATTCTACATCATGTATAATCAGAAGAATGAGAAATTATACTTCAGTATATATAATGTATCAAAGTGCATTCTACTGTCATGTATAACTAATTAAAACAAATAAAAAATTAAAAAAGAACATTGATAAGACTGAGTTAACCTATCGAAACAATGGAAGATATGGAATGACATCTCAAAATGCTAAAAGAAAATAATTGCCAATCTAAAATTTTATACCTGATAAAAATATTTTTCAGCAATGAAATATGTATTTTCAAGTCAGAACTATGAGAATTTGTTACCAGCAGACACTAAAAGAACTATTAAAGATGATTCTACATAGAACTATGGACTTCAGGAATGAAGAACAATGGAAAGATGTAATGGATAAATGTAAATTATTGCTTGGTAATAATCATCATGTTTTGTTGGGCTAAGTTACATGTAGGATTAAGATTCATTACTGCAGTAATGCAGGAGGATAACTAATAGAGTTAAAGTATTCTAATATTCTTGGGGAAATGAAGCACAATTTATATGCAACTATACTGATGTGTGTTATAATTTCTATGGTATTAATAACAACGTAAGAGTGCATCTTCAACAATCTAATAGAGAAAAAAGATAGAATTAAAATGTTTGACAAATCAAAAAACCAAACTAAACAAAGCAAAAAGGAAAAAAGTAATGTAAATAAGAAGGTAAAAATAAAAAATATGGCAAATATAACTCAACTATAAATTAATAACATTGAATATTAAAGATCAAATACTCCAAGTAAAAGACTAATATTTAGACAAAACTAAAAATTTAACTCCATATTATTCTACGAAAGAAAACCTAAAATATGAAGACATAGAAGGGTTGAAATTCAAAGTATGGAAAAATTACAAGACCACTAATGAAAATAAACCTGATTTAGCTATACTAGTGTTAGGCAAAAATAGACCTTCAGGCAAGTAGGATTAGCAGATATAAAGAGGGCTATTTTCCAAAGAATAAAGACATCCTTCCCTCAAGAAAGATATTATAATTTAAAAGCAAAATTGGGTAGAACTTTGAGAACTAGATAAATCTACAATCACAGGGAAGATTTTAATCACACCTTTCAGCAGCTGATAGACTAAGCAGACAAAAAAAATATCAGTAGGGTAAGGAGATCTGAACAATAGAATGAATCAGCTTGACATAACGACATGTATAGAATACCATACCTAACAATATCAGAATAAACGCTCTCAAAGTGCATATTGAACATTTACCAAAATTGACCAGAATCTCAGTTATAAAACAAGACTTTAAACTTCAAAGTATTGAAATTATTTATAGTGTGTTCTCTGGCCTGGGGAAGCAATTACCAACATATAGGTAGAAAACCTCCTGTTGCATTTGCCAGGAGAAACCACACACTTGGCTATATACAACTTTCTTCATACAATGAACTTGCTTGAGGGCAGCTGAGCAGTGCTGAAAAGAGAGAGACAACTCTGCTGACTGGTCTCACTTTAAATTTACACTCACAGTCCTTAAGTGGGTTCTCACTATTGCCCAGGAGTCCTATCACCTGGCTGATTCAATCTCACATCCAGCTTTTCTCTTTCCTCAGACCTCCATCCCTGATGATACTTTTCTGTCTTACTTCACTGAGAAAATGAAAGCGACCAGAAGAAAGTTCATCTAACTACCATCCACTATACCACTAATTTGCACCTGTGCCTGAATACTTCCTATTTCCTCCTGTTCTAAGAAAAGAATGTTCTTTAGCTAGGGCTAACATCTCCACTTGTGTACCTTGAATTCTGCTGAATGCTGTGATGTCACCTTCTTTAAATAAGTTCTTTGGACTTCCTCTTCCAGCTGCCTCATTTGCCTACTTTCCTCTATACAGTTGGCTACATTCCCATGTCTCCACTTCCTTCCCTCTCATTGTAACCTGAACCCCCTCCAGCAAGCTCACATTCACCAGTGTGCTCCACGACTCTGGTATCAGATCCAGTGGCAGGTTCACAGCCTTCATAACATACAAAGCTCCCAGTAGCATTTGTCATTGTGACCACTATCGATTGAAACATTCTCTGCTTTTGGCTGTTGTAGTATCACCCTCTTCTATTTTTTTTCCCTACCTGTAAGGTTACTCTTTCTTAGATTCCTTTGTTGACTTCTTCCTCCTCCCTGATCTTCAAATACTGGAGTGCTTTAGGCCTCCAACCTTGACTTTTATCTGTATCACCCTGATGATTTAATCTAGTTCTCTGGATTTGATCAGCCCATTGGGTGATGATTTCCTCCCTGGAGCCTACCTCGACTCCAGACATGTTTATCCAACAGCTTTCCTGACATCTCCACTTATATATTTAGTAGGATTTCAAATGTAATTTCCCCCCAAATCTGCTCCATGTTTGGCTCCCTGCCTTTCTCAATGTCATTTCTACCATAGTGTTTAGTTTCATATCACTGCATTAACAAATTACCACCAATTTGGATGCTCAAAATAACACCAATTTATTCCTTTACAGTTCTGGAGACCACAAAGTCAAAGTCAGTTTCACTAGGATAAAACCAATATGTTGGCAGGGCCATGCTCCTTCTAAAGCCTCCAAGGGAGAATGTTTTTTTGCTTTTTCTAGTCTCTAGAGCTGCAGTCCTTGCATCCTTTTGTGTTTCCAATCATCAAATTTCTCTCTGCCTCCCTTTTTAAAAAAACTTTTTCTAGTTGTAGATGGACACAATACCTTTATTTTATTTATTTATGTGGTACTAAGGATCAAACCCAGTGCCTCACATGTGCTAGGCAAGTGCTCTACCACTGAGCCCTGACCCCAGCCCCATCTGCCTCCCTTTTTTTTTTTTTTTATTTACTTATTGATTCATTGAACACAAATGGAGTACAGCTATTGTTTCACTGGTTGTACACAAAGTAGAGTCACACCATCTGTGCGTTCATGCATGTACACAGGGCAATGGTATCTGTCACACATTCTGTTATTAATTTTACCCCCCACCCGCCCCCACCCCTCCCTTCCCTCTATGCTAGCTATCTTTCCTCCATTCTTGCCACCTTTCCCCCCCACATTATGCATCATCATTCATTTATCAGAGAGACCATTCGGCTTTTGGATTTTTGGGATTGGCTGATCTCACTTAGCATAACAGTTTCCAACATCATCCATTTACCTACAAATGCCATAATTTTATTCTTCTTTATGGCTGAGTAATATTCCATTGTTTATATATACCACAGTTTCTTTATCCATTCATCTACTGAAGGGCATCTAGGTTGATTCCATAATCTAGCTATTATGAATTGAGCAGCTATGAACATTGATGTGGCTGCATCACTGTAGCAATCTGATTTTAAGTCCTTTGGGTATAGGCCAAGGAGTGGGATAGCAGGGTCAAATGGTGGATCCATTCCAAGTTTTCTAAGGAATCTCCACACTGCTTTCCAGAGTGGCTGCACCAACTTGCACTCCCACCAGCAATGTATGAGTGTACCCTTTTCCCCACATCCTCACCAACACCTGTTGTTGCCTGTGTTCTTAATAAAAGACATTCTAATTGGGGTAAGATGAAATCTTAAGGTGGTTTTGATTTGCATTTCTCTTATAACGAGTGATGTATATGCTGAAGTAAAGAAACACCTTGATTTCGTTTTTTCTTGAACTTTACATTTAACCCATCAGAAAGTCTTTTAGGTTTCACAGTTAAAATACACCAAGAACCTGATCATTTCTCACACCTCCACTGCTATCATCTTCTCTTCTGAATTAGTTTCCACCATATCTCTACTCTTCCTGTCTATTCTTAAGAGAGCAGATGAGAGACTCTAAAAATGTAAGTCAGATGATGTCACTTCTCTGATCACCTTTCAGTGGATTTCTCTCTTACCTTGGATTTTATTCTCGGATTTAACTGGCCTCCAAGGCCCTTTGTGAGCTGGCCTTTGCTTACCCCTGACCTCACTGCATCCTACTCTTGCCTGCATCCCTATATGGTGCTCCCAGTCTGTGTCCTGAATGGCATTCAGTTCTCAGATTCCATTTATCTCCAGAGAGAGGGCCCACTTCAAAGTCTTACATTATCACATTTTTACCTGGTTTGTCCACAGCTCCCTGAAATTCTGGTTTATGATCTGCCTCCCTGATTACAATCTACATTCTGGGGACCTCAGTGCTCATTCATGGCCATCTCTTGAGCATCTAGAACAGTGCTTGGCACATAGTAGACAATGACTACTTAGTGAATAGCTGCACATAAATTTTTTCCCTCCAAGCTGAGCACCTCTCCCAGGAGCTGGGGAATGTGCAGAAAGCAAAGAAGAATGTGATAGATTGTGCCCCAGGATTTAGAGTCTTTCTAGTTCCTTTCAAGAGGTGTACCTGTAGGATTTTCTGGGCTTGAACGTCGACCACAAGGACTCTGTTCAGTGCTGGCTGAGCCACATAGATATACCGATTCCTGACGTTGACCGCAGATGCCCACTGGCATGGCTGGGTGACACCTCCTTCCTCTTGGGGACAGATTTCTTCCTGTAAAGGAGAGAGGCTGCTATGTATCTCTTACTCTCTCCTGATTCTCCTTCATCCCTTTCTTCCCTCTCTTGGAAATCCTGGGACTGATAGAACATGGCGCACCAATCCTCCCACATCATCAATTTCTCACCAATGTTCCTCCTCCCACCTCTTCAGAGGCTGAAAACTCCTTTGTCCTTTCAATCAGCAGCTTCCTGGTTCATATTCCTCCACTCTGGTGTGCTACCTTCTCCTTCTCTTCATCTTTGTCATTGGAAACATCTCTAATGGCCAAAAGATTTGCAAAAGTTGCCCACACTCTTTTTCTACTTTGTCATTGCTCTACTTTGTCATTGTCCTTAACCCTTTGGCTTTAGTCCTCACCATAAAGCTTTGTCCTCACCAAAGTCAATATTGACTCCTTGGTCATTAAACTTCACCATTATTTTATTTGAATTGGGCCATCATCTGTACTGACTGTTGCTTGGTCTCCTTCCCTCCATCTATCCCCAGGGCTGATCCTTCTGTGTTGTTGGATTTTGCTCATTTTGCTAATCTATGTCTGAATACCCTGGGATTCACTCATGGAGTTCTTTTTTTCTCTACAATCCACTTCCTTGTTGACCTCATGGAAACCTATGGGTGTAAGTACAGTCTTCATGCTTATAATTATTCAAATTTCCTCAGTTTGGGTATCTTCCTTCAACTCCACACTTATGTAGCCAAATGCCTTGCCCTGCTTGGTTATTTAATGTACATATCAAACTTGTATGTCAAAAATCAACTCTCAATTTTAGTTCCCAATCCTGCTTATTCTACTTAAAAACTGGCAGCTCCAATGCATTCTTAGACCAAAATCCATGGGGCCATCCTTGACTCCTCTTCTCCCCTGCCCATAGTTCCCATCCAAGGCATCACAAATCCTTTCAGTTTTACCTTCAAATATGTTCACAATTATGCTCTTTCTTATCACTTCCACCTTTATCACCCTGGCTCAAGTCACATTCTTTGTCACCCAGGTAACTGCATAGCATCCAGACTGTACTCCTTGGTTCTACCCCAACCTTCCCCAACCTGTTCACCAGGCAACCACAGACAGGGATCATTGTAAAATGGAAGCCAGATCATGTGACTCGTCCTGATTTCTCCCACCCCAATAACTCTCTTGCTCAGAATGAATTCTGGAGTCTTTTCTGGTTCCTGCTTCTCTCTCCCTCCCCACTCTACTCACATAAGTATGCTTGGTGACTTTCAATCATGCCACCCTCCTGCATCAGGGACTTGGCATTGGTAATTTCTTTGGCCAGGAATACTCTTCTCCAGATATCTGTTTGGTGTATTCTCTCGTTTCCTTCAGTTATCTCCTTAGGTGTCACCTTATTGAGGAGCCTCCTCTGACCTCATCTAGTTTAGCACCCCATCTCTCCCTACTCCCTTCCTTTACTGCAGTTCTCATGTACACTTGACTTTATACATTGACTTGTACACCTGGGCATAGTCTTTCTTTCTGCACTGGAGGTAAGCTCCTTGAGAGCAGGGTCTTTGTCTTTTATATACTTAGCCCCTAGCACAGTGCTTGGCACCGAGTTGGTGCTTCAATATATTTGTTGAATGAATCAGTGAGTGCAAAGGGGATCATTCTTTGGTCCGTCTTCATAACATACATGCCCATTGGCTTCCTCATTACCTTGACCTGATCCTGTCTCATTATTCTTAGTGGTCCTCTCAGTTTGCCCATGTCTGAGCTGTGGAGAACCCCAGAATTCAATTCTAGGTACCCATCTCAGATCCTTGCACACACCCATGTCTATCTCCTTGGTGTGAGCCAACACTCATTGCTAATGGCACAAAAATTTCTTCTCCAATTCCTGTTTGTTTTTTTTCATGGCCACTTCATCCACACCTGAACTAATCACTCTCCATATCTGATCCTCCTTCTGGGTTTCCATCACCATAGGTCAGCCAAGTCTAAGACATGAACAACAACTTTGATTTTTCCTTCTTTCATATAACTCACCATTTATTAGTCATCACAAATTACCAAGCCAACCTCCAAAATCATCGAGTTCATCTATTTCTGTCTCCATTTCCATTTTTCTCCTAGATGGCTGCAATTGCTTTAAAGCTGGTCTCTGTCCTTTTACCATTGCCCTTCTCTGTTATTGTATCTGGTGTTCATAATACCTCCAATTTGCATTAGAGAAAGCTGAGGCTTAGAGAGGTTAACTTTTCTAAGCCATTTAGTCTACTGAGTGACAGGTGGGATATGAATCCAGGTCTGCGTGACTGAAGGCTACACCCTATTTCTTATGCTGCTTCCTACTGGACCAAATGGACAGCTAATCCAGCTCAGAGATCAGAGCACCAGCTCCTCCTCCTCACCCAGCATTTTAGAGGGAAGGTTGTTCCATTATAACTTTCTGGCAGGGGATTTAGATTTTTTTTTAAGATAAAAAAACTATTTTGGGGGATTGTTGCATGGCTCCCCACAGTCTTCTGTTGTCTGAAACACCTTCAGGATCTCTCTTACTATCTTGTTCTAGCTACTTATCCAGGAAAACTGAGTCCTGATTAGGATCTGGGTGATTTTACTCACTTACTTACTGGTTAGTTATTGCAAATATATGAGAAATTAGTGCCCATGTGACAGAGAGCAATTATTTAAACTTAATTGCTAGAAATTAAGCAGGACCACTCTTTCCAACTGGTTTCATGGTTATTATGTGGAAAGAAAGTTCATTAGAGGTTGCATTTCTAAGAAATAATTGATTCCAATGAAATAGCCTGGAAAATAGCTGTTCCAAGCTACACATTCGAGAAATTCAACAGCCTGAGATCTGCCAAGAGCCAGCACAGCGGTGCAACACAACTGACCTAGGAACTTGCCTGAACCAAGCCCAGTTCCACAAACTCCATCGCCTTCATTAGCCCATTCATTGTGCACAGACTGAGGACATCTGTGTGTGTCCTCCAGGGGAGGGCAGGAGGGGGATTTCAAATGACCCTTTTGGATTCAGTGCTCTAGTCCTATCCTTGAGAAGCTCAGACTATCTCATGAGGCCAACTGGGAAATAAGCCAGAGGAAGAGGCCTGGTCCCAAGGTGGAGGGGGCGTGTCTTCCGGCAGCTGTTCTTTGGAGTGGGAAGAGCTTTCCTGGATCTGCCACCAGTGACCATCTCTTCTGCCTCTGCCACTCACACTGTCACTTTCTACCAGTCTCACGTTTCATCCATAGCACCTCCACCACTCTGGGCATTCATGTGTGTTCATGCTCTCCCCCCACAGTTCTGTGAGGGCACACCTATCTAGCAGCTAAATATTTACTGTCTCCATCATATAATCATGAACTTCTGGAGGCGAGGAACCCATGTGTGCTCCCTGAGCCTCTGGATGAAGAAAGAGAACACTTAGCTCATGTGTTCCTCCCTTAGCCCTGGAACAAATACTGCACATAATAAATGGAATCTAGGAAACCCTTGGTGCACATGGTTAGATTGACTTCTAGGATTTTGTGTGTGATTTAGAAGCTTCCCCAGGCACAGAAACTCACATAGCTCATGAAGATCTTCTCTGTGGGTTTGAGGTGTCTCTGGATCTCACAGTCCACTGGGTGGATAACAACGATACCATCATCGGAGAAGACGTAGAACATGTTTCCCACACTGAGGCCTGGGAGGAGCAAACACAGCATGGTCATGCCCCTCTAGCAGCCAGGCCCCAGGCAGGGTCACATGCAACATGGAGCATACAAGACACAAGCAGTTTGGATGTAACAGGTGCAGACAAAAATGCAATTCCCAGCAGAGGTGGAGGTGGGGATGAGCAGCCAGCTCGAGACCCCTTCTTGATGGTGGATGGGGGACATGAAGAAAGTGCTCCAAGCACTGGGAATCAATAAAGCCCATCTCCAACTCTGTAGTACCCAGGCTGTCCTCCCAAACATCCATTGCTGCCCTACATCATCGAGGGCTGACCACCAACATAAGTTTTCCAATAAAAGATGACCTTGGCTTTGACATTTCTTTGACATTTCCTGTTCTGAAAGGAAAACCTCCCTTGATTTGTTTTTGTGGACTAGTCAAAGAAGAATGGATCAGATGGTACCAAAAAATGCAAAGGCTGTTTTTTTATTTTTATTTTTAAATTTTACATGGTCACTCCTGCAATGGGAGCCTAAGGATGCTATGTTTGCTATTCCTTTGTCTGCACATGGTCACTTGGTCTTGCCTATCTCCTTCCAGACAGCTTCTTCTCACCTCTGGCCTACCAGTTTCTCTGGGGCAGCAAGGCTGGGCAGTGGAACCTGCTCCCATCTATTCTGGGGTTGTAGATCTCTGTGGAGAAGATACTCAGACCTCAGAAAGGGCGTTGGGGACCAACCTCCTTACTTTAAAGATAAAGAGACTGTGGTCAAGGAGGGAAGGTTTTGGGCGATGCTACCTGCCTTTGCAGTCAAGCTGGAATTAGACCCTGAGCCCTGCCTCTATCCTCTGCAGCCCTTGTCTATTAAAGAGAGACATGGCACAAACACTAGAGTGCTCCCTACTTCTTTCTTTCTCTCTGCTTTCTTCCCGTCTTCTCTCTTTCTCCATTTCTTTTAAAGAACATCAAGATTTTTACAAATTCTAAGAAAAATATATGAAAAACTCTTTCTTAGCATTCTGAGAAAACCTCTGTACTGGCTTAATGGATCATTTTGAGTAAGTTTTATTGAGTTAGGTACAATAAAACAGGAAAATAAGAATCATCTCTTTCCAAGGACTCTGAAGGCAGTTTTCTGAACCTCAGTTCTGGTTGACTGGGAGGCACCTGTGTGAGTGGCCCTTTATCCACACTCAACCTGGCCTGTCTATCCACTTGTCCCAGAGAACTTGTTCTGTCCCTCTAGGTCTCCAGTGCTATGATACAACCTGAATGGCCTGCAGCAACTGTGCTGAGGGCTCTGGATAGGTGGGTTTCTGTCACTATGTGCCACTGACCCGGTCTCTCAGATGCTGCTTATACCAGTGAGCCCTGGTCACAGCTCCTGATAGGCAATTCTTAAGAACCATATGAAGCTGGCTGCCTGCAGGTACTTCTCAGTCCCACAGCCTCTTGGCATCTGAAGCCAGCACACCTTTGCTCTGACTCACTTGGCAAACTGCTTCCACTCACATCCAGGGTCAGAGGGGTCCAAGTCCCTGCTAAACCACAGACCCTGGAAACAGCCTCTCTGGGCTTCTTGGAAAATCAATAGCTGGAAGAACCAACATAAGATTGAAAGTTTAATAGAGTCCACATGGGGTGGGTAGCTACACTACATTTCCGGCTGAGCACAGTGCCCTGCTCACAGTCAGCACTGGAATATGAGGCTCAAAGACACTCATTCGATACATAATTGACTTCACAGGGGACCCAGCTTCATGATCCAGCCCCTTAGAAGGTTCTATTGAATTTAGCTTCCAAAGGAGCTTTCTGGTTTTTGTTTTCTCTCATCATCTCCTCTCTGCTAGAGATTTGAATGTGCCGTGAGGTCCATGGTTCCTTTCTCTTGTCTTCTGTATTCTCTGTCTCCAGGTTTTGAATTTCATCAGTGAAGTGCACAAGCATTTAGCCACACAGGCATGACAGAATGTGCTGCTGCATTGTTCAATCATAGCGCAGCATTGGCCAGCCCTGTGCCCTGAGGCAGCTGTGGGCTGTCAGTGAGAATCTGGGTTTCTACAGCTCTTTCCATGTCTCTTGCATCCCTAGGAAGAGCTCCACTTTTTAAAAAAAATTTATTTATTTTGATTCATTGTACACAAATGGAGTACAGCTGTTGTTTCTCTGGTTGTAGAGCTCCACTTTTGAAACTTGAGTCCTTTTGTAGCAACCTCCCCTTATCAGGACACCACCTCTTAAAAACATGGAGCACAAGTTGCATGTTCATTGGGGCCTCAGTTCACGCAGTAACCTTTGCTCAGCTGAGAGCAGCAACTGGAGCTGTTGGCAGAATTCCTCATGTTCTGGGTTCTGCCTTTTGCTCTCAGACTTACTGTTAGCTTCAGTGTTTTACATTCAGGAAACTGTCCTGAGTTTGTGTATGCACACACATGCTAGACAATAGGGAACACAAAGTTCTTGCAGAAAAATGAGACAGGAGACACATGGTTTTTAAAGATGATTTTAACATTGGTGTTTATGCTTAACCCTGCAATCTTAGGATGCGTCCTACAGCCTCTCATATTCCACTTCTGTCCACTGAGCTGGAGAATAAGTCACCCAGGATGATTTGAACTTGAATCTGATGCAGGGATTACAGGATCACATGCATGAGCATGCACCTCAGGCAGTGACTCGGGCTTTATGACACAGCTCCCTTAAGTGTACCATTTTGAACCACATGAATTTGCTGATATTAAACCATTTTCAATGTACAAAAATGGCATTTTCATCTGGTTAAACCTAATATCTAAGGATTTGCCTAATAAAATATTTTTGAAAATTTATATGTGGAAAATACATATTTACAGGACTGGGGTTGTGGCTCAGTGGTAGAGCACTTGCCTAGCATGTTAAGGCACTGGGTTCGATTCTCAGCACTGCATATAAATAAATAAAATAAAGGTCCATCAATAACTTAAAAAAATTAAAAAATATATTTAAAGAAACTGTGGTTGCTTCTTTCTTTATTTCCTCAAAGCATACCTAAGGTACAGCTACTGTAGATCCCAGTAGGATGTACAATTTTTTTTAACTTTATTTATTTATTGCAGTACTGGGATAGAACCCAGGGCTTCTTGAATGCTAGCAAAGTGCTCTACCACTGAGCTACACCTCAAACATGTTGGTCTTTTTTAAACAACACAAGATAAAGCCAAAGCCCAACATCAATATCAACTACTGGAAAAAAAGCACAGGGCCCAGATCTGATGGGGAGCCCTTGCCAAGTAGTCTGATTCAGCTGAGGTTACAAGCAGTTTTCAATGGAAATTTTTGATTTTAAAGTGTGTCTTTAAAGACACTAACAGGTTTTTAATCTAATTCATCAGGTATGCCACTTGAGTTTGACTTCTGTTGGGTTTGACCAGTGGGCCCTGCTTGACGGGGCTGCCTGGTATCGGCAAAATTGATGACTGCTCAGAGAGATGACTTATCATGGAACCATGAACATACATGATCAAAGGCATGACACAGAACAATCAAGCTTGGTACCTTCCTCTCTCCACAGAATGTTTGCCACTGTACAGCAGAGAATTAAGAAAGCCAGAACATGATTGTCAGCAGGGAAAAAGGAAAGCATTGTCAAACCTTTACCACGGTGATACATTCCATTTAGAATATAATGGTACCCAGTCCATCACTTATAGACTCATTGGCCAAGTAGCAGCAACTGTCCTGCAACTCTGGACATGAGTAAACACTTCCAGGTCTCAGGACTCTCGATTGCTAAATGAACCTTTGAAATCAGGTCCTAGGATCACAGCAGCTAATGGAATTCCCCACATTCTGTGGATGATAGAGAGTGAGCTGCATCTATCCCAGATTTCCTTGATTACTTCCAGGAGAATTGATTTTCAACTACGATCCTCCTTGGAAGACCATGTGAAATACTTCTGATTATTTTCTTTGATGACTAAGCTAAAGGCTTAGCTTGGAGTCTCACCAAGGGAGAGAGTTCAACCAACACCCATGCCCATGAGTTCTTACCTGAACTTCTCCCTGGGGTGCAGTGGCAATCAGGGAGAGCATGCTAAGCACACAAGGTGGATGATGATCCCTGGAGTTAAGGCCACCATGTTCCCAATGGTGTGCATGTCTAGTAGTTCCCCCTTATCTATGGGGAATATGTTCCTAGACCCTCAGAGAATGCCTGAAACCGTGGATAATACCAAACCATACATATACTATGTTTTTTCTTTTATACACGTCTATGATAAGGTTGAATTTATAAATTAGGCATGGTAAGAGACCAACAATAATAAAATAGAATAATTATAACAATATACTGCAAGAAAAGTTATTTAAGACTTATGAATTGTTCATTTCTGGAATTTCAATATAATATTTTCAGGCCACAGGAGGAGAAACTGTAGATGGAATTATTGTGTGCATTGGCCAATTTCTGGGCCACTGTGGGATGGGGGTACTTGGCACGGTATGAAAGATTTCGTGAATGAGGGGCAGAGATTCTGGTCAGACAATAAGTAGGAGGCAGAACCAGGGCTGGGATACTGGAATTTTCTTGTGGTCCTGGGCTCTGTCTGCTGTGCATAGACTTCTGCTATGTTTCCAGAGCTGTTTAGGTTGCCAAGGAAAGTCTGCCCACTCCCGGGTGCCCTCTGTGCCCAATTTTGTGCATAGAGGATATGGGTTTACCCCAGTCTTTAAGGGCTCATGACTGGCAGCTGTGGCCCTGGTTAGTTGGTCCCCTCTCTTGCCACCCGACACCCCTGACCAGCTTAGTGAGGAGCTTAAAGGCAAACGTGGACTCACAGGTCTTCCTTGCTGAGTCCTCAATGAAGAGTGAGGAGATATCTTCATCCACGCCCACCTCATTTTTGGCAATGCAGGTATATGCACCTGTATCTTCATACCGAACACTGCCGATGTGGAGCTCACTCCCATTGGCTGCAGGAAGGACAGTGCTTAGGGTGGTCCACTCAGCTGGACACACTCCCTCTCTTCCTCCCCATTCCCTTCAAGGGACTGAAGAGTTGCAGTTGGAAACACAGCCCCTGGGCAGGGCTGAGGCAGCCAACTTCCCCAGTAATGCATCCAAAAAGGGTTGATTCAAGTGAAACTGACTGAGGGTGACCTGGCACCTGATGGCGTCTCATCTTTGCTCTCAGGAAGGCCCCAAGACCTGTGTGAGGCCAGGGAAATCTGGGGAGACATCTGTTCCCTCCTAACACATCAGACTTAGAAATGAATCTGGCCTGTCATTTTCATTCCTGGAGTGAGAAGCAGCTTGAACTGGATGGGAATAGCCACGAAAGCTTGGGTAGTTCTTACCTAAAAGTGAGAGCTGTTTAGACATCTGGGCTGAGACATCCATGCCATTTTTCAGCCAAGTGATTTTGGGCATGGGAATGCCCTCAGCGTGGCATCTCAGGCTGGCTGCCACCCCGGGCTCCTGTGCCTGAGTCTCTGGATAGACGCGGATGACAGGTGGCACTGTGGGTGAAAATCAGCATTGGTAAGAGAAAGTCCTCACCTGACTTTGGGCCCATGCCCAACCCTGAGGTTCTGCTCCAGAGGGTTAACCCCAGAGGTGATTCTGGAGTTCTCTTCTTTGCCAGCTTACAATGATCCTCTTTGGCAATCCAAAATTCTGATAAAAAGGACTGTAAAATGGATTGTAGCAGTAAATAGGTCCAGCATTGTACCCAGTAATTCATGGCTTTCAACATTGTTTTAAATATGATTAGAAAGACATCCAAATATTTAATGCCATTCAGTTGCTACATGTAAAGAGCAATAACCAATGGATTTTATTTCTGAATGAATAAAATTTAGATATATTATTTCTATTATCGGAAAGCTATTGGACAAGGACTTAATTTCTTGCAGGAAATGCTTCACCCAGCACTTATGGGCACTGACTGGCAGGGCTGCTAATTACATCATTGCTCTGAGGAAATTTATTGATTTTACAGAGGGTCATTTTAATTTTATCTCTTCCCTGGAACCTGGGTAAAAGGCCAGGTGTGCCTTCCTTGCCTATGGAGTGACTCAGTCATGGATTCTGGAAGTCAAGTTTGGGGCCAGATGAGCATGGGTGGGCAAGTGTCTAGCCTCTTCCATAGTACTCTGGCCTTTTCACACAGGCTGATGGTGGGGTGGGACCTGGGGGAAGCAGAGATTGTCTGGATGATCCTTCCTCCCACCCCTAGCTCTGGACCCAGGAAACTGAATCAGTATCATTTTCAGTGGAATTGAAGGCTTATATTCATTCATACATGTTATTTTACATGCTTCCTAAAAGGACTTCTTCCTCTCCTCCCCCCACTCCTTTATTCGTGCTACCAGGGATTGAACTCAGGACCTTATGTGAGCTGGGCAAGCACTCTACCAAGTGAGCTCCATCTCCCTTTCTTTTAAATTTTATTTTGAGACAAGGTCTTGTTAAGTTGCTTAGGACCTTGCTAAATTGCTGAGGCTGGCCTCAAGCTTGTGATCCTTCTGTCTCAGCCTCTGGAGTAGCTGGGATTATAGGCACATGCCACTGTGTCTGGTTTCTAAAAGGATTTGTGAAAGTCTACATAAAGAGACCTGAATATTAAGCTAAACTAAAATGTATCACATATGTTTTGGAAAGGAGGGAGAGGGATTCTTCCTGAAGTAGACAACTATATTTCCCTAGAGTTATTTGGAAGCTTCTGTGTTCCAATAAGAGAAGGTATCCCAGTACTTGAAGAAAAAGATTCTTCTTGGGACCAGATTGAATACAAAATTGATGCTTATGTGGGAGGAGGTGATGGCATTGATCCTGGAACTTGAGCGAAGTGGCAGAATACTGGTGATCCATGCTTACGTAGGCAGGGGACAGAAAGAAACTCCCTTGTCTCCTTGAGAGAAATGGACTTGGCAACTCCTGTTGAAACTCCTCAGGGTCCTGCTATTCCTGTAATCAATGCAGTCTGTTTCAAGTCTTTGTTTGGCTGACCTCTGGGGCAAAATTAGGGGGCAAAGATGAAATCCAAATGGACAACTGGTAAATCATAAGACCTTCCCCTCAAGTGGCCTAGAGCTGTTTCAATAACATGAACTCAGAGGGGCCGAGGCCAAACAGCAGAGACCCAAGAACAATAAAATCTGAGTCCTCTGCCCAGCTTCTCTTTTTAGAGGTTTTAGGGAAGAGTTCTAGGGTGTGAAAGAAGGGTTTTGTCCTAGATCAGGCCAGTGGGGGAAGGAGGAGGGAAGTGGTGTGCAGTTGAGGCATAGTTGAGGACTGCTTAGAACATAGATGTGTTTCTCTTTCCTCTGACCCCATTGGTTCAAAGAGGAAAGAAAGAAACTTCCCTATGGCTCACACTGGGTAGAGGAAGGAATGGGGTCCAAGCTGAGAAAATTGTGGTCAGGATGTTATAATTCAAGAGCCCAGAGGTAGAGCTTAGAGGACCAGGAACCCTGGGTTGGTGGGCAGCTAGAGAAGGTGCCAGAGCAACCAGAGTTTGAGAGTAGGGGTGACCAGGACATGGGCATTAATAAGCTTGGGCTTGGGGTAGGTCACTATCTATTTGTACAAGGCTGCCTGGTAACCCCAGTAGAAACCTAAAGAAAGTAGAAGAATCAATAGAGATGGGAGCAGAAATGAATGAATCAATTAGAAAGCCAAGAAAGAGTAACTGATAAATAAATCCAAGAGCTGACTCTTTGTAAAAGTCAATAAAATAGCCAAAGTTCCGGCAAGTTTGATCAATGAAAAAAAAAAAAAAATAGAGAAAGAACAGAGGGGATTAAAAGATGTGAGAATACTGTACTCATTTATGGGTTATAAGTGTGAAAATCCCAATGAAATGGATTATTTAAAAGGAAACTTTAAAGTACCAACATTGAATTATGTACACTGAATTATGTAAAGAACTTTTTTTTTTAAATTTAAAGTGCTACTAACCCAAAAGGCACTCTGACTAGTTTTAGATGAGAATTTCTTTGTACATTTAAGGATTAGATAATTCCTAGAGCATAGAACAGGGAAGATGTTCCAAATTCCATCACAAAACAAGTATAACCTGGACAACCTATACCTGGCAAAGACCAAAAAACCAAAACCAAAACAAACAAACAAACAAACAAACAAAAATTAAACAAAAAGGATCAAACAAAAACCAGGAGGCTACACACTTACTTGGGACCATGTAGAATACAATCCTAAGCACACAGTCAACTAAAATCTAGCATTGTATTAAAAGAACATTCTGTAACCAAGTGTAATAAATTTTGATGGCTAACTAATAAAAATATCTATAATTAAATGGATCCAAAGTCAAAGGCATTCAGAAAGAAAAACTATTTGATTCTCTTGCTAGGCACTGAAAGGGCCTTTGAAAAAAATCCCAAATCAATTTCTTGCAGAAAAAAAATAAAATAGGAACAAAATGATATTTTCTTCCTACAACGAAGACCATCTCTATAAAAATAAGCAGCAGCACCATTCTTTGCAGAATGGTAAAACATTAAGTCAGGAAAAAGAAAAAGAAGGTAATAGTAGACTCTGATGTTATGCTGGATGTTTCACTGGAAGGAAGAGATAAGAGGCACAAATATTAAAAAGGTACAGAAAGATGATATTTTTATATGGATATCCTCCAAGTAACTCACCAAAAAAGTGGTCAGGATTAAGAAGTGAATACAATAAAGGGGTCAGTACCAAAATATACAAAATTAATAGCTTACTTATCTATCAGCAATGGCCAAGGCAGAAAACAGAGGGAACTGCTGGGCGTGGTGGCACATGCTTGTAATCCCAGAGGCTCAAGAGCCTGAGGCAGGAGGATTGTAAGTTCAAAGACAGCCTCAGCAACTTAGTGAGATCCTGTCTCAAAATAAAAAATACAAAAGTGGCTGGGGATGTGGCTCAGTGGTTAAGTGCCCCTGGATGATACAATCCCCAGTTTTTTTTTTTTTAAAAAAAGAGAAGAAAAAAGAAAAAAAAGTGTGAACATAAATGAGGAAAACTATAATACTTCACTAAAAAAATGTTCTTGGATAGCAAGACATTCTATTGTTAAGAAACAAAATATGATAAATTAAGCTGTACATTTACTCTAATTCTAATGAAAACCAATTGATCAGGGCTTGACAAAACAATTTTGAATTTAACTAGAAATAAAAAAATGTGCAAGTACAATTGAGGAAATTTTGAAAAGTGATTGTGATGATTGCTACTTTCCTAACCGGTTATCTATCACAAAATATTATGATACCAAATGGAGGGTGAGAGGGTTCTTCTCTCAGATTCTGGCACCTTGTTAGTGATCTTGAATGATTTTTTACAAAGTTCTGTCTATTCGGCATTGTGCAGACAATGTTTATGAAATGTCATCTAAGTGCCAGCAGTGAATAAGAGTCTCAGTCCCTGCCCTCATGGAGACTGAGGAAGGTGAATAAAGAATTAACCGCAAGTGTGAGGATCACTACCAAAAGGAGCTTTGGGACCACAGGGATGGTGGTCCCAGAAAACTCATTAGGATAGAGAGCAGACACCACTCAGTCCCCCTCGCACAGGAAAGACTTAACTTTCTGATGGTTGGGAGTCTGTCTTTTTATTGTGGAGGGCTTGTCCAGGGAAAGGAAACTCAAGGAATGGGCCTGGCCTCCTCAGTGATATAGACAGTGGCTAGCACCAGCACTGAAGATTGGTTTTGGTTTCTGCCCTGACCTTTGATAGAAATCTGTAGACCTATGAAATGCAGTAGAACTACCCACCACTGTCTGAGTCCATTGATCTGGGATGGGACTGGAGACGGCATCTCCCTAAGAGGTTCTGGGTGACACCCTGAGTTAGTTGTAACTTGGAAGCTCTTTCAGACCAATTCAGGGCTAATTTTGAACTAGTGTGTGGGAATATTCTGGAACAAAAGGAAACCTCACTGGTTTCTTTCAGGGTGTGTGGAATGAATCATTCATGTAAAGTACATGACAAATGTAAGACACCTGGGCAAGTGAGACACCATCTGCTGGTCTTGAGGTATCCTTGAGTTGAAGACATCCAGAGGGTAAGACAATTCCTTCTCCATAGAAAGGTTAAGGAGTGGACCCCAGACCTCTGCCTGCTCCACCTCCAATACCTTCTTCCCCCCCACTATGACCCAACTCTCTAACTGGGTGTCATCAGGGCTTTTCTTCTCATGCGCTTTATCCCAGATCATTACAGTCTCCACAGGAAGCTGAGGCCTCCCCAAAACTTCCTTTGTGCCATCTGAAACTCATGTTCTGTCATTAGCAAAATCTTTTTGAAAATGCTTTCAACCTGCTTGCTTCCATGGAAACCTGACTTTCTCCTGGGGGATGCTGCTTTTGCAGCCTCCTGGGTTTTTCTTCCTACCATTGAACTGGGAGGTGGGGTAGGAGTCCTCTGTGGCCCTTGTTCCACTTCCAGACCATTCTACTTCCTTTCCCCTGAAAAATGCCCAGTTTTCAGTCTCATGCCCTTTCTGCCTCATTCCCAGATTCCAACCCTATCTGCTTCCTGGACGTGGCTCCAATACCTCTCCCACTTATGGATTTTCCCCTTTGCACTGTATAGAGTTGAACATTTTTCTTGAAATGCCATCTTCATCTGGCTCCTGAATGCCATATACCCTCTGAGTTTTCTGCCACTTTCTAGATTTTCCTTCTTGGTCTACTTTTCTGGCTTTTTCACATCCTTCAGGCTCTAAATATTTGTCCATTGACCAAGAACTATCTGCATTCACTCTTCTGGTGATCTGTGTCTACCGACTTCATAAAACATGTGCCCTCTGATGCATCAGAAATTCGTATCTCCAGTTGAGACATCTGCCTTAAACCCAAACTTAGGTACTCAACTGTACCCCCAAGAGTGTCTGTGCAGTAGACACTGCACCTTCGTCATGTCCCAAGGAGCTCCTGATCTTCCCCAAATAAGCTCCTCCTCTCCTATCAGTAGACAGCAACTCTTTTTTTCCAGTTGCTCAGACCAGAAAGTTTGGGATTCACCTTTGATCTCCTTATCACCTTTACATTTACACCCATGTCACCTTCTCAGTAAGACCTTCTCTTGCCAGCTATATTATAAAATGTCTACCTTTCATCTTCCTCTTCTATTTAAAAAAATTCCCTCCTCAGCACTTTTTGTCCTTTAACATGCTCCACCAGGGCAGGGTTTTTGTCTGTTCACAGCTGTGTTTCCAGTGCTTTGCTGGCATGTGGCATATAGAAGCAGCCCAGTGAATATTTGTTGAATGAAGTAATGTTAAATACTGAAGAATGACATGGCGTTGGCAGCAAAGGAAGAGAAAGAGCATTTGTAGCAGAGTGTGGGGTAGGCAGTCAAGAGGACAGGTGTATCAGGAAACAGAAGTTTCTGGAACTGGAGCATGGTGAGAGGGGCAGAATGTTAAGAGGTGAGGCTAGAGGCAGGCAGGACCAAACCACAGTGCATGTGTGTGCATGTAATGTGTTTGACAGCAGGGTGTGTGGTCATAAGCTACATTCAGGAATTTATACCCCTGGGGACAGGAAGCTGCTGCTGCCCCCTCTGTGAGCCAGTCGGTCTAGCCTCCCTGCCTATTTTTCCTTAGTGACTGATACAGAAGAGAATGACAGTGAACAGCCAGGCCAGAGAAGCCCTGTGAAAAGTCCTCGGCACCTGGGCCAGAACAGGACCATACTGCCCCTGGGTCTTCCTAGCTCAATGTCCTGCACAAAGGGGGCTGTGACGTGGAAGGCAAAGCCAGGACACTGAGCAGCTTTACCAGGAAGCCCTCTTGCCTTGAACTGGTCACTTACCAAGAAAAACACAGGCATGAGGAATTAAAAAAAAAAAATCACTGCTCAGTTGGGTGGGTGTTCAACTATAGGACCCACCTCTCTGCTACTGGGTAATGATAAGACATCCCTGACTCTGCAGCTGGGAAGGAATAGGCCCAGTCTGTAAGTGAGCTCCTGGCCTACACCTGCCCAGCCCTGCTCACTGTGGGCAGAAGCTATGGCTCCTTTGGTGTCAGAGCTCAGGAGTCAGCCTTTGGCCAGACAAAGAAGAGCCTGAGGAGAACCCTGGGCAGGGAGGCATCTGTGAGGGGGTCTCTGAAGTTCCAGGGGCCCTGTCAGAGCAAGGTGACGAACACAGCTTCTTGCTAGCAACACGGCAAGGACACAACCATTTTTCCACAGGCCTGATTTCCCCTCTTGCTTTTCCGTTAATCTGCACACTAAAAATAATTTGAAATTAATATATTCTGGGCAAACACATTCATCTTCTTTTAAATTTGCAAAACCTTCAAGTGAAGACATTTGAATACATAACATAAAGGCCCATTTTCTTTGAGAAACATCTATCACTGCCAAGGTGGAAGGCGGCACAAATATGTCCTTAAGTAAGAGGTATAGTTGCAAAAACACCAAGCTGGAGTAATAAAACAGATTTGGAGATTATTATGGTGTTTTGGAAATGAATCACTGCTTGTTTGAACTGTGGGGAGGTCGAGGGTATTTTTAATTTAACGGATTAATCATTTATGTCTGAAGTTCTTGCTCCTTCCTATGAAAGCAATGCGGGAGGTTTATATGAAGTTATAAATCATGTCAGTGTTTGGGCCTCATCTCTGGGAGGCCTTGGCTATGGGTTATACAAATAATTTGAGAGAGGAAGTAGAATTCTAGAAGGGTTCCCTTTGGACAACCAGGTCAGGTCAGAGTCATGGAAGGAGAGATCCCAGAAGTATCCTCATCTGTGTATAGGATCCCACTCTTACCACTAAGAGCCAGGGAGTGGGGCAACCCTGGGAGAAGCAACCTATCTTTTATTCCCAGTCTGGCAATTTTACCCTGGGTCTTGATTTTCCTGTCTGTATAATAGGTTGGAAGTTCTGTGAGGGTAACAAGCTTTGATCATCTGTATCAACCAACTATAGTAAAATATGATTTGAGATAAATCCAAAATCTCCCCCAAGTCTGTTCCACCTTGGACTTTGTACTATATTCCATACCAGGCATTTCCCAAGCATTTGGTGCATAGTTTATCTCATTATACCTGCAAGGCAGGAGGTACTATTGTTTTTCCCATTTATAGGTGAGTTTATTCACTTATGTAAGACTATATATTGAGAAAGTTCCAGCCTAGCACTGGGACTTGAACCCAGAACTCCCTGACTCAGAGCTCATGTCTTCAACCTTTGTCAGAGGTGTTGCCAGCTCAGGTCTGCTCTGTGGCTAGAGGGGAACAGCCCAGGCCCTACTCCCAGGTAGTGGTGTCTTTGTCTCTTCAGCCCACAGGCCACACATGAACATCTTGGCACATCTCTGGTCACTCGGTTTTCTGAGACCTTCAGAGAAGCTCACAACTGACTCCCTCTCTTCCCTTCCTCATTCTCCATTCCCATCTTCCCTCTCATGGAGGAGAGTGTAGTTAGAGGAATTAAGACACAGAACACTGTTTCCTGACTATATTCAGAGAACTCCCTCCGCTCAGCAAGCCACAGATGATCTACTAGGCCAAGAGGAGACCAAATTGGATCTCATAAGCGGAGTTGAGAAAACTGGACTTAAATTTGACCTAAGTGGGTCAGGGCCATCTTTCAAGCCTTCAATTCAAGATTGGGATGGAGGGTAGACAGGAACAAATCACACAGACTGACTTCTCACTGCCTCCTCACCAGACTCCTTAGCCAGGCAGTGTGCCTTCCCAGCCCTCCAGCTCCCACTGCCTGAAGGCTTTGGCACTAAGCTGCAGCCTGCAAAACTCCCATGCCCACTGACTCTGGGACTCTCCTGCAGTGACCTGGTCCTCCCTGGGCCTCCCTCCTGTGATCCCGAGCGGCACCAGGAGTCTGCACATTGATTTGCTGAGCCTCACAAGGGAGCTGGATGACTTCAAGCCATGTGGTCCAGCAACCTCAGTCCTGGGCCTTAGACCCAGTGACACTGCCCTTTTGTCAGATTCTCACCAGGCAGCTGTTTCTGATCAGGCCTGAGCTCTGTGTTAGGCACAGAGACAAAGAAAGCAGGGTTCCTGTTCTCTGTTACCCTACAGTGTGCAGCCCAGAGCAACCCAACAAAGACCTGGGATTGCCCCCTGCATCCCACATCAGGATTCCCCAACAGCAAAAACACTGTCCCAGCAGGGTGGGCATTGAGTTTGGGCATGGGACTGAAGATCTGCTCTACAGTTAACTGTGGGGGGAGTTAGGGCAAAACACTTAATCTCTCTGAGCTCTAGTGTCCTCATTTATTAAGTAGGGGCATTCGTGAGTATTCAGCAATATTACTATTATAATTGTATCTTTCAGAATATGCTATTTTTAACAATATCTTCCCTCACAGATACAACTTTATTCTAAGTCTGACACAGCAAGTTTAACTTCTGGAATACTTTGAAAACTTCCTGTCTTTTTCCAGGGCCAGCAAGTCATAGCCCTTGAAAGGCAACAATAGGCCTACTCTGGGATGGGTGGTCCTATCTGGGAGTTGAATACTGTATTTAAATGTCACCCCAAGTGCCTGGGAATCAACCCCCTCCCCCAGAGCCCTCCTGGCTTCTGGAGCTAGTCACCCTAATGGCCTAGCTCATCCACCATAGGGCCATGCACAGTGAGCTGACTTAATGATCATGAAGTACAGAGGCCCTGGGGTGCTTCTTCCCACTCTGTTGACAGCCCTTTGGCTGGGAAAGAAGTCTTAAATCTCTTCGCAAATGGGGAATGAATCTCAGGTGGCCTTTCTCTGTATTTCAGTTGGAAAGTTCTGCTCTTTGTCTAGACTCCCAAAGCTAAGAGCAGATTCTGGGGCTGAGACTAGGCAGTGACTGGGCTGGTGCAGAAGTGGTGAGGAGGGGTAGCTGGGAGGGTTCAGAGGGAACTCTTCTGCGCCAGCTAAGCAGTCTACTTCCCGGGCCTGGTGGCAAGAGACAGTCTTTAAGTCCAGAATCGCTCATGGCCCTTGGAGGCCTTCTTCCTGATTCAGCACAGGAGGTGAGGAACTGACTCCATCCACATAATGAAGTCAGCCTCAGAATTCCAAGGGGACTTGGGGTAAAAGAGCCTGCCCAGCACTATGAACTTTCCACTTGATTTATCAAGGAATTTAAGACTATAGAGTTTGCTCTAGGAGCTGAGTCAGAGACATCTACAGACTCTCACCTGTGAGTTACTCTGGTTTCTGGGTAGGTGGCTTGCTGCCCTCTTCAGAATTGCTTTGGGGAAAATGGAGCCCAACCTTCCAGCCCTCTCCTTGGGCCCTCTGGTTCTCGTGGTGTGGGGGTAAGGTGGGGAGGGGCTGGATGGAAGGACTTGGGATATCTGTTGATTTCAGTTCTGTAGGCTTATCTGAGGACATGAGGGACCTGGAGTAAACCATGCAGAACTGTTTAGCAACCAAACATTCAGAGTATCATCAGCCTCTGGTTGCCACCTGCCAATGTCAAATGGTGAAGCTTTCTTCACTTTGTAGAGCACAGGCTCCATCCCTGGGCCACCCCCTGATGCATAGACTAGCTCTGTGTCCCAGCCTGGGATTTCACCTGGGGGTGTTGTAGCTAGGAACCCTTGGGTTATTTCTGGTGAAACCCAGACACTTGATCACAAGCCAACAAGCATGGCCATGGAACCCCACAGGATTCAGTATGTCCCAACTGCAGGGAAATATTAATACAATATGGCTGGGGCATGTATAGACATGAAAATCCCTAAAACATCCTGTGCAGTAAATGCAGAGGCAAACTGAGTGCACTTAGTTGTCCTTAAATGACTTGTCATCCTGGATCCTAGAGGTCAGCAAAGGTGAACCAGGTGATGTGATATTTTTGACACCTCGCTCACTTTATCCCGGGAGCATAATCCTGAACACCAACTGGCACAAAGCCCTGGGGGGCTGATGTGGTACTTCCATACTATTCCTTGACATGTGAACCTCCTGCTCAGGCCTTCCAGGTGACAGGAGGGGCACCCTCCTGGGTTTGACTGGGTTAACTGATTTCCCTGGGATGCTGATCTGCAGATCAAATGAACTGTTGTTTTTATATATATATAATGTCTATCTACAACTAAAATATATATATATTAAACTAAAATATATATCTATCTATGACTAAGATATATTACAACTAAAATATACATATATACATATATATTTTAGTTGTAATATATTTTAGTTGTGGTCTGCGGGGGCCTCAGGTGGCTTGCTTGAATGGCACCCTCCACCCTGGCACGTGCATTCATTTCATCTGAGGGGAACTTGGGTGAAGACTAAATTTTCTCACCATCCCCCCTAGTTATAAGAGAGATGGGATATTTTGGGGATGGGGTTAAGGGTTGCTTTGGACAGCATTTTAGGGATGCTTTGAGGGGACAACATGCATGGAGCCATTTACTAACCATTCACCTGCAGGACGTGGGTCTGGAACAGCTGCTCGTGGCCCAAGGCATGGCAGGTGTAATTGCCCATGTGGATGGTGGTCACCTTGGTGATGTACAGGGAGTCATCCTCTCCGAAGTCCTGCGTGGGCAAAGATGAGAATGAGAGTGGCCTCTCTATTGAGAAGTCTGAGAGGGACAGCTGGCAGAACTCCTGCCTCTAGGAGAGAGTTCCTTTCTGCCTGATCCCTTCCTCAGCAGAGCTGAGGGCTGTGCTGACCTGAGCAGGGGACATTATCTTTCTTCCATGTTCCTGGCTCAGACTCTGTACATCCATTTACCACTCTGCTCAGCTGGCACCTCCTCTGTGAGGCAGGCAGGACCACCTCCCCTCCAACTTCAACCAATTAGGCTCACATGCCCCTGTGTTCATCTTGCCCCCCTGTTTTATAGCAAATCTTGTCCACCTGGTAAGATACTCTAGTTTTGGAGAGAAGGCCCTGTTTAGAGGAGGTATTGGAAAACTTTTGCAAGGGCCAGATAGTAACTATCTGGCTAGCTTTGTGGGTCTTATGGTTTGTCAGCTACTGAACTCTGCCATGATAATGTTAAAATAGCTGTAACAATTCACAAATAAATGAGTGTGCTGTGTTCGGTGACATTTAATTTAAAGGTGGTGGGCCAGATTTGGTCCACTGGCTATAGTTTGTTTACATCTGGTTTAAATCCCACCTGGATTCCAAAATGATTTCAGGCAGCCTGCAGGTATCTGAGCAACCCAAGGGAAGGATGTCAGAGCTGTGTGGGATGTGGGGCAGAGAGACATAAAACAGGAAGGGGCATAAAAGAGGTCCAGAAGGGCTGATCTCTGATAAGAAGTGGCCCAGTGAGCCTTGGCCCAGTGGTCTCTGCAGCCTTGCAGGTCGGGATCTTATTGGGCCAATGCACAGGGGAGGGATGGGCAGGAGGTCTGTGGCTGTGATAAAGTCCCCAGATGAACACTGGGCACCAAGCCCCTCCCTGCTCAGTTGCATTCTCTCTTGCAGAACTGAGCACAGTGCTGCCTCCTTCCAGTACCAACAGCAGACATGTCGGCATTGGGATTGCCTGGCATTTCATGAAGATCCCTTATCAGCTTTGGTTAGGTACCAAACATCTCTGAGGACATGGTACTTGGAGCTGATGGAGAGAGAAGGCTCATGGGTGAGAGAAAGGGCCGAACCATACTGTACATGGGGAGCAATGGGGAAGCCCGATGACTGGGACCCAGAGACCCAGGGTTTGGTTTAGATTTGCCATTGAACAAATGTCCTCTAGTCCCTCTGGGCAGTGGTTTCTCCACCTGCAAGTGTGGACAATACACTTTCCCTGTCTGCCTGAGAGCCAGCAAGAGAATGTATGCGACTATGCTTCCTCAGGTGGAAAGTATGACATAATGGGGATGTTATTTTTTCTGTCATTACTAACAGCAGAAGCAAAACTCCTCTTAACCCCCTGGAGCAAACACCAAATCATCCCTCCTGATTTTCTCCTTGCCCTTTCTGAGTTCTCTTCTTTCACAGAAGCACTTTGGTGGCAGGAGAGAAGGGCCACTGTGCACATTGGCCACTGTGCACAAGGGTACGTGAGCAGCTCCAAGGGTCTCTCATTAGTGCATACACTCCTGCACCCTGAAGGATGATGTTCTCCCTTGCTAACATCTCTGAGGGCCCAACACAACCATCACAAGTTCATTTAAAGATGCTTTTGGGTCTGGTGTGGTGGCACATGCCTGTAGTCCCAGTGACTTGGGAGGCTGAGGCAGGAGGATCTCGAGTTCAAACCCAGCCTCATCAACTTAGCAAGGCACTAAGCAACTCAGTGAGACCCTATATCTAATTAAATTATAAAAAAGGGCTAGGGATGTGGCTCAGTGGTTAAGTGCCCCTGGGTTCAATCCCTGGTACAAAAAAATAAATAAATAAAGATGTTTTTGAATTAATTAGCACAAGTAGGAATTGTGGGCAAAGGAGAGGTGTGCAGTAGTGCTGAGGTGGGAAGGTCTATAGTGGACACACACGACCTTCCTTCAGCATTAGGGACAAAAAACAGCCCTCCCCCATTCTCCCGTGGAGAACTGTATTGGAGAGGGCTGCTGGAACCCTGTGAGTGGGCTGTGAAATATTGCTTTGCTGAAAAGAACCCCATTCCCAGCATTCTGTGGAAGTCTCAGTAATAAAATAAAACAGCAGATAGCTGATTTGTCCTGTGTCATAACACAGCCATAAAGGCTTCATACCTGAGTTGCTTATGAAAAGTTAATGGCTAGTCAATGCTGGGACGACATATTTTTAGTCTAAACTGTTTCCTGTGTCAAAATCTAAGTCTCCAGGAAAATATGTGTTGCTTGAAGCCTCAGGGGTGGCTGGCTGGCATCTTGACAGAGGGCTGGGGGCCAGGGATAGCTCCACCTTGGAGAAGTGGTGAGTGACTTGGAAACTCCTCCATGCCCCACATGGTTGGACCCAGGGAAGACTCCGTCCCAAGGGCAGAACCAGAGCTGTGTGGTCTGCTGACATTTCCCCTCCACACTGCCTTACTGAGCCTTTACACTCATGGCCCCTCTTCCTGTGAGAGCCACTGAAGTCAACCACAGGCTCTACCCTTATGACCACCTTGTTGGAGTTGCTGGTCACAGGGACCACAGATTCCTTGGAAATATCCTGGTTGTGGTGGTGGCTCCAAGGCTGGTGACCACTGAGACACCCTGAGAATAATACCCCCTCATCATCAACACACAGCCTTTAAGAGGTTACTTTGTGCCAGAACTTGAAATAGAGTTGAGCCTCTATCTTTGTGGGTTTCATATCTGCAGATTCCACCAACAATGGATGGATGGAAAATATTCAGAAAAAATTGTCTGGGTAGCCTTTTTTTCTTGTCAATATTCTTAAAAAGTACAGTGTAATAGCTATTTATACACCATTTACATTATGCCAGGTAGTATAGGCCATCTAGGCCTGATTTAAAGTATGTGGGAAGAGGTGTGCTGATTATATGAAAATACTATGCCATTTTATACAAAGGACTTGAGCATTCAGAGATTTTGATATTCGCTGGGCGATTGTTGTGGATACTGAGGGATGACTGTACTTCACCTTGGCTAATCCTCAGGGATTACCCAAAGTCAGAACACAAAATGAAAACTTAGTCCTCTGGGGTGAGTTTAGCAGGACTCTCTTTGAAAATAAATTCCAAACTGGGTGCAATGGTGCATGCCTGTAATCCGAGTGATTCAGGAGACTGAGGCAGGAGGATCTCAAGTTCGGGGGCCAGCCTGAGTAACTTAATAAGACACTGTCTCAAAATAAAAAATACAAAGGACTGGGGATGTGGTGCAGAATTAAAATGTCCCTGGGTTCAATCCTGTGTGTGTGTGTGTGTGTGTGTGTGTATTTATTTATTTAATTAAAAAAATTATATTTATTTATTTTTCTGAGTCCCAGTTCTCTGACCATCTCCACTGCCCACTGCCACCACCCTGAGAGTCTCCTTCCCACACAGTACTAGAAAATTCTTTTCTAAGTATATGCCAGATTGCATACCTCCTTGCCCAGATCCTGGCTCAGGTCACAGCCATTGAGGGGCTGCAAGACCTGCCCAGCCATTCTCAGACCACTCTCCCCTTGCCGTTGCTCTAAAGTGCCAGCATGTGCCCCTCTCAGGAACTTTCCACTTACTGCCCTCTCCTTCGTGATGGCTGTCTGTCTGTCTGTCTCCCTCTTCTTCAAGTGTGCTTAACCTTTACCTGACCTCTCCCCACCACTCCCACCTCTCTTGCTGCTTCATGTCACCCACTGCTGCTCAGCATTCAGTGCTCTGTGTTTACCTGGTTCACCATCTAGAACTCAGCCCAGTGGGGCAAGGAAGGAACTTGGCCTCTGTGTTCACTGCTGTGTCCTCTGGCACACAGTAGGTCCTCAATAAATAGTTGTTGAATGTATAGTAGGGTACTCAGCTAGGCTTTCTGCAGAGACTGTGTCTGGCTCTGGGTCTTTGGTTTGACAACCCAGGTGCCCACCTCTTACTTTCCCATTTATGTAAGTATGGTCCAGTAATGTAGGGTAAAAACAGGGGGCTGTTGGGAAAGCAGAGACTATCTCAAGTCTTGTCCTCGCCTCTCTGCCCTGTCTCCTCCCAGCTGCAGCCCTCAGAGGGACTCATGATTTTTCTGCCTTCCTCAGGCCAGTGCACTTGGGATGAGCTGAAGAGAAGGCTTTGCTCAGAGCAGTAGAGAGAGACGGGAAAGTTCTTAAACAGAGACCAGACCCCACTGTTGCTCTAGCTCAAATGTAGTCCTTTGCTTTTGTTTTTCTTCTTTTTAATTTTTGCAATACTGGAGATTGAACTCAGGCCCTTGCACATGCTAGGCAAGCACTCTACCACTGATCTACATCCCCCACTCTTTCTCTTTTAAGACAAGGTCTTGCTAAGTTACCCAGGATGGCTTTGAACTTGCAATCATCCTGCCTCAGCTTCCCAAGTAGCTGAGATGATAGGCACATGCCACTTCCCAAGTAGCTGAGATGATAGGCACCTGGCCTCTGTCTGTTTCTCTAGCCTACCAAGCACAGGACTCTGTTCCCTGGGAGCAGAGGCATGCCTCCTGGGTAATCAGCCAGGTGCTGAGGGTGGAGTGTTGGCTCTGTGAGGACATAAGGAGCTGCTGGCTGCCTTATGGCTCTTCTGTGAGCACCAAATATATTACCAGCCTGTGGTGTAAGCTCTGGGGAGAACCTCACTCTGTAATAAATAAAATAATGTCTCTGGGCTAAAACAATAGGCATCATATAATTATAGAACAAAGCGCATATTGTTTTCTGAATATGAATACTGGCTACAGAAATCAAATTTGCCTCATTGGAGGTGAGAGAATTACTTTAAAAATTGATTTACAAGAAGCTACATAAAACTAAACCTGCAATTCTTCCTCTTCCAAATGTTCTTTGAGATGTGTCTGAATGTTACTATCAATGCTTGATTGCATCACTGCAATTGTCTTTTTATGGATAGCTTTTTTTTTTCTCTGATGCATAGAAGTGTATTAGCAAATCAGGGTTACTTCCAGAAATAAACAGATGCCAGATTAGACTATTCTTTGTATTGATGCTCTCTTTTTGGAAGGAGATAATTTTACTTAAAGACATGGCTTTCATCTTTTAAAAAGTCATTTTCTTAGTATCTACCCCTATTAAGAAAGTAATTAAGTGAGACTTAAGTATTAAACAATAGTTAAGCAGAGATGAGCTAGAGGATGTGTCACAGAGACACATGAGAGTCAGATATAAATAATATGAAAATGAGCCAGCAACACTAATTATTTAGTGACTCAATGTTAAACACAAGACTCCAGAGTGATACTACAATTTAAGTGAACAATATGGTCAATTTCACAAGTTAAAACTCATCTTAGAGATATTTTTTCAGAGTTTTTCCAACTTTGCACTTTCTAGGAGCACCCCTGGATACCCTTGGGGAGGAGGAAGTAAAGGGGGACTCTTTCCAGAACTGGCTTGATTCTGATCCCTAGAATGCCACTCACTCAGCGTCTCACCTGCACAAACAGCTGAATACCATGGACCCCCATACTGAGTGATATGTGGCAATTCGACGGTGGCCACTTCTCAGAGACATCTGCATTCACATGAGCATGTGTATCCGCTATCCAGACCAAGCTGGGACCACATGCATGTATCAGTGAGCACACACACATCCACATGGACATATGCAGTAACGTAAGAATGCACACATGTGACCATCTGGTTCTTGCTAACCATCTGATTCTCTGAAGCTGATCACCTGACCAACACCAGGGTTCCTGTGCAGCCCACTTCCTTCCAGTCCCTCAGAAGACAGACTTGCCACCCTGCAAGGACCTGCAGATCCAGTCCTCTTGCTCGGAGGAGGACTCTGGGTCTTTGGTTTGACAACCCAGGTGCCCAGTCACCAGGTATGATGGCACATGCCTGCAATCCCAGTGATTCAGGAGGCTGAGGGAGGATGATCACAAGTTTGAGGCCAGATTCAGCAATTTAGCAAGACCCTAAGCAACTTAGTGAGACTCTGTGTCAAAATAAAAAATAAAAAGGGCTGGGGACATGGCTCAGTAGTTAAGTGCTCCTGGGTTCTATCCCCAGTGTATGTATGTGTATATATATATATATATATATATATATATATGTCATGAAGTCTCTGAAACCTGCAGTAATCCCTAGGTAGCCATCTGGGCCCACAGGGGAGGGTAACTGTGGGCAATGTGAGCAACTCAGGATGAGCCTGTCATGCTCATTCCAGGTTAGGTTCAGGTCCAGGAGTAGGAGGTCAGAGACATGCAAGAAGCCCTGTGTAGACAACTTCTGTCTTTTCCAGGACTTCAGGGCATGTGTGGTCATTGGCTGACTTGGGTGACTGCTGGTGTAAGTTGTCAGACTCTCTGTATGACTGTGAGCACGAAAGGGAGGCACCTCATCTCTGTGCATGACTACGTTGTCTCCAGCACACCTCATGCCACTGGAGCTCAGTTATGATTTGCTGATTGAAGAGTGGTGTGTTAGCCAAATGTGCTGCCTCTTGGAGCACACTCCTGAAAGCAAGGACAGTGAAGAATTAATGATACTCAAAGACATGCCTGGCCTTTGCCTTCAGCTACTTGGAGGTGCACTCTATACTGTTGGAATGTCCTGTCTCATGGGGGTCTTTGCTTGGGGTCTTCAAAGCCATGGAGATCAGTCCTGAAGACTTCTAAAGTTCAGCCATGTCGGCAGGATGTGATGAAGTCCCAGAAAACAACAACAAGAACAACAACAAGAACAACAAGAACAACAACAACAACAAACTCGGGATACTAAGGCCTGGCTGAGCCTTCCCATATTGCCATACACTGATGCTGAGAAAGTAACAAGCCCATGATTTCACTGAGAGAAGACAATGGGAAGTCCACATTAGGGACCCTCCTGGACTCTGCCCAATTGGCTTCTTCCTTGGACTGATTTTAATCTGTATTCTCCCCCCCCATAATAAACAGTTAACAGTGAGGATAACTGGTTTTAGTGAGTTTTGAGGGTCCTTCCAGCAAATCATTGACCTTGAGGGGTCAATGAGAACTCCCCAACTTTGGGTGCTGAAATTCCACACGTAGGGACATACCTGTGCATCTGGGTGCACAAAGGTTCACGTCAGAGCTCATGCAACTGAAGGCTCACGTCAGAGGCATTGTTCTGGGCACTCAGCTTGTTCAGCCTCAGAGGTCAGAGATCAGAGACTACTTGTCTGGCTAGGACTCCAGGGTATCATGATGTATAGGTGACAGCAATTGGGGCCTTTGATGAAGTGCAAGCCTGAATTCATTAATAGACCTTTGGATTCTTGGCCCGTGGCCTGGTGTGCCCAGGAGGTGGAAGGGGATCAGGTCACTAGGCTGCAAGGCAGCAGTCAACTCAATTTCTGAACCCCCTTGAATCTGTTGCTTCCATCTGCATCCCTTCTCCTGGGGACCCTTGGATCATGAGTTCTCAGCTGAGAAGGCCTTACTCAGGGTACCAGCCCCTGGCTCCGACCCGGACCACACACATGACTGATAGCCAGCTACTGGTTGCCCTTGGAACACTTCAGGGAGGTTTTGATTAAATTTCCTTCTGTGGCTTATTTGAGGGACCAAGAAGCCTTTCAATCAGGAATTTTCTCCTGACCTGTTGTTTATCCACTACTAGAAGGGGTATAAATTGACGCAACTTTTTGGGGGAGATTTGGTACTATCCATCAAAACTGAAAATGTACCACTTCAAAGAACTTCTCTTAGGGATCCACTTAGGTGAATGTGCAAAGAGGTTGCATAAGGATGGCGATTGTAGCCCAAGTGGCAGTAGACAAAGCCTGAGCAGAGTCTGAATGGGGGCTCCCCTGCACAGGACTTGGGAGGGGGTGCTGGGTAGGGTGGGTGCTTGGTGTGGCTCATGGGCTGTAGGCCCTTCTTCCTTAGTAGGAAGAGGGTCCCTTGGAGAGGTAGGCCCCCACTCGGAGGTGCAAGATAGTTGCTGATTAGCTTCCTCCACTGACTGGGCCTCTGGAGGGAAGCAGGGAGGTTCAGACTCTTCATTCAAGGTCTCGAAGCTGAATCAGAACCTTCTGGAGGGACCCATACCTTACATATAGGGCCAGAAATCATGACTGAACATAGATCCTGAAGGTAGTACTAAGAGGGAAAGAGGTGACCTTGAGGAAGCTGCCCAAAAAGCAAAGGCCAGAGGAGATCCCCTGGGGCAGTTGTCCCTCCATGTTCCACAGGCTGGTTGTACCCTGGACCTGGGACCTCATCTGCTGGATCACAATGAGCAACACTCCTATTGGTTTGAACTCATCTGAAGTTCAGGAGGACTGGATGTTTAAATGTAACCAGGGTCTTCAACACAAGTGGAGAGAAATGGTCACAGCCTGTAAGAGCTTCAAGCATAGTGTTTTCCAAGATTTTAAAACAAAATGTACCCATGCGTTTAATGAGACAATTTTAATGCAGAACCTACAACCACCGTCTATCGAGTCGCAAACAGCTCTCCATGCTAATCAAACGCCTCTCATCTTTTTACAATGGATTCATGACTGGTTCATATAAAGACAATAAAAATTAAATGAGTCATGAGCTCCTAAATCATTTTCTTTTGGTCTTTTTAATAACTCACTTCCAAAGAAGCACTTGTGGAGAGCATATGTTTCCTTAGAATCATTTGTTCCCACTTTTACACCATTTAGGCATGGGGAAAAGTGAACCTTTTAACACACCCTTCAAACAATGCCACAGATACTTTCTCCTAATGGGCTTTGTGTTTCTGCTTTTATCACTGTGCTCTGCCTGCTGATGTTTGAAAGCCCTAAATAGCGAGTTTCAGAGAAGGAAACACACACACACACACACACACACACACACACACACACAACAGAGTGGCTCTTTCAAGTTGTTTGAAATATACTAAGTGTGTGTGGTAGGTCTTTTTTTTTTTCTTAAGTAAAAAATACCAATAAAAAATGTTTCCTCTCCCTGAGAATATCTTGGCCAAACCTTTCCATGAGCTGGTCTTAAGGTATGATGCTTGGTGGGGCCAAAGGCCAGCAGCTAATAAGAAAAGAAAGCCCAGCACCACACACTCCACATCTGAGGGGATGCATGTGGCATGGCCGGGCTCTGCAGTGCTTTTGTAGGAAGCAGGCAGAGGGAGCCCCAGGGTGAAGACATGGGAAAGCTGGGCGTTAGGTATTGTGGGCTTTAAGCAAGGAACCCAGCTAGTGCCAGCAGGGTGAATAGGTTGGCTGCAGGCCCCTGGGCAAACTCATCCACTCTGCTGAGTTCCTTAACCCCACCTGCCTTGTGTATTTGTGGTAAGGGATGAAGTGAAGGGATGAAGTGAGCAGCACAGAACCTGGCACTCTGGGACTGGATAGGAGGAGGAGTCTGTGGATCTCCCCCAGTCCCCAGAGCCTGGCTCTGAGCTCCCAGAAAATGTGGTTGGTAGGGAAAGAGTGAGGTATTGTTCTTCTCTGTGGTCCAAGTAAGAAAGTAAGGTGCACACTTGGAATGTGTGGGGCTTGCCTGTCCCACAGGGTCCAAAGTGCCTTCCTTCTCACAGATCTGTGTAACTTCAGGGTTGGGAGAGTACCTAAAAGTGCAGGTCCCATTTCCGATTGGATATCTACAGTAAAAGACATCTTCCTGCTTCCTAAGACAGGTGTGTGTCCAGAGAAATCTCCCTGAGGATAAGCTCCTTGTCATGGGCTCTGGCTGCCGGAATATGCCTGTCACTGGCAGCGTACGTCTCTCCTCGACATAGGGCTGTGACATTTGAGCAGAGAAGGGCCTGCAGACCAACAAAACATGGCCACTGGCTTCTGGTGCCCACAGAGGGAGGGCTCCATGGCTGGGGCTAGGGGCTGAGGCCTCCTGCTGTCAAACACACTGCTGGAGGGCAGCCTGGCCCAAGTTCAGGATAGGTAGAACTCACGGTACTGCTGGTGGTAACTTCAGGTCAGGCCCTGGGGTGGGGACAGTGGCCATGGTTCCTTGAAGACTGAGGTGTGATGCACAAGCAAGTGGAAGCATGTCCAGATCCATAGCTGCTTCAATAAAGAAGCCAACAGTTGACCAGGAAGTAAACAAATTACAGGCTGCACTTTGTCAGCTCTGGGAAACAAGCCACGTGAGCAGAAACCATTGATTTCTCATCAAGCAAACAGAAGGAGGCGTCATAATCCTGAGTGCCACTGAGAGGCTGCAGGATGCTGCCTCTGCCAGAGTGCCTGTCTCTGGGGCCTTTGCTCTGCAAGACCCTAAGGCTGGTCTGTGCTCTGTGCTAGTTCTGGTTTCTCTCCTGCAAGCTGGGCAGGGTGAAGTGGAAACCTCCTGCAACACCGTGACTCAGGCATCCTGGAAGGCATGACAGATCCAGGCTGGACTTCTGAACTTCCAACAGTCTTAAGAAGGCAAAGGCCCTGTGACCTGAGGGGAACTTCAGCAGGAGCTAGCATTGCTCCACTCCTGGGTGCCATGGGGGAAGTTAGAAAAGGATGATCCAAGAGCACCAGCAGGGCTCCCTTCATTGCTGGGTCCCAAGTTATTCAGAATCCTTCTTGGAGGAATGTTTAATCTTATGCTGGAAGAGGCTTGGGACTCCTATAGCATTCACATTTGACCGTGTCATTCTCTGAATCTGTGGCTCCCTTTGGCCACAGGGAAACAACCAAGACCTCTTTTTTTTTTTTTTTGTGGTACTAGAAATTGAACCCAGGGGTGCTTTACCGCTGAGCTACACCCCCAGCCCTTTCGATTTTTTTTTAAATTTTAAGACAGGGTTTTGCTAAGTTGCCTAGGCTATCCTCGAACTTGTGATCCTCCCATCTCAGCCTCCCAAGATTCTGGGGTTACAGGCATGGGCCATTGTGCTGGCAACCATGGGTCTTTATGTGAGCACTCAGGCCCTTCATGTTCTAAGGCCCCAGATGGAACAGCTCCTTTCCCCACTCTTAGGGGTTTTGGAAGCGTGGCCCCATAGGAGGCTGGGGAGAGTGTTTGTGCTCTGAGGTCCTGCAGTATTTAGTAAGTGAATCAATCCAAAGGATGACTCCTTGTCTTCACCATCTGGACAGGCACACATAGGATCAGGTGACTCCTAAGTGCTTCTGACACCAGTGTTGCTCACTGCAGAATGCCAGCCGAGCATTCTCACTTGCTCTGGGCTAGAGGGGTCCATTTACTTTCCGATCAAATATTATTCTGATGCTCAAGGCATCTTTGATGTTTGCAAGTCAGAAAAGTTTAATTACATGTGTCATTAGGATGGCATTCTGTAATAGCTCTGTGACTGAATTCATTACCAGAATTCTTAACAGATAAGACAAGACAAATTAATATTTTGTTGCCCATGAAAGCGTCTCATTAAGGGAGTAGTGAAAAAGTGATTAATATTTTGTTGCCAATCAAGATGTCTTATACAAATGACAAAGAAAGGAGGCCCACACCTCTTTGTGCTCTCTAATCTCTCTGCCTCGGGTTCTGAAGGCTGATCTGCTCCCCTGTTTGTTAGTTGCGTTTGTATGCCAGTCGGTAATTTCAACACCCATGATTGGATTTCATCTCTCACTGGGAGATACCACAGGCTGAGGGGCTCTAGGAGTCCCATCAATCCTGGAATCTCTGCTCCACCGGAGTTGCCCTCCTGGGCTGTTTTTCCTTGATTAATTTTTTTTTTTTTTATACCTGGGATTGAACCCAGGGGCACTGCAACACTGAGCCACATCCCCAGCCTTTTTTATTTTTTTGAGACAGAGTTTCTCTAAGTTGCTGAGGCTGGCCTTGAACTTGGGATCCTTCTGCCTCAGCCTCATAAGCTGCTGAGATTACAGGCTCCCCTGACTCATTTTTGCTTCAGAAATACCCCAGGATTCTTGAGGACCCTGGCTCTGGCCCTCTTCGGCCTGATTTCCTCCTAGGGCTACTCCCTTTACTGTCCCAGGTGGGGCTGTCACTCATGAATACCTTCTGGGTGCTAGACAGTGAGCTGGGTGCTGCCTGTGCATGTTCTGTCAGAGAATTCCTGAGCAAGGAGACACCATGACTTTCATTTCTCCATAGGCTCAGAGAAGTCCAACAGGTGCCTCAAGGTTGCTCTGGATTTGCTATAGGTGGCTGATCACTGTCTCTCCTTGGATGAATCAGCCAACAGATGATGTTGCCATCATCCCTGACTACAAGCCATAGAGATCTACCAGGGCCGCATCTTCATGACTGGGGAGCCTCCCTGGGTTGCAGCTGGCTGTTTAGTGGGGACTCAGACTACAAGGTATTGCAAATGCTGTTTAGCAGCAGCAGCTACAGTATTAGTGATGAATAATGATAATAATGACAATTAGAGTGATACAGTGTTTATGGAATATTATATGCTAAAAACTCCACATGTATCTTCTCACTTTATCCTTACTATAACCCTATGAGTCAGGTGCTGCTATCTATCCCTATTTTACAGATGAGGAAATCGAGGCTAAGAGCAGTCAAGAGCTCTCTCTGAGGTTACCCAACTAGTAACTGGCAGAGCTGGGACTTAAACTCAGGCTCCTTTGACTCCAGAGCCTGTGCCCTTTCCTAGCAGATAGCACATCCTCTCTCCTTGAGGCAGGGGGAGGCACATGTTGTGTGTTTTATGTATGTCTGTGTGTGTCAGGTGAGGACTCCTGTGGGGCAGGTACTGCCCTGCACCCTCACATGGATATTTCTCAGAAGCACAGGGCTCCTGTGTATTTGCAGGCTACCGCCTCAACCATAAGCAGCAAGTGTTTCCTGGGAGGTAACGAAGGGCCATTAATCTTTGGTTGTACCCACAATTATCCAAATTGCTAACCTTATTGTGAAAAGTAGAAATGCAATTGAGTCGGTGCTGGAGGCAAGTTGGAGGGAGGGGAAAAACACTCAAAGTAATTTAATTAACTGTGGCAAGTACATTAAGAGGAGTTTTGCCTCAGCCTTTATTTCTGATGTCTTTAAATAGAGCACCAAGTAATACGCATGGACACTCTGACAGTCACAGGTGGCCCTGTCCTAGAACTGAATCAATTACTACTGGTCAAATGCATTTAAAAGCTGCACCTCACCTAGAGATTCTGCACACCCAAACCACACACACCAACACACATGCACACACACACCCGTGCACGCTCTCTTTCTCATAAATAGGACACTGAACTTTCTTGCCAAGGTCTCAGACAAGCCCCCGTTATCCCAGGCCTAGTGGATGAAGGACTCTGCCCATCCAGCAACTGTCTATCAAACACTCACCAGGTTGAGCTTCACTGACATTCAGAGATGGTTGCATGCCAGAGGGGGATATTACAGGAAACAACCCTGCCTAGTGTGGTAAGGGCAGGGAAACAGTACTCCCAGGCCAGCTTTGACTAGGAGGGACTTTATAGAAGGGTGATCTTTTTCCATTAGCTTCCTCCATGATCTCAAGGGTGCAGCAAAAGTGGTCTAGTCTCAGGTCCAACTTTGGAGGTTCCTGCAGAAATTCATGTAGGACCTCTGTCCCTACATAGCAACTTCAGCATTGGAAAGACCTTCAAGGTCATGGGGATTAGCTGATCCCTGTGGCTGGCAGCATTGCTGACTACAGTCCCTGCACGATGTTGCATGGCCCTACAGATGGGAGGCTCATTGCCTCCAGGGCAGCTCACTCCATTGTGGGGCAAGGTTCATGACTGGAATGGTGTTCCATCTAAGGAGCCTAAATTAGACTCCTTTTGGGATATCCTATAGTTCTTTGTGCTAATCCAACTCATGGGGCAACACAGCTCACGTTCGCTGCCTCTGTCTGAGTCCATACCTCACTTCCTTACAGATTTTAGCAGGAACCAACGACTCATCTCATTGTGGTCCAAGTGTGCTCTTCTGAGTCAAGGAGACCAGTGCAGCTCCCTCTACTACCTGAAAATTGTATTCCTATTATTTTTGCCCAACACTCATCAGCTGTCCTGGCAGCTCACTACATGAGTGACATCACTGTGCTTTCCCATGAACTTCTGGGAAGTCATATCACCCTTGTGCCAAACCTAGACCAATAAATACACTTAAATTATTTCACTCCTTCAAGTCCAAAGGAAGGGAGGTTCTGCTAATGCTGCTTTTCTTATAGATCAATTCACCAAGGATCAGTAGGTTAAGGAATTAGAACAAAGTCTAAATGGGAGATGCTGGGACCCTCCAACTCAGCTGCCTGGTTTTACAGAGTCCAGAAGCATCTGCTGTTGGTCAAGTTAGGTTTCAGCTGCTCTCTTCTGCCAAAAAGTACCACTCAAATCTTTAACCCTCTTTCCCTTACCCAGCAGAGAAGTTTTCTGAAGCAGACTTCCTCTGGCCTGGCTTGGTTTCCCTGTACTTTCTCACCTGGAACCTGCTCTCCAGCCAACCCAGCCCCATAGTTCACTTCTACCCACCATAGGGACAACACTTCTCCCTGCATCCAGCTGTCCACACCCTATCCAGCTGTCTGGCCCGGAGCCTCCAGTGAAGTCCCCCAGCCACCTGCTACACCCTGATCCAGAGCCTCCTGCTTGACTTTGCTCTCTAGTTGGCTTGTGGCCCATCTGACTGAGGGATATGAGCAGGCTACACAGTCCACTCCTCTCCATAGCCCATTCTCAGGGCTTCCTCCAGGCCTTTGCTAATGTAGGCCCCTGAGGCCTCCTGACCTGCCTGCTGTTCCTCCCCCAGTCAGTTCACCCTTTCCTTGGCTATGGCTGCCAGGCTGATGGCTGCCATTCATTCTATTCTTTCTGGGACTTGGATCTTCTGATAGCTATAGGACTCGGATCTTCTGATACTTCTGACTTTCCTGGGAAGTACCCTTGAACTCAGAATAAGTGCAAGGTGGCTTACATTGATGTCTTCCAAGTCCAGGAAGTTTAGGGTGAGCCCATTGCGCTTCCAGACAATTGGTGGCCTCAGGTCTCCACGGATGGCACAGGTCAGCACTGTGCTCAGTCCCACTGTCACTGTGGTCACACTGACTCTATCTTCTGGGGTGAGGCTGAGCTGAACCACTTCTGTAGAGGGAAAGGAGAAGACGGTTAGGTAGAGGCCCGAAGTGTGGAATCTTAACCCAAGGTGAATGGCCACAGGTTTACCTAGGAGTAGGGGCCCAGAGGGCTTCAAGGCTCCCTGACAATGGTTTATAATGTCCCGAGTAAATGTATAGATGGGCACTTTTTCTGGAAGAACAGCCATGACTTATGTCTAATGCCAAAAAGGCTCGGTGAGTCAAAACAGGTCAGGAACCAGTCAATGTGCAAGGGCACCATTTGGGCCATGGATTTGTGAGTGGATCCAAGAATTCTGGCAGCCAGGACCATAGGGCCATCACACAGAGACCAGGCTGCCAGCTGTGGGGTGCACTGCTTAGAGCTCCCCTGGCCTAATGAAGTCTGCGCCTTGCTAAGGGCAGTCAAGGTCTGCTGGGTGAGCCGACAGGTATCTCGTCCATCTGAGGGCAATTTAAAGGTTGCACTGTCTGAAGTCTGGGGAATGAACTGGCTGACCTTTGAAGGTCTGTTTCTGTCTGAAGATTTGCTGAACTTGGATTGGGATTTCTGTTCTGTGACCATGCACTGTGGCCTTTAATTTTTTGGAGTATATTTCAGGCTGACCAAATTATTAATTTTTGCCATTTCATATTCACTAGCTGGCATTAAGATTGATAATTCCTCAGGCAAATGGGAAGGGTCTAAACTATTTCCCTGCCATCATTCGCTTTTTAAAATTTTCAAAATTTATGAAAAGTTAATCAAACATGGGCTGTTCAAATGCAAAAATGGGATCAGGCTTCTGGAGAGTCACAGCCCACTGATAGGACTGGCTCCCTCTTTCTTCCTCTAAATACTGCCCACCCAGCAATCAGAGGTGGCATAAGCTGAGAGAGGCAGTTTGGTTTTGGGGGTCTGTGAATATTCTTTGATGTTGGCCAAAATGCTGGGACCTCTGTTCACTCTTAACTACTTTTTTGGGACATGGATGATTCTGACAGGTGTGTCCTCTAAAAACTCTGGGACAAAGCACAGAGTTAGGAGCGGAGCTCTGTAACTCAGTGGGACACTTGAGAGCTGTGACCAGGCAGCAGGATCACTGCAGGTGGTACATTTGGGCTCAGCTCTCTTGCCAGCGTGTTAGCAAGGGGAGAAGAGAAGAGCTGCAAGCCTGTAGGTCCACCACACTGCAGAGCAGTGAGCTGAAAGCAGGTGCCTAAGGTCAGGTTCAGAGCAGCAAAGTCCTTCCCTCACCCACCAATGTTTAGTGGCTCAACTCTGGGTCCATGAAGATGAGCAAGAGGTCCACTAGGTGCTTCATCAGTGCTTATTGGATGAATGGATGAACAACAGAGAAAATGGAAATAAAGGAGCAAAAGAACCAAGAGGCCGGTGGGGAAGGGGGCGATCCCACACAGGAAAAATATGACTCCTGGTGAAGGAGCCGCATGAAAAAAGATAAAACACCGAGTGATGGATGCAGATGCAGCTGGCATAATATTTCACGAACATTAAAGTAATACATTTCAAGTTCCCTCTTAAATCACGTCTTGCTTGCTGCCCTCCCACCTCTGAATCATGAGGCTTATTGCTCAGGGCAGGAGCGAGAAGGCACTGGACTCTGTAGTAAGACCCAAGCTTTGGGGTGAGGAGAAAAAGAATTTGCTGAAATTGTTCAGCTACTACCGACTCTGGGGCAGAGAATGCAGAGTTCTTGAGTGGAGAGGTATCCCTTTCTCACTGAGTGGTGGTCAGGCTCTGTGTTCTGGAAGCTGGAAGGGGTATGTCCCAGAGGATTGTGGGAATAATAAGGGGTCTGTGGGTGGGTAGGGGAGGAGACTTAAGGGGAGGGGGCTCTAGAAGGGTGCTGCACCCTTCCCCCATAGCTTGCTCCCCACCCACCTGTGAACCGGAACACCTGGGGCTTCTGAGAGCCCACTGATGGGGTGAGGTGCTCTGGACCTCTGCACTCACGGACCTCATTGGGTGCCAGACTAGGGCCCTGAGTCTCAAGAGGTGCTCATGGCAGCAAGGCTGGGGTGGGGGCTGCGGAAAGCCCAGCTTGAGTTGGGGAGCAGCATCCTGGCTCCAGGCTGCTGGCTCAGACCAACAGCATACCCAGGGCCCAGCTTCGCTCTGAGTGTCCCCAGACGTGGTGACCTGGAGGTTCTGGAGCGGGAACTAGAGGCGGCAGAGGACAACAGAGTTGTTTCCCTGCTCCTTCAGAAGCCAGCCTAGAGGGCAGCCTGGAGGGCAGCCTGGATGTGAGCACAGGGAGTTGCATTTTTCTTGTATGGAGCGTTCCTTACAGGGACTGTTGAAATGGTCAGCTTGGACTAGGCTGCCCAGTGAAGCCAACATTTAGCTGCATCTTTCTCAGGAGGTGGGGGGAGAGTGGGTAAAGCTTATGAAGAAGTCAGGTTAGTTTCAAAAGGATCCTACACTTTTTCTGTACCTGAGCTCCCTCAGAGGAGAAGGGAAGGACCAACTGGGAGGACAGAGAGGGGCCCTTGGAGGAGGTGGTACTTCCTCTGGGTCCTAGAGCTCTACCTCTCAGGTGTGGCTCCCAAACCACCTGCCATCACTTGGGCAGGTGTCCTGCCTCTCTGCCTTTGACTGCTACAGTCTCTCAGTCTGTGGGTTGAGCATCCCAGGGGATTTCTGTGGTACCCTGAGGCCTGAGAACAACTGCCTTCCGAGATGGAAGAAGGTCTGGGTAGCTGGGAGTGGGGAGTTCCTGTGGAGGGTGGGCGGGGGTTCTGGGGCTGCAAGCATGGACCCTCCATATAGAACCCATGTGAAGTGTAGGATCCCTTCCTTCACATGGTCCCCAAAACATATCTTTCAAACAGTTTTAGAGAAGATTCTGGAGGAACCTGGAATATGGGCCTAAAAACAAATAAGCAAACAGGTTCAAGTGGGAGCTGGAAGACTTCCTGTCCCTCAATTCCCTCGGTAGGGGTAGCTGGTTGCCACACGCTCCCTGATTGCATTCTCCATCATTTGTATGTACGAAGATATTCACTTTGTGCAGGAAAAACTCATGCAAAATTAGAATGCGTGCATACTGACAGAGCCATCGTAATTCTACTCCTGTCGGCTACACAAATATTAACCAAACAGCAAATATTTGGATCATTTAAAGTTTAATTAAATGAATGTTTTATTGGATTTAATTTGTGTCAATATTCCCTAGTTCCTTTTAAAATTCTGAAGAGATTTGTGGCTACTGAACCCACTCCATCCACTCTCCCTATTATTTACTGTTCAACGGCCCTCCCCGAGCAGGCCCTATTTCCCAGTGAGTGGCAAGACCACGACTAACTGAGCTCCTGGCATGATTTCCAGGGAGAGCACCAGGGGCTGAGGCTCAAGTGGACAGGACAGCTTTCTGGTCTCCAGCCTTGTTTCTGCTGCTACAAGCTGAGTGGCCTTGAGCAGGTCCCTTCCTATCTCTGGACCCCAATTTAGACATGGAGAAAATGAGGGATTGGGCTAGGAGGCTCTGGAACCCACCCACGCTGCTGTTAGGTTTTGCAACTCTGAACTAGTGATTCTGAGTGGATGTCTTGCAGGTGCCCATTCTGCCCCTAAGTGCCACCTGCTCTGCTCTTTATCCATGATTATAAGAGTGACCCCTCAAGCAGAGGCACCAATGGTGGCCCCAAATGCCCTTGGATCACGTGCTGAAAGCTCTTCCTCCTCTCCACCTCAGGTGCCCATCTCTCTCCTGTGTGGCCACTCCTCCATTTGTCACTGTTTCCTATAAGTCTCTGTCATCTCTTGCAGAACAAGGTATGCCACAGACCTGCTCAAAAGCTGTCAGTGGCTTCCTAAGGCCCATAGACTCACCAGGTAGAGTTCAGAGCAGTCCCTGATCTTGCCCCTGCCTTGTCTCCAACATTATGTACCAGTGGTCCCCATCTCATTGCATTTTGGGACGTCAGGGTGTGTCGGCTCGGCACCTTCCACTTGTCCATTCCCAGTTGCCCACTCCTTTGGCCTCACTGCAAAGGACCTGTGGGACGTTTCTGAGACCCTGAAGCCTTAGCATAAGGAAATGCTTGGACAGATATTGGGTGGAGAATATTGAAAGAGAGAGTCCTAGAGAATTTATCGGGACTGATTCAATCTTAAGTAACAGAAACTCTCTGAAATGCTCAAGTAGCTCAGTGGGGGAAAACCCCAAACCAACAAGGAGGATGCTCTTAGTTGCCATAATGGGAGATCTACAAGGACAGAAGGGGCTGCAGGTATCCTTGGTCCTCAATAGTGATGATCACTGTGTGGTTGCAAGATGCCCAATGGTGCCCCCACACTCACATGTGGGATCCATAGAAAGCCACCACATATTTCCTGGGAGCTCTGTAAAACATCATGGGGGGGACTCTGGCTAGATGTGGTTCCTGCATTCTTCCTTACAGCTGTCACTGTGAGCAGGTGGGTGGAATAGCATGATTGACCCAACAGGCCTGGGCTGTGCTACCATTCCAGGGGTGGAGCTGGGTGGTTGGGATGGAGTCAAGCATCTGACAGAAAGGGTGTGTTGTGCAGATCAGCACCTTGGAACCACCACAGGGATGCAAAGAGGGCCTCTTCTCTTCCTTCTGTCCCCATGACAATGAAGCCTGTATGCGTGTGATCAGGGAATAGGTGGATAATTCTGTTGGGACAATGAAACCCATTACAAGTGAGCCCTGGTTCAGGTTAGGGCAGCCTTACCCCACCCTCTCCCCTCTGCAGAGTGTGGAGGCAGCTTTCACAGGGAGGGCTTGGTGAGGTCAGCTGAAGGCCCTGCTGTCCTGGTGAGCCTCATATCATGATGGGGAAGGGCCTGGAACTAGTGGGGCTGGTACTCCATCTGTGTGCAATGGCCATGCCTACTGACCCTCACTCCTGCCACCTGTACAGCTGCAGGGCAGGGCACCAGATAAGTCTCAGGCCAGCTTTCTGCTCTGGTAGGGAGCTGAGTCACCAGAAGGAAGGTATGGAAGCTACCAGCAGCAGCTCTCCAGGGAGCCTGCCTAAGGAAGGGCTCACAAGGGCCTTTTTAGCTCCTGTGTGACTCTGATGCTCCCAGGGTGTCCCACATCCCACCTTGGTGGTCTTATAGGCCATCAAGGAAGGAAGTTCCCAGGGTCTCTAGAAGACCAAGCAGCAAGATCTGCCTTGCACTCAGCATAATGGGGGTGGGTGGGGAGAGAAGGGTTGGTGCTGGCCAGAAGCTGATGCCAGATCTGGGGTGAGAATGTGCCCATATAAAGGGGCTGGTGTTTTGGGCAGGAAAGGGCTGGGCTGGGGTTCAAAACTCATTCAAAACCACTGGAGAGTTTGTCTGACTCTGCTGGGCAGAGCTCTGTGTCCATAGGGAGACAGATGCCCCTGCTGTGAGAACTGGCATTGGAGAGCTTCTTGGTGAGTAGGGGATTGGAGGAAGGTAAGGAAGTTGGGGCTTCTCACAGCTCAGACACCTGTCTCGCTCTGGGTCAGGCCTCTGGCATCAGTGGCTTCTTCTTGTTTTCCCCTGGGGTGAAGAGGCACACTGTGATCATTGTCAAGTCAGCATGGATTGGTTACTGCAGGATAGACCTTCCTGGGGGATTAGCTGGGTAGTGCATCTTGCGGGGGGATCTGAGGCAGGGTGCTGGGCACCATTGCCTAGCATGGCACCTGGCACATAGAAGATGGGTGTTATAGTAGATCTGAAATGTCCCCCTAAAACTCATGTGGTGAAGGTTTGGCTTCCCATATAGCAGTGTGCAGAGGTGAGGCCGTGGGGAGTAACTGGGTCATGAGGGCTTTGACCTCATCAATAGATTTGTCCATTGTTGGATCCATGGCTTTACAGCTGTTGAGAGGTGGTAGACATTTCAGGAGGTGGGGCCTCAATGGAGGATGTAGGTCACTGGGGTGTGCCTTGAAGGGCATTTTTTGTTCCAGCCCCTTCCTCTCTTTCTTTTGGCTTCCTGGCCACCACGACATGAGCAGCTTTCCTCTACCATGCTCTTTCACCATGATATTCTGCTTCACTATAGGCCTGAAGTGATAGGGTCAAGTAATCATGACTGAAGCCTCTGAAACCATTAGCTAAAACAAACCTTTCCTCCTTTAAGTTGACTTTCTTAGGTATTCTGTCACAGCAATAGAGAACTGAACAACACAGTGGGCTGGAGGCCAAGACCCCTTGCTAGTCCCCACACACCACCAGAGCAGTAGTCACTCCTGGTTTTCCAGGTATGAGGTGTTTCGGACACCAGTCCTCATCTCTCCTTGCACACTTGGAGCTTGGAGAGAAAGGGCAGCTGCAGGAAACTAGTGCTTCTACCATAAGCAGGCCAGCAAACATCTCTCCCGAAAGCAGAAGGCCATAGCATTTCAGTTGCTGGAGAACTGGGTTTTAGTTCCTATTACAGCTTCCTCTTAATCTCAGGCGCTATTTCTCACAATGACTTGAACTCGATGAGACACTCATAAACCCATCAGCACCCACTCAAACAGGATTCTGGTGCTTCGTAGCAATAGAAATTAAATTTCTCAAATTCTTGTCAAGTTGGTGTTAGTTTTCTTATGTCAGAAACGTACTAATGGAACACATTCCTACCTGGACATTTGCCATTTTTCAAATGATGCTCTTGGTGAAAAGATCCTGTCAAAAGCTCAATCAACCTACCTGCACGTGGATATTTTTGACAGAGCCTTGAAGGGCAAACCTAGGCTCAGTGCCCTGCTTGAGAATTAGCACAATTTGCAGGGAGACCCCCAGGCCAGGTGCTGAGACACTGGTGTGGAGTTGCAGTTTCTTCTCATAGTGCTTTCCCTGAAATGAATGCCTCATGTGACCTGAGAGCCACCAAAGAAGGTATACACCTGTGTGATGAACTCTGCTAATCTGACTTGTCCTGTGATCAGAGCCACACTGTGAAGTTGGGACTGTGTAACTGCAACTGGTGTTTACAGAGTGGAACTGCTCAGGTTCTCCTTGGGGGACAGTGTTTGGGGACAAGGTTGTGTGCTGTTATTGTTGTTGCTGCTTTGTGGTGCTGGGGATTGACATCAGGATTGTGTACCTTTTTCTTCCTCTGTTCTCTTCACCAGAGAACTGGTACTCGGGAATCATTTCAAATATCTTCCGCAACTTCACGGGTGGAAGGCTGGGAATAGGTTATCTTAGCACATGTGATTTTGACATCAATGCTTTGAGCACCATGGTGCTGCCAGCCCACACAGGTGGCTTTGGACAAGCCAGACTTGCTCCAAAGTCACACAGGAGGGCACTTGTCTGCATACGAAATTTCTTGTTTCTTTATGCATAATCAGTTTCAATTTTTTCTGTTGTTGTCATAGTTCCTCTTGATGGCCTCATTTTGGAGATGGCAATAAACTTATTAGCTAATTACCTGAAGATCTGTGGGTAATTTACTTTTTCGGTTGACTTAGGTTGCTGGGTGTTACTTCAACCTTTATTACAGTTCAGTTAACAAGTTGTGCTCCACAGATCTGGGAGCCACCAAAGGAGGTGTAGTACCTGGGTGACAAACTCTATTGATCTGGTGTCATCCCTGTAACCAGAGCGACACTGTGAAGTTGGTGGGTAGGGGTAGAATGTAAGTGTCCAGTGTCTCCTGACCAAATGGGAGACATCTTTGTTACTGGCAAAAAGACAAAAAGATTGTTTTACTTATTTGTATCTCCAACACTTAACATAATGCCTGGCACACAGGGGGGACTTAATAAGTAGTTTTATGTGAGTGAATGATCAGTTCTTATTCAGCAATTATTTATTGAGCACCTACTATGTGCCAGGATATAGTGGGAATATACTGGCAAGCAAAGTGGGCCTTATGCTGGCTAACCTGGAGCACATAGTTTAGCAGGGAAGCCGAATGTTAATGGGAACAGAAAACAGAGACCCAAGGCCTGTCCCTAGTTAAGAGCCCTTGACTCCTGGCTGCCGCCTTTCAGTAGAGTCCTCCCCACGTGTCCAGGAACACTTGCATCCTGCTCTTGGGTTGCCCAAGATTGGCATAGTGTTCTCCTTGTCTGCAGGAGGGGTTGATGCAGGGCATTGTTACCTGGGCATCTCTCTGAGCTCTGGGGCTCCATTTTGCCTCCTTTGGCCCATAAGTCTTTTTGACTTTTGGAAAACTAAATGCCACTGTGACTCTGTGTGCACAGCAGTGGGAAGTTGGAGATGAACTCAGCATCCATGGATATCACTGTCCCAGGTGCCCTGCCCTGCTGTGGTGGGCAGGCAGCAGAAGCATTGACTGGAAGGAGCAATGGGTCAGCACCAAGGTGGAAAATCCGGGGCCTCCAGGTCAGCAGGGTGTGTGGCTGTCACTGAGCCATGTGCCAGCTCCCCTCCGCAACCTGTGCCCATACCTGGAGAGGCCTCTCTCAGGTGGGCCAGTCTATATGTGTCCCACACCCCACCAAATCTATTCCCAAAGATGATGGAAACACCTCTGCTTATGATCTTTGCAAAGGAAAGGAGTATCCTAACTGCCTATTACTTTGGTGACTGTAGGGGAAAAGGATGTGAAAAGTTATCTTCTGCTAGTTATTCAGAATTGCATAAATTCCTCCAGATCTCTAAGGTTGGATCTAGAACCTCCCATAACCTATCAGTAGGGAGAAGCCAGAGATAGAGATAGAGAGATAGAGAGATAGAGAGATAGAGATAGAGATAGAGATAGAGATAGAGAGAGAGAGAGAGAGAGAGAGAGAGAGAGAGAGAGAGTTTTCCAGCATCTTTTGGGACAGGACAGGGCAATGTGACTGAATCAGTCCATGGGAGCTGACTATGCCTGGTCACATACCCTTGTGTCATTGTGCGGGTTAATTTTATGTATCTATTTGACTGGGCCATGGGTTGTTCAGGTATTTGTTCAAACTGATTCTGGATATGTCTGCAAACATGTTTCTGGATGAGATAAACATGTGAATTTGTAGACTAAGTGAGATAGATTGCCCTCCCTAAGTGGGAGGGCCTCATTCTAATCAATTGAATATCTGGCTTCCCTGGGTCTTGAGGCTATTGACTTTCAGACTGGGGCTTACACCAGCAGCTGCCCTGGTTCTGCTTCTGGGCCCCCAGCTTGACAAGTATAAATCTTGGGATTTGTCAACCTCTTTAATCATGTGAGCCAATTCCTTATAATACATCTGTGTGTGTGAGTGTGTGTGTGTGTGTGTGTGATCTATCTCCTATTAGTTCCATTTTCTGGAGAACCCTGACTAAGGTGCTCCTTATCCATACTCTCTTCTCCCCTCTGCAGGAACTATGTGGGCACACATTTAATAAGAGCTAAGAACGTGGCCTCCTAGTCGCTGCCTAGTCTTTGTTGAAGAAGAGCTGCCCGACCCCATCAGACTTGATGAGTGTGAGAAATCAGCCCTCACTGCATTACACTACTGAGATTTCAGGGTTTCTACAGCAGCTGGTGTTATAATTACCTAATACGCCCCCTCAGAAGGAAAGACATACAAGCTAATGTATTTTCACTAAAGAAGTTCAGTGAGACGTGGGAGGGAACTCTGAGAGGCCAAGTCATCCAGGTCAGGAAGCCTCTGAGCCTCTTCTGACAGAAGAGAACCAACTTCCTCTCCAATCCCCTGAGCGCCTTGTACGGGGAGGTTGAGCGTTCCCCACACCTGTTTCCACTGCTGCAGAGCCCAGACTCCCCGCCCAAGGGGGGTGTCTCAAGCTGGGCTAGGGAAGAATTTGTAAACAAATTACACAGTGTAAAAAGCACTATTAATGGAAAGAACAAGATGCCTGGAGAGAATAACAGGGGAGGCCTATTGAGATGCTAGGCAAGTGCTCTACTAGGAATACTTAGGTGGAGACCTATAAGATGACAAGACTCCTGCCCGGCCAAATAAGGGTGGAGGGAGCATTTTAGAGAACATAGCTAATGCAAATGCCCTGAGGCAGGGTGTGTGTGTGTGTGTGTGTGTGTGTGTGTGTGTGTGTGTAGGTAGGGGGGAACTAACAAGGACCAGAGTGACTGAAGCCCTAGGAACAAGTGCAAGTGGCACAGATACAGTCAGAGGGGCAGGAAGTGGCCAGGTGGAGACAGCAAAGCTGAGGTTTTATTTAAGGCAATGGAAAGTGGTGGAAGAATTTCAAGTCAAGGAGCGCAGTGATCTGATCAGCATGCTGAAAGGGTCACTCTGGCTGCTGTGTGGATAACAGCACTGTTGGGGGAGAGGAAAGGATGTGGGAGACCATCTAGGAGGCCAGGAAAGAGACGCTGGTGACTGAGGATGGAGAGAAGGAGATGGGGCTGGGCTCAGAGACAGTTTGGATGAGGGGTCAGGGAGGGTGGGTGTCAGAAATGACTCCTCTATTACTGCTCCACCCTCTTCTGTAACATGGTGCACTTTCCTGAGTTGAGGCAAGCTGGGAGGGGACATTCAGGAACTCCATGCAGCCTTGAGGTGCCATCTCTGTCTTGGTTGAAAGCCCTTTAATCTCCCCAAGGCATTTAATGTGAAATTTAAATTAGAGACCCTTCTCTCTCGGTCCCTTCAATGAATAAGATTTGAAGATAATTTCTAAACTGTGGCATTCTTGTTGCTAAAAACCCTAAAGGAGGAAGAAGAATAGATGTTTCTATTGTCCAGGCTCCTCTCCCTAAGTTCCCTGGGCTGGGTGTGTGCAGAGGCTCAAGAGCAGAGAAGCCAGGTAGAGAGACCCCTATCCCATGTCCTCTCACTCCACCTCCACCTTGAAGCACAACCCTACTTCCTTCAAGCAAAAGGGAGAAGTCAACAGATCTTGAAAGAGCATGCATAAATATAACTTGTTTTCTGTTTAATTATCCAGTCTCCTGAGAATGCTAAGTCATGACTGTGTTTTGTAAACAGGTATCAGCAGACCGTTTTGGAGAGCAGTTTACATTTGTCTTTGATTCCATTTCCCTGAGTGTGCCATGGCTCTGATGAATTCCTGATAAGGGGCTCCTGGGCCTGCCTCTCCCAGCTCTTGCCAATCCCTGCCCCCTTTCAATCCAGTACTAGGGATTGAACCCCAGGGATGATTCTTCCACTGAGCTATATCCCCCACCTTTTTTATTTTGAGACGGGGTCTCACTCAATTGCCCAAGTTGGCCTTGAACTTTCCATCCTCCTGCCTCAGCCTCCTGAATATCTGGGATTACAGGTATGGGTAACCTTGCCCATGGCCTCTCAGTCCCTTTTCAGGGTCTGAGGACTTTGGCTGTGGGGTGCTGTGTGGTGTTCTGATTTTAGGGCCCACTATGAAGTGTAGATTTGTTCTTGGAGGAGTTAGTAACAGGGCAGGCAGCCAGCTGAGCCCAGCTATTGGGAGACAACATCAGCAGGCATTGTGGCCATCGTGGCCTGGTTTGAACCTTGGCCAGGGGTGGAGGGCTGGGTGTGAGGGACCTTACTCTCACTAGTTCATGATAATTGGATGCCAGCAGAAGAGGACGGCATGGAATTAGAGGGAAGGCCTCTGGGGCAGTGGCCAGAGGAGGCTGGAGCAGGGCCTTTGGGTTCCACTGCTATGGGAAGGAGTTTGGGTGTCATTTATGAGAAGCTGTTGGACGAATTTTGGCTGGTGGCTAAGATGTTCCGATTTACGCTTTTAAAAATCACCTGGGCCTCAGCTGAGACACCTTCAGTTGTGTTATCAGAAAACCCTGACTAGAAAGGGGCTGAGCAATAAGGAAAATCTGCTATTAAAGTAATGAGAAGGGCCCGGGGTGGTTCCTGGTCAGGTTAATCCCAGGGTCCCAGGATGCGGTCAAGCCCTCAGGTGGTCTCCTTTGTGCCCTGACATCCTCGGTGAGCTGCCTTAGCAGCTGGGGGTGGGGGGGGTTTCTGTGCAGCCACAGGTAGCAGTCTAGGCCTCGTGTGCAGGTCCCACATCAACCAGTCTGTGTGCATTTTAAGAACAAAGAAACCTTTCCCAAAGCTACCTTTGGATGTCTCCTCATATTTCATTAGCTGGATTTGTGGCACTTGGTCACTCTTAAAGCAACTATGGCAAGACTGGCGTGGGGAAGCCCTGGCTGTGGAGCAGAGGCTCTGTCAGAAAGGAAGGAAAGGATGGGGCTTTGTGGCTGTGTGGACGGGACAGTGGGGGCCATGGAGGAAGCAGAGACCTGATAGGAGGCTACTACCCAGATGTCCTGGACTTTGGTCCAGGGAATGGCCATGGAGGTCCTGAGGGGCAGGCCTGATTTGGGACACCTGTCAGAGGGAGGGCTGACAGATTTGTTGATTGATGGGATGGGAGAATTCAGGGAAGGACACGAATCAAGGATGAATACTGGGTTTTTATCCTGGTGTTGGTTTTATTTGTTGAAGGGTTGAGGGAGAAAGAGCAGGTATTTTTAGGTCAAATGCTGACCTAATGCTGACCTTACTATAGCAGGTAGATAGAGGGGTGGGCAGTTGGCTATAGAAGTCTGGGGCACAGGGGGTTTGTGATCCAGGCTAGGGGTGCAACTTTGAAATTCATCAATGTATAAATGCTATTTAAAACCATAGGTCAAATGAGATCCCTAGAGAGTGTGAGAAGAGAGGCAAGGGTAAGGACTGGAGTCTGCCTGCATTTAGAGATGGGAGGATGAGGAGGATGTGGTCACCTGTTTCCAGTAGGGACAAGAGCTGGTGATTGAAATCCACCTTGGGTTTGGCAATCAGGAGGACATCTGGGACCTTTAATGTGTCGTTGGAACTCTGGGGGATGAAGGTATTTTGGGGATGGGTTAAAGAGAGCAGGAGGAGAAGAGGATGAGGAGAGGAGGAGCTTTTTAGATGACTTTTGTTTTGAGGGGAACAGAGAAACGGGATGCTAGGTTAAGAAAAGATTGGTCTGTTTTTTAAGGTGTATGTTTGCAAGCCAATGGGAAAGACCAGCTAGAGAGCAGAAATTTATGATGCAAAAGAGGAAAGGGACTTTTAGAAGAAAAGTGTCTGAGTAGTTGAAGGGGGAGCACTGGGTATCAGTGGAGGCCTAGCCTCTGATGGGGCAGAGCCTTGGAGATGTGTAATAGGAGGTGTGTGGAGAATGGGTATGGATGGAGATGTGGGGAAGTGGATCTGAGGGTGGGAAGATGAGGCAAAACCCCTTGGTACCTCCATGGTTGTCAATTCAAAGTGATTTCTCCCCCCATCAGACATTGGTTATGCCTGGAGATATTTTTGGTGATCACTTGAGGAGGAAATGATCTACTGGCAGCTAGGGGGTACAGGCCAGGGACACTGCTAAACTTTTTACAATGCATAGACTTGTCCCTACAACAAAGAATTATCTGTCTCCAAATATAAAGTATACCATGGTGTACACTAATAATTGTGCTAGCAATCACAATGTGACTTGTACACCCCTAAAAACCACTCATTCTTTATTTTCTGCAAGAGATTGTCCTTCTCTTGGCAGGAATGACTGTATCCATGACACAGCACTGTCCTCACTAACCCATGTCTAGTTGGATACACTGTGGGAGGCTGGGGAAGGGCCCTTGTCATTCCTCAGTCTGAGGTCAAACTTTCCAGGGGGGGTTCAATCATCACACTGTTCTGTGGACACCTGGCCTGGTAGGCGCACCTGCTACCCATGAAGGGGCAGGGTCTTCATGTGGGCAGTTGACTGGGGAGGAGAGGACTGGCAAGAGTGAGTGTGACCATCAATGTCTAGTTATGACATAGAAACTGCTTCTTTTGCTTTTTTTGAAAACTTCCTCGTGTCCGGCTAGATGCATGGCAGCAAAGTTTTTAAAATATTGGGATGTGAGAAATCTCTTTTCACTGTCTGGGACATTCATCTCTCTCTTTGTCTTGGGTAGATTCTTTAACTTATCTTTCAGAAAGAGCCCTATAATGTATGCTTTATCCAAGGACAAGTCTTTGTAAGAAAAATGCCTCCCGTTTCCTCTCCAAAGACTCCTCCGCCATCTGTCAGATTGGAAATCTCCACATCTTGACCCACAGCAAATTGCTTTTCCACAGCACCGACATGGCACTTGCCTTAGGAGGCACACACAGAGGCTCTGGCTAGCTGAGTGAACGGTCCATTACAGGGATGGATGAGCCAAAATCTCATCCACCTCTCCCCATCTTCACAATTACAGTTCAGCTCCCCTCTGAATCCGCCCCTTTCCTTTCATCGCTCCACGGCTGCTCCCAGTCATGACTCCATTATTTGCTGGAAGTCAGCAATGTCTTCTTGGGAATCTCTCCCCAGGGCAGCTGCCCTTTCTGTCTTGGAGCTGAGTGAGCTCCCCTGCATGGCATTTAAGGTCCACTAACACCTATTTCCGGCTTAATCTCCCACCGCTCCTGCTTAGCTTGAGCCAAACGGAACACTTGGCCATTCTCCAAATGCATCCTGGGCTTTCCCAGGCTTACTCACCTTGTTGGCATGGCCTCACGGAGGAGCTCAGCATTATGCAAATAGGCCTGGGATAGCTCAATGCAGAGAATGGAAGCTGGCAGAAAGTTACTGTGAACCTTCCAGACTTTACTTACATCTCTGCCCTGCCCTGTGCTACTCTACCTCTGAGGGTGAAGTCTGTGGAGCAACTGGCCTGGACCTAGTGAACGTGCTGTCTGGGAGACTCTGGGCAGGGGTGGAACGGGGTACCAACCCACAAAAATACAGACATTTCAATCAATACATAAGTAGGAGTGAAACTAAAGGTTTGAAAAATTATTTTCCACAACTCGATAGCATTTGCTGTTTGGTGGATTGATTTTTGGAGAACTGGTCAGCAGTCCAAATGTGCAGGAGGCACTCTCACACCTCCCAGGGACCCACAGGCCAGCAGAGGCTGCCCAACAGGCAGGCTGCCAGATCCTCACAGGGCTGGCCAGCCTGCACTGATGCCATTGGCAGGGCTGTCCTCCTATGGAGGACAGGAAAATGGAGACCCAGAGAGTGACAGTGGCAGGAGGATTTCCAGTTCAGCAGAACCCCCAAAGCCTAGTGCTGTCACCAGTGTTCCTGACACAGTTTACATTTCCTGGCTACAGGAGACTGATTTCTCTTGGTCTCGTGATTTTTGTTGGATGTGGTGTTGGACGCTTTTATTGTTAGGTCTGAACACTCTCATGCAGGACAGGAATGCTGCTAGGGTCCCTAGGTCCTGGGGCAGACTGAGCAGATGTCATGGTGCTGATGAATGGCTCCTGCATCAGGAGGTCTGTGTATCCTGTGTGTGTGTGTCTGTGTGTGTGTGTACATGTTCAGGCTTCACCAGGGACAGTCACCCACCTTGGGAACCTGCAGTGGAAGCTATGCTGGGCTCAGGCTGTTCCTCTTTTACGCATTGTAAAAATGGGCTCTGGTTCAGGTTCAAGGGCCTCAAGTGTTTAAGGTCAACCTCTGGGAGATGAGATTGAGGCTGCTTTATGAACACCCACCACATAAACAACCATGCATAATCTTCCCAGCCCCCATACTGCCTGCCCTCCTGCTCCATCTCCAGAGAACCCCAGATTCACCCCCTCAGGTACCTTGTTTGGTTGGCTGCCTGGAGTGCCCCCATGAGATAGTCCTCCTTACCCTATATCTCCCTGTGGGAGGAGGCCCCACCTCGGTCTCCTTTTGTTCCAAGTATACTCTGGCCCACCAGAAAGGAAAGTGTTCTGAGAGACTGGTCCCCTGAGGAAGGCTTTGTTGACAGCAGCTGTTCCTTTCCCAAGTCCCAGTACCAGCTGCTTCTAGTGTCCCCTGACCTCTTCACACCTGAGCCTTTACCTGCGGGGGTCTTGGGGAAGCTGCAGCTGGTGAAATGATCCAGGAGACATCCACCTATCCTCATGGAGAGTGCCCACAGGAGAACTCAGTGTCTCTGCAAAGCACAGAGTCATTGGTGGCCACTGGCTCTTGCTGTCAAACCCAGGGGCTTTAGGGAGAGCAGAGTTACTGTCTTGGAACCCATAAGCCTATTTCTGGAGTTTGTAGTTGGCTAGCCTGAGCTCTTGGCACCTGCTTCTACCCTCAATGGCTTTCGCCTTATCCCTCACTGCTTCGCCCCTAGCTGTTTCCCCTTTCCTGGGCCCAGCTTCACTGTCCTCCCTGGTTCCTCAACCTCTTGCCCCACAGTTCCTGGTTCTGGTCACCTCCTTCCCACACCTTTTGGCTTGGCCTCTCCTGCACTCCCAAAGGCTACAACTCTCTCCACAGGCTTCCTTCCTCCAGGACCATGTCCTGGGTATTTGCCCTCATAGCTGGGGACAGGCAAGAGGACTAGTGTGAGCTGGTTCAGTGTTCTATTTCCTGTTTCAGGCCCTCAAATGTCCACTGTCTGTGCCTTCCTGAGCCTTCCTGGGTTGGGACCACAGCCTTATCAGAGTGCCCTGTGCTAGGCTCTGAGGAGATCAGATGAGTGGGACCTCATATGAGGCTTCATTGGCTGAGACAGGAGCACTTCACTTAGTGGGACATGCTGGGGTAGCAGGCAGCAGTGGTAGGGTCAAGAGTGTCAGAAAAATAAATAAATAAAAAAAATAAATAAAGTTATTGTGTCCATCTACAACTAAAAAAATACTTAGTTGTTACTAAATACTTGTTACTGAAAAAAAAAAAGAGTGTCAGAAACTGTCTACCTGGTTTCCTGCTGCCTCTGAGCACCTCACAATGGGGCATGACACTCAGATGGCTCCCCAATGTTTATGTCCAATGGACATTAGCTAGATAAAAGAAAAATGAGCTTGATAGGTGAGGAGGAGGAGGAAATTGAGCCCTCTAGGAATAGGAGGGCAAAGGAGGGCAGGGGAACCACTGTGAGCTCAGGATGCTGGGACCGAGGCAGGTGGTAGGGAATGGGGCACATGAGTCATGGGAGCCCTGGGTTTCCAGGCCCTGCAGAAGGTGCCTACCCCACCACTCAGGCCTTGGGGTAGCTCTGTAGGATGAAGGGAATACACTGGGACCACACAGCCGGAGGTGGTGAGGCAACAGCTGAGCTCAGGTGGTGACTGAGCATGCTGCCCCAGCACTGAGAGGGGAACACACGCCCAGGAGACTCGTTTTGCTGTCCTGAATGGTTGAGAGTTCACATGCCATCTCCCACCCATGCAATGGGGTATTGTTGAATGATTCCAACCAAAACATCCTCCCTGAAGTCTGGCAGCTGCCCTATAAGTCCTGGTTTTGCTGTCCCCTGAACTCTGGTTCACAATGAGTTTCTGAGTCCTTCATAAGGGTAAGCGCACCATGGCTGTCCAGCACGGTGGTCCTAGGGCTGCTGAGCCCAAGAGTTCTACCATGTGACTGTAGCATACCTATTCATCCTTCACTAGGCATTGTGAGACTTCCCAGCCCTGGGCAGATGGTTCTGAACACGCAGAATGGCAAAGCCCAGGTGTGGGGACCTCTGTATGCCAATGAGGTGTACCCAGACCACACTGTGCAAACCCAGCATGACAGCCAATAGCTGTTTCCTGGGTCTTGATCTTGGGAGCTGAAAATGAATTTCTGGACTTCTGGTGGTTCTACAGATGAGTCAGGGAGTTGTGGGCAGAGTAGCTCTGTGCTGCCCTGACACAACACTGGCTTAATGAGCTACCTGCAATCTCCAGTGAAGTGTGCCCATTAAAATGTATGTGGCTCAGAAGGCTTCTGGCCCTCTCTTGGCTAAATAGCAGCCAAGGGCAAATGCCAGGGGAGCATGGTCTGTCTGACTAGGGCAGGGTCCACACAGCAGCCTCTGTCTCACTCCTCCTACAGCTGCCATCTGCACTGGCTCCTGACCTTAGAGAGAAGACGGGGAGCCCAGAAGGCAGTGGAACAGACTCTGTGGAGAGTCAACAGAGGGAAGTTTGGGAGATACAGGTTTCTGGATCTCTTTGTTCTTTATGGGGAAAAGGTGGGGATGATCTATGCTCAGCTCCTTAATAAAAGTGGGGCCCTACCCTGTGTTTGTCCCAAGAGCAAATGCTTTTGTGACCATGGTAAAGATTACATTGTCCTGTCCTTTCTAATTTACCTTCTGCAAGCTTCCCTCTGCAGCTGTCTGTATGGAACCTACTGCAAGAGACCAGTGTGACTGAGAAGCCAGATGTTTATAGTGTGAAGCATGGCTGGGGTGGACATGGCCTTCCTGTTCACTGACCAACATGTGGTTGGTTGGTGATGGTTTTGGGGACATGGTACCAGCACCTGCACAGAGTTCATTTGTCATCCAGATGTTTTCTTGCAGATGTGGCTCTGACTCAAGCACTGGTCTGAGGGTTGATGCTGCTTTGTGCAATACATTATCTTCAGAGTTTGCAGAGTTATGTGCATAATGATGCTTTCATTGTAACTTGCCACTGGCCCTTTAGTCTAAAATTATCTCCTTTCTGAATTATGTACTTTCTTTGATGACATTTTGGTTACAGTAGAGGCTACTGGTTCTTGGCCAAATAGAAGTTGGCAACCTTAACATTTTTTTAAAAAATTATATTAGTTTGTAAAATTTGGGAACCACAGGTATTGTGTGAACTGGGACACTCACATGCACCTCTCACATGACCTTTTCTGTCAGTCCTCTGAACCAGTGATGGCAGGGCAGGCAGGTGGGTTCAACATCATTACCAAATCTGACTGGTTGTGTTGAGAGGCATCTGAGCCACTTTCAGGATGAGTAGAAAAGAACAGCATGGTCAATAAGCTAGGTCTGAAGCAATCTGGGGAGGAATCTACTTTTCTTAGCTCTCGGCCTCTAACTTAGAGAGAGCAAGTTTACATTTATGAAATGGCCAAACCAATGGACTCAAATAAAATACTAGCCACTATGTCATAATTCCTTAGAAAACCAGTTGGTCATCACTTAAGCATTAAAACCTCAAAGCATGAACCTAGGTGCTAGGGACTTACTCATAACTGATAAACCCACTCCACAGACTTCAGAACGAGTACCATTCACCAAGGATGGAGGCTGGATTCCCTCCTCCCTAGAGATGTTTCTGCTATGGTCTGAGCTCCAAGGTCATCAGGCTTTGGGTTTCAAACACAGAGCTGGTCAAGGTTATGCCTCCCCACACCACACGATGGACAAATGTATGTCAATGCCCAGAACTCCAATGTCACTCCTTTCTGTGCTGTCCCGTACTTTGGGTGAGATAGGCCACTGCTCTCTGGCCCAGGAGCTTAAAAGGTTGGGCTGAGGCACATCTGAATTCCTGGGGGTTGACAAGTCCCTGGAGGTTCTGAGGACTTTGAAGGTCAAACAGGAGGTGGTGGGGCCCCATGTGAGCTGTCTTCTTCTAACCTAGTTCCCTCTGGGGCAAATTCCAAATATGAACCTTAGCTGCCTCTCGCTTATCCTGAGCTGTTTGTTTTTTTCCTAACTTTGTAAATCATAAGACAGAGAGACAAGAACCTGTCACTTTTGGAGGATTTGCTAGGTACCTGCAAAATCAGATCCTTCAGGAAGTCTCTTATGATTTTACTGACATTATAGTTGCACAAATGGGCAAAGATGTCTCCGGTCAATGACAACAACTGCAGTGTTATTTGTGGTGGGGAAAAACTAAGAACAACTGGAGTGCCCATCATCAAGGAGTGGGTTACATATATTATATTTTGGTCTCAAATTAAGGATCTTACAGCTATTGGAAAGAACCAGGTGAATCTATCTGTATTGACTTGATACAGAGTTAAGTGAGAAAAGCAAGTTGTAAAACAGTGTGTGGAATCTGATTTCAGGGTGGGTGTTTATACAGGTAGGAAAGAAAGCCTGGATGGGTCCAAGCAAACTGTCAATGGAAGTTATTCCTCAGGCCTGAAAATGCAAGGGGGGGTGGTGCAGCAGGATTTATGTGCACTTGTATAATATTGGCACATATTGTTTTGAAACAAAAGATATTTCAAAAAGTAAAGAAAGCCCTTAGGGGCCCTCATTGCTGCTTCAGGCTTTCATACTGACCAGAAGAGACAGTGGGGATGAGTTCTTAAAAATTCATGCTCCTGAGGGGAGAAGGTGAGGGTTAGGGGAAGGGTGTACTTCCCAGCACTTCCTTAGCACCAGACTTAAAAAGCAGGAAGACTGCTCCCCAGTGAGGTGGGTGTCTAAGGGAACTCGCTGAAATTCAATACTGGACAGTAAAAGAAACCATAAAGACACTGGAAGTTGGAGACTTTGAACATAATATGAGGAATAATATATTAGAGATGTACCAGCTTGAGGCTGCTGAGGGGTGGGGTGGGGGTGCATCAGCACAGAGAGAGGAAAATGCCGGGGGAAAATTTTGGCTTGAGGACAACAGTGGAATAGAGAGGGAGGGTGATCTTAATGGACCCAGAGTTGGTGGGGGAAGTTGTTGAGTGAAAAGCAACCAAAATTGTGCCACCCTGGGGCAGATGGTTCAGTGGTTCCTGGGGTTGCTGTTGCAGGAAGCATCTATAAGTGCTCCATGACTGGGAGCAGAGACAGGAGATAAGAAACTCATAAAGGAATTTTCCAGGGACCCAGCAGTTACCTATCATGGGCCCCAGAGTGTGCAGTTATCTATCATGGGCCTCAGTGTGATTGAAATAGGTACGAAGAGAAGAGTGCCCAGAGTGTCCAGGCTCTGGATACCAAGGAGAGAGAGCTCTCTCTGTTACTGGCATCCCATAAGAACTGTTGGGAAGATGCCAATACGACCAGATAAGAGCATTTGCACTCCTGGTCTGATCCTGGGTACTTTATATCGTGAATGTGAAACCTGTGGAGATTTAAACCCTACACTCTAAAAGTGGAATTTATGGGAGGCCCCTGAGACCCAGACACCAGCAGAGATCTGCTGACAGAGTTCCAAAGGACAGCAAGACTCAATCCCAACTATGGGAACTTCCAGTTTAGAATTCGGCGCCATCACCGAATCACACTATAGGAGTACAGTTTGTCAGCACTCTCCAGTCTATCCCATCCTATATGGGGAGATGGGGTGCTGAGGGCTACTACCACCAGCTAGGTGAGGAACACAAAGAAGCTAGACTTAAAATTCCCCAGCCCTTGACCCAAGGGTACAGAGTCAAAAATAAACAAAAAGATTGAAAATTCATCCTTGCCAACAGTTTTGACCACCTTAGTGGAAACAATCCCTTTATTTCTCATTAAGAATTTTTCTTTTTTTCTGTATTCCCACAATTTTTGTTCTATTTTTAAAACTTTTCAAATTTCATTTCATTGCATTTTATTGTTTTTTACTTTTCTCCATTCTGTGAGATTGGTGTGCATGTGGGTGTGTATAGTGTTTGAACTGTGTAGATAGTTCAAAATTTATATATCAATTACATACATATTTATACAAAATATAATCATATATGTTATAATATAATTTATATGTAACAAATTATATTTATACATTCACATAATTTTACTTTCATTTTAATTACTTTCTTCTTCACCAATTTATTATTTAGCTTTAGTTTGACTTAGGTGGGGTAAAATTACACATGGGTTTGAGTTGTTTTGCTCTTACATTTGTTTGTTTGTACCTTTGTTTTTGCTCCTTTTATCGCCCCTACTTTACTCTCTTCCTCCACTAATAACCAATTTTTCTTGTTCCCTCTTTCTCTCTTTTGCTTTTTTATTACTTTTAATTATTTTTTCTCCTCCCACTAGTCATCATCTGATACTTATTTCCTACTTCTCCTCTATTCACTTTTAAATATTTTAAACTTTCTCTTGTGCTATTTTCTATTCACTTAAAAAAACTGTTATCCCACTATCTACTAGAACCATACAGTTTATGTAACTCCTATTCCATTCATTTTGTTGCAATTATTAATACTGTGGATGACATAGAAGACACCTGCTGTTTAATGCCTAATCTAGTTAATGTTCTTTTATTGTTGGTACTGATGTTAAACGCTGACCCCAACATTCCTATACAGGTAGCAATTAGTGCTATAGATATCAAAGTAGACACCAGACATTTATCTTAAGGCTTTACATCCATTGCTAACTTTAGTACTATTCATGGATCCTCTCCACCATCCTCTGAGAGGCTAGAAAGTGACTGGGACACTCAAGTTCACAGAGTAAAGATCTTGGCAGCAAGATCTTGCTGCCAAGCAATGTTTACAACTCAGCTGAGTAACAGTAAATCTCACCCCAAAGTAAATCTAGCACCATCTAAACCTTAACATTACTTCATCACATTGAATGGGGAGAAAAAACCTCCAATCAACAACCAGGCCCCAAGGAAGAACAACCAGAAGGGGCCTTCAGGTCACACCCATGGATATTTACTCATACATCAAAAACAGAGAGAAGTCCCAGATTTAAAAAAGATAACTATATACAAAAGGACATGTGTAAAAGTGAGGAAAGGAGATCCATCTCAATGATGCATGTCTAAGGCTTCTGGTAACATGAGGAAACAGGCAAACAAATTTCTCCACAAAATTCACAATCTCCCAACAAAGGATCTTACAGATATGGAAATGGATGAGATTCTGAAGAAAGACTGATTATTACAGTGTTCAATGAACTAAAAGAAGATCTAAGAAATGAATTAAAAGAGCAAATACAGAAGATGGAAGATTATTTCAATGAAGAAATAGAGATACTAAAAAGAAATCAATCAGAACTCCTGGAAATGAAGGACATAAGGAATAAAATTAAAAATTCACTTGAAAGGATCACCAACAGATTAGATTACATAGAAAATAAAATTTTAGACTTTGAAGACAGAACTTCAGTCCTTGAAGATAGGGACTATGAACCTGAATTCTCTGTATGCAATAAAAGCAAAAAAAGAGATCATGATCACAATATATAAGAACTCTGGGACAGTATCAAGAGAACAAACATGAGAGTCATTGGGATAGACCATAACATGGAGATACAGCCATTAAGAACATCTTCAATGACAGCAACAGAAAAATGTCCCCATCTTAGAAATGAGATAGATGTCCACATATGGGAGGACCCCTAACAGACAATATCAGAACAGAACATCTCCAAGATACATCATAATCAAAATACCTAACATAGAAAATAGGGAAAGAATATTAAAAGCTGCAAGAGAAAAATATCAGGTCACACTTAGAGGCAAACCAATAAAACTTGCTTTTTTTTTTATAATGCACCAATAAATTTTTTAATTAAAAAAGCAACAAACTAGGGGCGTCAGAGGGTGCTCTGAGGCCAGGAAGAAATTGAGAAACCATTGTAAATTTAAATCCCAATTTTAGCACTTCATATTGTCATTGCTGCAGTGGCTCCCTATTGCCTAACTTCTTTTCTTCTTCTTTTTCTTCCTTGCAGTGCTATGGATTGAACCGGGCCTTTCACATGCTAAGCAAGTGCTTTACCACTGAGCTACATCCCCAGCACTGCCTAACCTATCTTTTTTTTTGTACACAAATAGGGTACAACTTTTTCTTTTGACTTTGCAACTCAGATCCTAAAAATCAAGAGTTTGGAATGAGATATGCCAACCTCTAAAAGAAACTGATTGCCAGCCAAGATTGTAATATCCAGCAAAGCAATCTTTTAAAATTGACTAAGAAATAAAAATGTTCCATGACAAACATAAACTGAAAGAACCCATGACCTGTAAGCTAGCACTACAAAGAATATTTGAAGATATGCTACAAACAAAGGAATCTAAAAAGAAACCTTTAGATTCCAAGTTTAGATTCCAAACCTTTAGATTTTGGTTTCTTTCCAAAAGAAACCAAATAGCTGAAGATCATTAGAGGAGCAACCAACTAAATGAAAATAAAGACAATTATATATAACAAACAAACTAAAATGGCAGGAAACAACAGGCATACATTCATAATGACACTGAATGTAAATGTTCTCAACTTTTCAATTAAAAGACACAGATTAGCAGAATGGATTAATGAACCAGATGCCACTATATGCTGTTTGCAAGAGACTTATCTCATAGACAAAGACAGTCATAGGCTGCAAGAAAAAGGATAGAAAAAGACATTCTATGCAAATGGAGTCCCAAAACAAGCAGTAGCTATTCTCATAATCTGACAAAGCACATTTTGAGCAAAAATTAATCAGAAGAGACAAAAAAGTCCACTACATACTGGTAAAAGGAATGATCCAACAAGAAGATATAATGATAGTAAATACATGTGTCCAAAATGTCAGTGCACCTTAATTACATGAAAAAATACTTCTTGACATTATTTTTCAGATAGATCCCTATATGATAATACTGGGTGATTTCAAACCCTTATCACCAATAGACCAATTATCCAACATAAATCAAAAAAGATATTTCTGACCTAAATAGTCAAATGGATCTAATAGATATCTACAGAATATTTTACCCCCAAATAGCTGAATTTACTTTCTTCTCAGCAGCTCATGGTACCTTTTCCAAAATAAATCATATTCTAGGTCACAAAATAAGTCTCAGTAAATAGGAAAAAAATCAATACAATACCATGCACCCTATCAGATCATAATGGAATGAAACTAGAAATTAATAGCAAGAAAAATAATAGAAACCACATAAACACACAAATATTGAATAACAGATCAAAAAAATGAGAGAAAAAATTGAAAAATTCTTAGAAACAAATGAGAACAGAGATGCAATATATTAAAATCTCTGGGACGGTATGAAAGCACTTCTAAGATGAAAATTTATAGCATTGAGTACCTATATTAAAAAAATATAAAGAGTACAAGTAAATAAGCTATGTTTCACCTTGAGGCCTTGAGAAAGGAATAAACTAATTCCAAAATCAGTAAAGAAAGGAAATGATTAAGATCAGAACTAAAATGAATGAAATTGAGAATAAAAAATAAAGCACAACATAGGATCAATGAAATAAAGAATTGGTTCTTTGAGAAGATAAATAAGCTTGATAAATCCTTACTCAAATTAACCAAAAGAAATAGGGAGAAGACTTAAACAAACAAAAAGGAGATATCACACTTCTGAAATCCATTGGATCATTAGAAACCATTTTGAAAATTTATTCTCCAATAAACTGGAAAATCTAGAAGACATTGATACATTTCTACACACATATGACCTATCCAAATTGAATCAGGAAGATATAGAAAACCTAAACAGAACAATATCAATTAATGAAATTGAGACACTAATTAAAAGTCTTCCAACAAAGAACCAGATGGATTGTCATCTGAGTTCTACAAGACCTTTAGAGAACTTAAAACCAATGTTTCTCAAATGATTCCTAAAATTCATTTGGAAGAATAAGAGATCCAGAATAGCAAAGTAATCCTGGCCAAGAGGAGCAAAGCAGGAGGCATCACAATACCTGTTCTCAAATTACACTACAGAGCAATAAGTAATTTAGAAAAGCATGGCATTGGCGTCAATGAAGACGAATAGAATAGAATAGAATAGAATAGAATAGAATAGAAGAATAGAATAATAGAATAATAGAAGACACAGAGACAAACCCACATACTTATAGTCATCTGATACTTGACCAAAATACCAAAAATAAAGACAGCCTTCTAAACAAATGGTGCTGGGAAAACTGAATGTCTTAATGTAGAAGAATGAGGGAAGATTCCTGTCTCTCACCCTGCACAAAAGTCAAATCAAAGTGGATCAAAAACTTAGGAATTAGACAGAAACTTTGCAATTGTTAGAAGAAGATGTATGGTCAATACGGTGTATATACACAAAGGACTTTTACTCAGTCATGAAGAAGAATGAAATTATGACATTTGCTGATAAATGGATGGACGTGGAGAACATCATGGTTAGTGAAATAAGCCACACTCAGAAGATCAAGGGTTGAATGTTTTCTCTCACATAAGGAAGCTAGAGCAAAATAAGGGAAAAAAGAGGGGGATAGGATGTCATAAAGATATAGGGAAGATCAGTGAAGTAGAAGAAAGAGATTGAGAGATATGAAGGAGGGATGGTAAAAGGCAGGAAATGTGGAAGGAATTTAACAAAATCATACCATGTGCATATATAAATATACCATGGTGAATTCTACCTTTATGTATATGTAGAAAGTACCAATAAAAAATAAATGAGTGAGCCAGTTGTGGTGGCACACACCTGTAATCCCAGTGGCTCAGGAGGCTGAGGCAGGAGGACTACGAGTTCAAAGCCAACCTCAGCAAAAGCGAGGTGCTAAGCAACTCAGTGAGACCCTGTCTCTAATAAAATACAAAATAGGGCTGGGGATGTGGCTCAGTAGTCGAATTCCCCTGAGTTCAATCCCTGGTACTCACCCCCTGAAAAAAATAAAGGAGTGAAAGGAAGATCAATAGAGCAGAGGAAGGAGAATGGGGGAGGGAGGAGGGGAGGGAAATCAGGGGTTGGGGGAACAGGACTGAAATGGAGTAAATCAAGTCTTATGTATGTATGATTTTGTCACAATGACCCCAACTACTGTGTATAGCTATAATGCTCTAATAAAAAAATTCACATTCTTACGGCTGGTCTTCTAGCTCAGTGGTAGAGTGCTTGCCTAGCATGTAGGAGGCCCTGTATTTCATCCCTAGCGCTGCAAAAACAAACAAACAAATAAAAAACAAAATAAAATTCATGCTTATTTGTGTTCTGGTCAATGTTCTTGTCCAACTCCTTCTCCCTGTGCCATCAAGGTCTGCTGGACCTGTTAATGTTGTTTGCCTTGAGCTGACTTTGAAGTCTGGAGAATTCTGCAGGCACTTAGCATGTCCTGTCTCCTTTCACTGGGTTGCTGCTGCAGCATCGACTGGGTCTTGGACTTTTATGAATATTGGTTTGGTGAACACTGAGCTTGTAAAGAGCTGACAGAGAGAAGCCCTGGAATTTGATGGCATCTGTCACTGACGAGCAACTTCTGAATGGAAACCTCCAAGCTCACAGACCTGCACTTCTTCTCTATCTCCCTCCCTTTCCAGGTTTTTAATTTAGGTCAACCTTCCCTGGTAGCTCCTAACTCAGTAAAATGTGTGAGCCTACCATGGTCCTTCCTGCAGGGTTCCGCCTCATTATCTCCATAATCCAACATGGAGATGGGAAGAAGAACACAGCCACTCTCTGAGTGATTTAACAGGACATTTTAATGATGTATTGAAAATGAACATTGACCCCAGGTAAGAGGTGCTAAACTGATACTTTAAAGTACACCCTCCATTTCGCTCTGATGGACTCTCCTCCTTAAATCACCGTGTTGTCATTTTTATGATGCCGATCTAGCTATTGAGGCTACAGGACTGTGAAATGTCATATAAAAAAGCCAATAAGAAAAAAATAAAATTAAGTTGCAGGGAGCGTGCATTAGCATTTCAAAAATGTTCTGTTGCATTATGCCATTATTCTCTCTCTGTCAAGGGGCACCGGGATCCCGTCCTCCCATAAAGAGACTGTGCCACAGAATGTATTAGCGCTCTATTCCTGAACCGGCGTGGCGGCTGAAGGGCATAGTTACAATAATGGCGAAATACATTCCAGACTAAATTTGATGGGACACTGGGGCCGTCTGTCTCCTCTGATGACGAAGTCTTGATTGCTTCTCTCCTTGTTAGCTCAGGCCTGTTGGCTTTCAGAGGTTTGGCAAATTAATGTTTTCACCACTTCTTCCCTGGAGAAAAGTGAGGAATGAAATCTGCTGAGGTGGTCTAACTTTGGTGTTCCAGGTGACAAGTTGGGGGCTGGGAATCTGTGAGGCATGGCCTCCCCAACCCCATGCTCCCCTGCCTGCAGTCTGTATCCCGCCCTCCTCCCCATTACCTAAGCCCCAGAACCACTTGAATTGCTGGGTCTAGGGTTGAGTAGCTCTTAAGGTTTCTATTTTTAAATCCCCCAAAGGACCCTGTATTGAGGCTTGGTTGCCTGTCTGTGGCACTGTTGGGAGATGGTGGAATCCACAGGAAGTGGGGCCTTATGGGAGGAAGTTGGGTCATAGGAAGTGTACCACTGATTGGGACTCCAGTCCCTTCCTCTCTTTTTATTTCTTGGCCAACATGAAACAGGTTTCTTCTGCTATGTGCTTCTACCATGAAGTACTGTGCCTCTGTGGATCCACTGTGACAGGGCTAATTGACCATAGACTAAAACCTCTGAGAAATGCATGCGCTAAATAAACATTTCCTCCCTTTAAGTTGATTTTTCTCAGGTATTTTGTCATCATGACAGAAAGCTAACACAGTAAACCTGACTAGCTGTGCCATATGGAAAGGAGGAATTAAGAGTTCACAATGGGCTGAGTCTTCGGGATGGCAGCCTCGGCAAACCTTTACTCCCTTGCTTGGAGCTCAAACCATTATTTCTCTGAGGGGATCATTCAAGCTAACTTAGAGTCCAGTTATATTTGCTTCATGATCTTGGCTTCCAGGCCTGGTTTGAGTCAGATGGAGGGACAGTGGCTATCAACACTTGCTAACCGTGAAGAGCTCTCTTGGTCTCCCTGGCAACTGTGGGAAATGCAATTCCTTTCTATAGCTCTGAATTTGCCAAATTGGGAAAGATGAATCTAGTATTCTGGTAGGTGATTACACAGAATCATTGAGACAATGGCAGTGCTTTATCTGGAGCTTTTCAGGAAGCTGACTTATTCCCCAGGAGCCATTGGCTTAATGGAATTCCACTGTGTTCTTTTCCGATGTGATGTGCTGCAAAAGGCACTTGAGTTTGGGGATTCTTACTTTCCTTTGAGAAGATGCCTCTGCTGGGCTTCTTGCAGCATGGGTTTAGGAAGTACCAAACTCAGCCCAGGAAGGTGACTGGAGCAGGACACTGCAGCAGCCCAGGGTGGAGCAAGCACAAACCTGTTCTACATGTCCTGCAGGAGTGGCTTTTTTTTTTTTTTTTTAATGTATTCAGCATCAAGTCCAGCAAGTGAGATTCTGCTCTGAATTGAATTTTATCCTTAATGAGACACAAAGTCCCTTCTGCTCTCTGTAACAGAGACCTTGAGAGTTTTTATTAGTGAGTGAAACAAAACTTTCACTGTTTTCATGCTTCCTACTAACAGCCTGAATCATAACCTGAATTTTTATGCAACTAATTATGACTGCGACTTGGGCATGAAAGATTTATATGATCAGAAAAGAAATTACATGTGTCATCTCTGGGCAGGTGGGGGATGAGCTGCGTAAAGAAGTTAATCAGTTTTCTAGGTCAGACAAAAGGCACCTGCACTGGTGCAGCCAGTGTCAGGGGTGGAGGGGGTGGGGAGGAAGGAACTCTGGGGAAGCCAGCCCAGGATGCTCCCTGGAGCTGCTTTTTCCTCCTTCACCCTGGAGAGCAGCCAGCTTTGGCCAGTGTTGGGCTTTAGATTCCAGACCTGCTCCCAACACAGTCCCGCCCCACTGCTTCCTAAGCCACTGCTGGACTCAAGAGTCCTGTACAAATGAAAACACACTGAGGTGAGCTGGTTAATGGGAATAAGAGACATCATGGAAGAGGGGGGAAACATTAGTGGTGATAGGACCCACCAGAAATTTCAATTCTATGATTAGAATGAAAGCCAGAATTCTAATTTTTGTCCCTTTAAGTTTTATTTCAGTTTAAAACAAGGACTGGAAATTAACTACCTAGCTAAGCATTAAAGCCACAGGAACGAGTGCTTGACTATAGGCAATGACTCTTGGAACACTCACACTTGTTAAAGTGCCAGGGTATTGTTGATCTGCCGAAAAAGCCACTTGCTTTGAGTGGCAGTAAGGAGGGTACAATGGAGAGGTGGCGCCCTGGGAGCGGGAAGTCGTGTGTGTGCCGGCCGTGATGCGTGATTAGCTACACTGCCGTGTGCGGAGGCCCATGACTGATTAATATACATAGGCTTGTTCATTTACTCAGCATTATGTTTAATCATTTAATTTTGCAAGAGTTTTCAGATCTTTTAATCATCCTAATATTCTTCTCATTGCAACATATTACTAAGCTGTTAGTTCAATTCAATTAAAAAGTGTCATCCAAAAGTAATTTATTCTATGGGCATCGTTAAGTGGGTACCCCAGATATGTCTGTGGTTTAGAGGAATAATAACTCTTCCGATTTTATTAGTCTGTAAACGAGCGTTCTGCGTTAGCACTGAAGGAGACAGTGCAAGTGTCTGCTGTCACTGTCGGGGCTGCAGGTCTCCGATGACTTCTCTGGATTTTATACTGAGACTCAGAAGAGGATGTGAACATTTAAACCATCTGTTAGTACTTATAAATCTCAGGTGCCCCTAAAATCAGGTTTGACTTTCTGATCCTGGTGGTATTTCATAGCACAGCCTCTAATTCCCCCTTTGAGGGCTTTTTGCCAGGGGTTCCCATCCCCTGCTCCCTCCCAGGAGCGCAGAGGGGAGGCAATGGAGGGCCACAGTTCAGGAAGCACCTGCTGGGACAGAGTTTAGCCCCCTTCCCACTTGTCACAATCCTGAGTTTCTGGTTGACTTTCAAGGCATTTCCTCTGTCTTCTCCAGAGCAGCATCGTCCCTGGAAATGTGACTCAAACACTGGTATCTAATTTACATTCCCTGGCAGTTATACAAACAGTAGAAAGAAATGAGTGATGCTAAATTTTAATAATAAACCTCTTTTAACTCTCTATGTATAAATGTTATCATTCAAATATCTGATCAATGTAAAAGTTAGCTAATGAAATATTTTACTCTCTTTTCCAAATAAGGCTTCAAAATCTGTGTGTTTTATTCTTATAAAACACACACCAGTTTGGACTGGCTGCATTTCGGGTGCTCAGTAGCTCCATGTAGCTAGGGGCTACAATGCTGGAGACGTGGAGTGAGGGATATTGGGACAAACATGGGCTCTAGAATCAGACTGGAGATACATCCTGGAGGCCTCAGGCCTGAGGAATTCATCTGGACCTGTAGCAATCTTGATTGAGAAGGGAGCAGCTGGGGCCAGCATCACCTGGGACATTTGCCTGCAGAAACTGGTGACCCTGCTCTTGGAGTGTCTCTTACATCGATCTGGCCACTGATGACCCCTGAGGTTCATCTCACCCTGAGGTTGCAGAAACCCTGAAGACCCATGAAGAGGTGGCTGGCAGAAGAAACAGCCACAAAGGTGCAGGTGACCATGTGTCCTTGTGCGCAGGTCTTTGTGCAGCCAATAGGAAACCTGTCTGCTAGCAGTGAAAGAAGGAGCCCACTCCAGGGTTAAAAATGGAAGCTAGGGTCCATACCTGCTTGTCATACCCAGCCCAGAAATGTCCCTTCTGCCCCTCCACCAGAAGACCAGCACTGAAGGCTGATTCCTGAGCTCAGGGAGGCTTATTCTCTATGGGGAACAAAATATTCCATGATGAGGACACTTGGGATATTAACTGTCTTCTGCAAACCCCTCACCATGGCCAGGGGATGATGGAGTTATTTGCAGACATGTGCTCTGGGCAGACAGGGATGTTACTTGAGTCTGTGACAGCAGCCAGAGGCGATTTTCATTTTCTAGAACTTTGAGCAGTTAATCCCTTGGGTCCATCATCTATCTGGTCCAGCTGAAGAGCTTGAGAAGCCAGGGACAAACAGAGAGACCTTGTGAAATCTCAATGCCCTTCCTTGCTCTTGCAGAATGCTCTGGTTATTAATGTCTCACCCTCGAAAAAGGGCTATCTGTGCTGTTTTGTAAGAGAACAGCAATAAAAGAGGGAAATTAAATTAGCAACTCCGCATGAGCTTCTAATCCATTAAGGTGTCTTCAACTCCATAACCTGTTAACTTAAACTACGGCCATCTACTTAAGAGGTTTCAAGAAAATAGCAGCATTCCACCCGGCCCCATTTTGCACCCATTACGATAAGAGTGATTGAATAACTTGGGGCAGAAGCCTGGGGGAAGCAGGCGGGGTTGGTTGCACAGCCTGTCCATGTGATCCCGCATGCTAATCCTTCCTGGACACACAGTCCTCACTCCAGAGCACACACCCGCCCCTGAGAATTAGTCAAATACAATTACACACATGAGGTGGCCTCTCCAACCCCTATTAAATAGGAGGAAAATAAAACTGTCTATGAAGGAAAACATCACAAAGAAATTATGCTTGGTAACAAGGACAGGGTACTAGTAACAGTTGCTAACAGTTATTGAATGCCAACTGTGTACATGACTCTGTGCTATGCATAGGACCTGCTACATAATTTGCATGGTGTAGTGCAATATGAAAATGTAGGATCCATTGTTAAAAAATTATTCAGAATTTTGAGGTGTCAATAGCAGAGCATGAACCTATGTGTGGGGTTCTTTTGACACAGGTGGCACCCAGAGGTTGTACATGCATCAGTGGAGTTAATTCTCACAACAAATCTTATTACACTCTCCCTTTTACAAATAAGCAAACTGAGGCTCAGAAAAGCTAGGGGATAGCAGAAATGAAGTTTCTGAATGGAGCAGAAGTGGTGGATGAGCTGAGTCGCCCCTGCCTGTGGTACAGTTGCAGAAGACACCAGGGATCTGCAGCAGGCTGCCCCAGAGTCATGCTGTGAGCACTGATTTAATTTCAGGAAAACAATATCATTTGTCTCATTAAATTAATGTTGTTAATTTGAAGTTTATTGGTTTTGTAGTTTGTTTTTATTTCATTTATAAATTTGTTTTAGCTTTATGGTTGTACAAGAGTGCTATGCATAAGGCACATGTACCTAGTTTTATGCTTGTACATATTTAACTGATATTATATTAAACATAATTTAAGTGAACAGACAGGAAACCACATTTCCCCTTGAAGTAGGGTCTGCACATTTCTCCAGGAGGGTAATCTTGTCCCCCAAGGTGGGAGCCACAGGGGTGCTGGCAGCTCTGTCCCTTAGGTCTCTGCTGGCTGGGGGCCCCAGAGGAGGTGGGAGGAGTGCAGCAGGTGGCTCCCTTGAGATGGCTATCCAAAGATTGGGAATTAAGGCACCTAGAAAGTCTGTCTGGCCCTGACTCCCCTCCTGGTTGCTGTGCTATATCCCTTGGCTTTGGCTCAGGGGCCCTCAGCTGTGTGACATACATTCCCAGAGAGTGACTCTGGCCCAAAGGCAGGGAGGAGCCCATGGGAACACTCAGAACCCCTGGAAAGTCCTGCATGGAGGCCAGGGTACTCCTAGACTTGGGCTGCCCTTTGGACAGCAATCCTGCTAATGAGGGTCCTGGGTTTTCTCCTTATCACCATGTGAAGTCCTGTCTAAAGTAGTACTGAGGATTCATCTACCAAGGACACTTGGTGCTGATGTGAAGCAAAAGAACAGTCAGCCTGGGGCTAGGCAAGGGGGTCTTTGCGACAGGGATCCCACCACCTTCTGCTAGCTCCTGTGACCACAGCTGTGTATTCCTCTGAACTCAGTTCCAGGGCCTGGTAACCACCACAGCACCTACCTCACAGGGGAAAAATGGATCCCAGGAACATTAAGAGGTCTGCGGGGATATTCCCAGGGGCACCCAAGAATACTGGTGGTGATAGTTGGTCTCTTAGCCAATGCTAGATTATCATATCAATTGATGCAGTGACATTCAGCAGCACTGAGAAGTCCCCCTATGTAGCTAAAAATGCCAGTCCACAGGGGGCCAGTCACTTCCCCCATCTTGTCCAAAGGCCTGTCTTCCCCTCTGCTCCTGGGTGTGAGGTGGCATGTATATTTGGAGCAAAAGGGACCTGGTGAAACCCTGTGTAAATCTTGCAGTGGATACCCCCACCAAGCTCCCCACTTTCTGCCATGCATTAGATACAGTCTTAATCCTATACCCTACTTGCCAACTAGCCACAGGGATAAGGCTTCTGTTCTCAGGTGCCTTGGTTGGAACTTTCTTTCTCACATTCCATCAAGACTGACACTGGCTTATGCTTTCCTGCTCAGTCATGAGTTGGGCAGATTTTAAGGAGGACTTCCCCACCTTCCAACATAGTCTAAGGGAGCCAAGGTCTGTTCCTCTGCTTGCTCTAGAAGGCTGGCCCAGCATAGGCTCTATCCCAAAGCCCTTGGGGCCATCAGAGGAAGTCTTAAGTGGGACATTGAGGACCAGGTGTTGGGCTCAGATGATGTGTCAGGAGGGGGGTAGCTCTCCCTTGAGATCTGCAGGTCACTCCAATCTAGAAGAGTTCAACCACTTCCTGACAGCAGGACTTTAGACACAGGACATCAGACGCAGGACTTCAGAGCAGGAAAGATCGTTAAAGACTATCTGACCCTCCACACCTTCCAAAGATAAGTAAACTAAGGCCCAGAGGGCAAGGGAGCCTCAGACACACAGGGAACTAGCAGCTTCACTGTGCCTGAAACTCAGGCTCCTGAGATCTCTGAACCAGGCGGGGCACTGGGTACCATCTCCTGGAGATGCAGTGGTACATCGACTGGGCAACCTGACCCTTCACCAGCTCACGCCAACACAGGCCTATACTATGTACTTATAATTCAAGTAATGTTTTGATGCTGAGGTTCAAGCAGAAGAATGTAATTTTCTGTAAAGAAGTCCTTTAGAACTGATGGTGTATTCTCTAGATTTCTCGTACCACAGATTGTAGCCAATACTTGGGGACTAGGACCCTAGTGAGGAGGGTTGGGCAGAGCCAAGGCTGGCCATCTGCATACATCTCCTAGGAAGGTCAGAGACCCCTCAAATGGGCCCAGGGGGAATATGACAGGGTGACAGAATGGGATCCACTCAGTATGGTCATAGGTGCAGAAGTTCCACAAGACCAGCAAGTCTATAAGACATGCCATGCGGCAGGCATCCTATATCAACTCCTTGACAGTGTCATCCTTCTTTGGGCCTATGGTGGATTGAATGATGCTCCCGACCTGCCACTAGTTCCTGTCCGTTGGGCCACAGAATGTGGATTTATTTGGAAAAGAAGGTCAAGTGAAGACAGAAGCAGAAACCGGGCTTATGTTCTATGGCCCAGCAATACCAGGAGCTGTCAGAAGTTGGCAGAGGCATGAAAAGATCTCCTACAGCCTCAAGAGGAATGTCTGTCCTTCCAGCACCTTGATCTCTGACTTCTGCCTCCTGAACTATGAGAGAGCACATTTATGTTGTTTCCAGCTACCCTGTGGCAATTTGTTATGGCCATTCTAAGAAACAAAGTCATTTATGAAGTTCAGGGGAGGCAGGCAAATCAACCCACAGAACCCTCCAGGTCTGTAGGTGGTCACACACTCTGAGCAATCACTTCAGGGTCACCTGGCCTCCAGTGGCCACATTACATAAGCTAATATAGGTGGAACGTGGCAGGTGGGAATGGGGAGAAAGGGCATTAGGGAAACCTTGACATTAAGAGCCTCAGGCTCAGTCCAGTTCACTCATTCCAGCTGCAGTGAGCTAAGAACTTGCTACCTGGAGCCCAGGCCTAAATATCTGTAAGCTGAGTTACTTCTAGTTGTGAGGGGTCCATGCCACTGGGCAGGTGGACTGGAACAGGTGGGTGGAAACAAAGCATGAAAGTCACCCCTTAGCTGCTCTGAAAACTGCTCCTGGCATGGTAGTACTAAGCACTCAGCCCCAAAGGAGGACCCCAACATACTGCCTACTAGCAGGGAAGCTCCCCAAGACCAGGGATCTCGGCTGCCCAGTCTTGCTCCTGGTGTTTCCCCAAAGACTAGCACAGGACCTGGCATTCCACTACCCCAAAGTCAAGCATCCCCTAAGGTTTCAGAGTAGGTGCCCTCTTTCCTCTGAGAGCTGCCCACCTACAGCTCCTTGTGCTCCACATCCCAGACACACTGGCCTGTCTGCAGACTTGAATATGCCAGCTCCTTCCCACTTCCAGGACTCCTGGGCGTACAGCTGACTCTTTCTTCCTTTTCATTATTCTTCAGAGAGGGACCACACTCAGAGCTATCCCAACTACAGATTTCCACTGTTTTTCTATCTCCCCTGAGGGCAGGAGCCACAACTGGTCTTGCTCACCATTGAATCCCAGTAACTCCTTAATGCCTGACATGCAGATTATGCTGGGTGACTATTTGGTGGTGGGCAGTGGCCTGTACACTGGTTCCTTGGGTCTGGGACACCTCCAGGGGAGTCACCTATATTCTGCCTCTCCCACCACCCCACCTGTCAGGAGCTCTGAGCCTGCCACTGTCTCCTTTGGCTGAGATGTTGGGCCTGCTGTGATGTTGGGCATTACTGATCCTGAGGACCATGTGAGGGTCATCCATCCAGGTTCTTCAAAGACCGCTGCTGATTATTGCCTAAAACTTCCTTTCTAGGGAAAAGTCCCCCAGATAAGTTGGACTTAGGAGGCAAAACGCAGCAGTAATAGAAGCTGATGTTTCCTGGTCACCCTTCCTCACAGTTGCTGAGTCTGCTACACAGTATCACTTCAAACTCTTGGGGCAACAGTGGAGAGTGCGTTTACCACCATTATATAGATAGAAAACTCAGGCTTAGAGAGGGGAAGCACTCCTACTTGGAAGGGCCCCAAACTGAGCTCCCTACTGCAGGCTACTGCAGTCTTGGTACAGGACTCTCAGAGATTTGTACTGAATAACTGGGACATGGGAATAAAAGGGGACAAGCTCAATGGGACTGGAGACTGAGGGGAGGTGGCCAGGAGGAGTTTTCTTGTGAGCTACTAGTTTGGGGGTCTGCACTGGGCAGGGTCTCTTGTCCTGGCACTTGGCTTTTCTGGGGACTGGAGATGAGAAAGTCCAGGGGAGGAAGCTGAGGCCAGATGGGCAGTGACCAAACACTTGCTGGGCTTCTGCTCTACATCCTCAGAGGCCCCAGTGTCCAGAGGACATTTGAGTTGAGTCTTAACAGAATTGTCCCAGATGACAGAGAATGGTGAGACCAGGAGGTAGGAGTTTCCAAGCAGAGGCAGCCATATGTGCCCTTTGTAGGGTGGAGGTGAGAGGCAGCAGGCGCATGGGGGTGAGTGGTGAGGGCTTGGGGGAAGTTCTGGAACTCTTGAGGTCCCAGAGGAATCTTGCCTGGTATGCTCTGTAGCATTTGGGAGAGAAGTCTCTGGTTCAAGTTCCCTGCTGGCTCACAGTTACACTGTCCTGTTCTAATTAACATTCACAGAATAATTGAAATAAGTGATGGGAAAATCTGCAATGCAGCAGGATTGGTTTCTCTCCATAAGAAGCTACCTCTCTTCTGGGGGACCCTTCTTGTGAAATGCACTGGAGGTTTGTAGCTGCTCCTAAGGCTGGGAGTAGAGGCCTCCGTCCTGGGGATGACAGGCATCTCTTCTTTATACCCTGGTGGCTGGGCTGCCCTGGGCTCTCCTTGCCCATGGGTGCAGTGGGCTGAATCTGCCTGGCCGCACCCTGAAACCTCACCTGGGCTCAGCCCCATTGAACCAGGGGTTTTCTGCCCTTGCTCCAATCCTTCGAGCTGCTGGACTCCTGATTTGGGAGGACCTGTGCCAATCTTGTTACCACAAGGAGCAAACAGTTCCTTTACCTAGAGAATAATTTCCTCTGAACAAATATCACAGTCCTGCAAAGCAAAGCTCATCTGATATTTGTCTCTTCTTAAAGAGACCACCTTTGACACTTGTCAAGTTCTGAGACATAATTGGTTAGCAGAGGGGCATGGAATGCCTGTTAGCACAAGGTTGGGACCCTGGCAGGGGGAGGTGTACCCCATCATAGCAAATGTGCCATTGTTTTCTTACCAGACTACACTAGAACCTTCTGAGGACTGCTCATCAGTAACATTTTCCAAGAATGGTGGTGGAGGGATTGGGTGTTCCTTAAAGGCCTGTTATAGGAGTCCCTCTTGGGGACCTCTGAGTTGCTAAGTTCAGTTGTGGGGCAGGGATTGTACAGGGAGTTCTCCAAGTTTCTAGCTGTCCCTTGAGGGTCCAGCTCAGGGAGGCAGTCCTTGACTGTCCAAATGGTGGACAGTGACGTGGACTCTACCTTGGAAGGATGTGTCCATTGGCAAATGACAAAGAGAGCAAAATGAGACCAATATCCCAGACACTCTGGGAGCCATGGAACACTCTGTTGCCATGTTCACATCCAGGGGGTGGCCTGCCCTGAGCTTCTCTCTCTTACCTTCCTGTTCATGTCAAATAATGCCAGATACCTAGTGGCATTCCATCTCAGACCCTGGGCAGCAGAGCCCAGGGAGAAGCAGATTCCAGGTGTTGCTCAGGATGGAATGGAGAGCAAGCCTTGGAGGTGTTTGGGTGGAGGGTGTAGATGGAGCTCATGAATGCTCAGAGAAACTGCACCTGAGGGTTTTGAACAGTGGGCTGTTGGCTCCTAACACTGCATGTACCTGGGGCAAGGAGCAGTGGACAGGCACATGGAAGGCAGGGTGTGATCTGCATAGAAGTGGGTAGGGGGCTGCTGGGCACTGACTCACATCCCACCTGATTTATCTACCTCTGAGATATCTGATATCCATTTGCATATCTCAAACTGTAAGCACATCCCAAAGATCAAATCTCACAAGTCTCTGCTCCCTGGGCAGATTGCAGATAATCAAAACGTTGTTTCATTTAATGAGATTGAGTCAGGTCATTAAAAACACTGTCCTTTGATTGTTGGGAGTGTGACATTCCTTCTTGATCCTAAGACAGGATAAAGCGGGTGGGGAGGGCTGTGGCAACTGGCAGCAGGGAGAGATGCAGCCTGGTCTTTGGTAACTCTGCAGCTGTGGCCCTGGGGCTGTGATTGTGCCTGCTGGGCCAGTCTCCTCCTGCGGCAGCATGGCCACCATCCTCGTTCTCTTTCTCCTCGCCTGTGCAGATGCAGCTTCTGGCACAGATCTCCCCTGTGGGCACTCATCTGCAACTGTTCCAGCCAGACTCTGCCTTGGGCACTTGCTCTATTTTTTAAGTCCCTGGCCAACCCTCTTGGAGAAGACACAGGCTTCCAAGACCCAGACGAGCCCCCCACCTGCTAATCCCCTGCCCACTCTCTTCTTTGAAATGGGTAATAACCTAAAGTCTCTAAAATCTGTGAGGATAGTTAGTACCTGATGCTGTAGAGATGGGCAAATTAGACAAGTCCCTACCATCCTTGAACAAATTAGTTTTTTACTTGGAGGGGGATCCCAAGGAAATGTAAACAAACCCATGGGAAGAGACTCTGGGTAGGATATCAGGGTGTTGTGAAATGGTTGACTGGGGCATGGGATCTAGTGGGTAGCAGAGGTGTTTAGATTTGGTAAGGTGGGAGATAGGAAGCCATTGATAGCTCTGGAGCAGGTGACTACCAGGTGATGGGCCATGCTTTGGACACTCTACCAGGTCAGCAGTGGTCAAAGCATGGCACTGAGTCAGTGTGGACATCCTTGATGGTGCCCCTAATATGCCCAGTCAGGTTATGAAAGGACAGGGAGATCTGTACAAAATTCATTTGCTCTCTGATTATGAACAGGCAGGGAGCTCTTTGAAAGAAGAGAGAGAAGATAAAAATATTTGTGAACAATGCAGAGAAATGAGAAAACAAAGGGAAATCATAATGGAGATGGAACTGCTAGTATAACAAATACATAATATTAGGAATTATATTTCAGTTTTGAAGAGTGTGGCTGACTAAGGGGAACTGAGAACTCAAGGGAGGTTCAGCCAGGGGCCAGCCCAGCACTCTCCCTGAAGGCCACCTCTAGTTTCAAAGACTCTCTCCAATAGGAGAGGAGAGACACCACCCAAACCCCTGCCCACGCTTTTGGCTCTGGAACATCTCGTCTAAAGCTGCCATGGAGTAGGATCTAACCTCTCACATTTTCTTCCCCACGGTTCTAAAGGAATCATCTCTCAGTGTCCTCCAAGGCCATGAGCAAGTTCTGCCACTTGGGGTGCCTCCCCGACCTCCAGTTCACACTGTCTTCCTCCCCTGGACGTGGAATCGGCCACATCAAAACTCCTGGCAAATCAGAGTCTTGAGGGCCACTTAGACCAGGTGCCTGAGCACAGCATAAACCTGACTTGGCCTTGCCTTCATGGAGTTTGCAGACTGTGTGGATGGCATGGTCATTACACTGGGCTTATTGCTAAGCATCCCTGGATGCAATGTACAGTACTTAGAAGACTGGGTCTAATCCCAGCTCTGTTGTTGACTGTGCAACCTTGGGCAAATTCCTTAACCTCTCTGGGGCCTCAGTTTCCTGAGGGAAATCATAAATAGACTTTATGTGAACATTGATATGTGAAATGTATTCAACATTGTCCCAGGTGCATGATGAATGCCTGTGAGCTTATATTACTATCAAAGAGAGACAATGGACCCTGGAACCTAAGGAGTCCAAGTTTAAGTACAGATTTCCAAGTTTAAGTACATAAAAACATCTGTATTGAGATTCATTTTTTTGCTGAAGAGATCCTATTTCTACAGAGCACATTTTAGATGCACCTCCACCCACTACGAGTTAATCACCTCTTCAGTCTTGACAAGAACCTTTCTCACCCACAAGCTATGGTTCTAAGGGGCTTTAAAAAAATCAACTCGTGAGCCACATTGCTGTTCTGGAGTTGATGGATGGTGCCAGCTCAAGGCCATATCCTTACAAAGGGGACCCTCTGTTGCACATCTGAAACAAGGAAGGACTGGAGGGAGGGAGGGGACATGGGGATGGCTTCTTGGAAGACAGGGCGTTTAGCTGGTCTATAGTGGGCCCTAAGGATTCTAAGAAGCAGGTGGGCCAACCCGGCAGATTTTTGAAAGCAATTTCCATTCTCTTTGCTTTTATTCGAAGTGCCTGTGAGCCTCTGGAAGTTACAAGACACACTAATCACTCGGATGTGTCATCAGACCACATTCCTCTCAGGGCTTGAATGGAGCATTTCTTAATCCCACAAAAGGAAAACCTGATTTGAGAAGTATTGATTTTTAAATATCTTTCCACCCCTTTCACTTAAAAGCAATCCCTCAACACCGGGCAGCCCCTGTACTGACAGGCTGCGTGGACCCACCCCATAACTTTATGTTCATGGGGCCCAATAGCGGTGATCTTCAGGCAGAAAGCCTCAGGTTTCAGTGTGTCAGAGCTTTATGAAGTAGCTATTTTACAGAGGATGTGAATGCTGCCACTGGGAGTTGGTGAATTACAGCTGCAATAGCACCTGTTGAATCAGTGGATCAGGGATGCTACCTGGGCGTTGGCCTGTGATGGTGGCAGCAGTCTGGATCATTCCTTCTCCCAAGACTCAGGGGCTGCATCCCACCTGCTCATCCCTGGCCCTGCTTCTCTCCTGCTCAGAGCTTCGGATGGCTGCCTCTGGCTGGATATGGGAGGACTCCACCCTCTGACTGACCTCACCACTATGGTCCCCCATGCTCTGGGACTGAAGTAACTTCCTATTTCCTGAATGAGTTCTGTGTCCTCAGTGTCTTTGTTTATACTGTTCTTCCTGCCATGTACTCCTAATTTTACCCATATGCTCCTAGATGCCATTCTAAGGTCAATTGCCCCCTCCTCTAAGGAGCATTCCAGGACTTCCTTGTCACATGCTTTGCATTTCCCCCACCTCCCAACTTCTGAGAAGCAGAATAGAGCAGTAGAAGGGCCATGGGTGTTGGAGTTGGACTTGCCTGGGTTTAATCCTAGTTCTGCTGTTGCCTGACCTTAGTCATCTCACCTGCAAAATGGGGCTAGTAATAGTACCTTGTTCAAGGACTAAACAACACAAAATATAATCTATGCAGCACAGTACCTGGCAAAAAGTAATGGCTCTGTGAAGAACAGCTACTACTTTAAAAAATTAAAAGATTGACTTATTTTTAGTATCCCAGCCTTACCTCCTAATGACTGGATACCCCTGAGAGCAAGTGATTTAATCTCCCTGAGGCTGGGACCTTGTGGAGTCTGCAGGCCCAAGATGACAGTCTTGGGGATGGGCTTCAGGGATCTGTGGTAGTGGAGAGGCCCCTCTGTCCATGGACCCCCCATGGTGGGCCAGGAGTCCCAGGCACCTACAGCAGCACAGACAGGGATCCTGGCTGCTGCATCTGTGCTTCCCAGGGCCTGTCTGGGTCTGCCCAGGCTCCGCTCCTGCCCACTCATTGTATTGAACTGTCTAACGGGATGCTGCTGTTCATCTGGAAAGAGTGTCACATTCAATATCGACAAGACCAAACACAACCTGCTCAGCCACAAGCAGCTTGAAACCTGACATAGTCCCAAGACTCAGAGCCCCACAGCAGGAAACTCATTGCAATAAGGCATCAAGATTTACAGGAGCTTCTCTGTACCCCTAGTCCTTGCACACGGGGACAAGGCCTTTCTAGGGGAGGCCTCTGCTTTCTGAACACCTGGTGATGTCTGTGGCCTTGTTCTTTAGACCTATCTGAGTGGCAGCCCCTGTCAGGACAGTGAAACAGCACTGAAGGGGACATCTGGGGCTAAGGGCAACTCTGCTTCTGAGATCTCACATCCATTTGGGATCTATACCTGGATCACAGGGACTGCTGCTTGTCTTTCTTCCAAAGGCCAATGTGGGGATCTGTCAGTGGCCGCTCTCCATTGCTCAGGGGTGGTGCTGTGTCCTGCAGCCTGGGCTCATGGAAGCACTACTTGTTCTGTAAGAGGCCCTTTGGGCAAGGGAATCCATATTTTGTTTGCCCTTCTTTGGTGGAGCATTGTCTCAGGAGAAAGGTCAGCTCAGTGTCACTGGCCTCCTAGGTATTCCTGGGAGTGGGGATAACACTGGGGACTTTGGAGATTGCAAGGTCTGGAGTCCAGGATATCACAGGAAAGAGTGGAGATGAGGTCTCCACCTGGTCTTGAAGGCCCAGCTCCAAGTGTCTCATGTGGATCCATTCAGATTCGACAGTACTTAAAATGAAATGAATGCATGTTCTTGAACCCCAAGCCTCCTCTGCATCTTGCTTTTATCTTGAAGCAGAGCCCTTCATTTCTTTCCACTTAAATCGACTCCATCTTTAGTCTTTGAGGACCAACCCAGGCCTGCCTTCCTCCAGGAAGCCTTCCTGATTTTCTTGCTATTTCCAAAGTAGTTATCATCCTGCACGAATGACCAGACACATCTCCCTTCTCTAGCTTTGATACTGATGGAAAAGTCTTTAAGGCTATTTTGGTCACCAGGAATGAGAGTCCCTATGACAGAGATGTAGGTGTCCAGCTGCTATGGGTACCTGTCTCCCAGCTCACCTATCCTGACACTGATGTAGCCCAAACCCCAATATTCTATTTCTAGAACTATCCAAAATAGGCCCCCATTTCTAGGCTGGCAGCTCGATTGGATAGTGCCCTGTCTCCATCATGGGTGGAGGAATATATTTCACCTGGCCCAGCTGGGCGCAGTTATTTATTTTGGCTCTCTCTGTCTGTCAATTCACTTGACGAGAAGCAGAAATGGAGCAATGGCTTCTGAAACAAAAGGAATTTTGTCTCAATTGCATTTGTATTCAAATGGACGAAATAAATTTTAGTGCCTTGCCCAGTATGCCAGGAGCGGTGCCTGAGTGCACAGGGGGTGCGGACGGCTCTCCGTCCCTGAGAGAGCGGCCAGGATGAAAAATGAGGCTTCAGAACAAGCCTTCGGCAGTCAATCTGTTAAGGCAGCCGCGCAGGCGCGCCACCGGAGGGACCCCATCCTCCTGGCCGGGTGTGTCCCCTCGCAAAGGCAGCCCAGTGATTAATTATCGAGCATCACGGTCCAGGACTAGGGAGAGGAGAGTGAATAAATAAGATGCAATTTTATCTCTGCATGAAATGGGCGGGAAGCAGGTGAGACTATTTGCTGCTCCTAGTGAACAGAGTGTTTAGAGTTGCTGCAATCAGCGCCAGCAACCTCAACTTAACCCTCTGCTGCCAGCTGCAGAGCCTGGGAAGCTGCTGCTGGAAGACAGAGCTCCTGTCAGGGTGTGGGGAGGCCCTTAGCCTCCTCTGCATGGAAGCAACACAAATCTCCAGCCTATCTTCCTTCTGGGACATCTGACCTGTTTCCTGGTCCTGGGACAGGGGTCCCACATGGGTGACTGGGAGGCTCCTATGGAGTTACTTTTTTGCAGGATCTGTGGATCCTGAAGATGTCTTGTCTGGGTAGCTGTGGGGTGGGTTCACTGGCATAGGGCAAAGCAAGTGCCGCTGGGGAGGGCAGCATCATATATGGCCCTCCTTGCACACAACTTTGAGAATGGCTCAATCAGGGACTGTCAGACCGCCTGGAGCTGGGCAGGCCAGGAGGACAGGTGCCTGGGTTGCAGGACACCTGCCCTTCACCTGCTGTCTCTATACTCTGCTTTCCTTCACCATAGATCTCTTCAACGGGATTCCTTTGCTGTTTTCTGGCCAACCTCTTGGCAGGCAGCAAACCAGGCGCAGCAAGCCCGCCATGCTTGGCAGCTTCTTAGCTACACCGTCCACACCTCCACCTCCCTGCCTGGCCTTGGAGCCCTCCCCCACTGCCACGTGCAGCTCTTTAAAGACTTGACCTCTCCCCTGGAAGCATTTCATCTGATTACAAATGAAGTATAATACAGTGACCGTATATGATTGGGACAGACATGGGGGAGCATGTGGGGAAGGATTTAGAGTCACACAATGTGGGGAGTCATGAGCAATGATCACGTGTGTGAGGGGGACACCAGGAGACTGCTGAAGACCTGGAAACTGAGGTCTGGAGGCTTGGATGGGGCAAGACCCTGTGGAGGGGAGTGTGGATGGAGAAGAGAAACCCACGAGAGTCCAGCAGGCCTTCCACTACCTCTGCAAATAGGGTTTCTAGGGTTATGGCCACACTCATGGGTTTATATACTACCTGTGGTGGCTTCATGCTACATATTGAATAGTTATGATGGAGGCCTGATAACTCACAAGGCCTAAAATATATGTTTCCTGGCCCTTTACAGAAAAAGTCTAAGGGGGTGGCAGGGGAAAGAGCTTGTCTATGAAGAAGATGGAGAAGAGGAATCCAAAGCAGGAGAAGCAAATGAGTGTTGAGGAGAGAGGTCTGTGGGGCTGATCTGCACAGAGGTCACATTGGATGAGGACTGAGAGTGTCCATTGGCTGTGCCACTCAAGGGCCACCTTTCTCATTTATACAGGTATGCAGTAGCAGTCAGGGAAGGGGACAGTCCACAGAGGGAAGAACCAGGGATTAGGTGAAGGCCATGGAGCTAAAGCAGTCTTTCTGAGATGCATGGTTGTTTTAGAGAGAGGGCCATAGGCAGGAGTGCGTGTGGGTTCAACCAGCAGACCTCCCATTTCAGACCTAAGTCTTGAGCTAACACCTCCGAGTGTTAGCTACTTTCCTACTTCGGTTACAGTCACTAGGCAACTTCACAGCTGTGACCTTCCAATCTCAACTCTCCACCCAGCGCAAAGGAAGTGGGCCTGGCCCATGGAGGACTGTGGAGTGGCATTCCTGGGCAGAGCCTTGGGATCGTGCTGCCCTGGTACTGGCCTGACTTGTGTCAACTCTCCAATTTTTTCCCCTCTCTTACTGGCTTTCCACCCAGAGTCCAGAAAATAGGTCAACTTGGTCAAGAGACTTTGCCATGTAGGCTCCTCTGACCCTTCAATCTGGGTTGTATTGGCCTCAGGGTTCTGTGTGGGCCTCAAGCTCTGACTGCCAGTGGGCATGATGGCATCCCCTGCTCCAGGTCCCAGTGCTGCCTCTGTGTGTCTCCTCCCAACATGTGCCTCCCTGCATAGCCCAAGCCTGGTGGCTCACTCCAGGAGGGCCTGAAGGCAGCCCCGGCCTTCTGGGGTGTGCCATCACATCCATCACAGTGGTGCCACCACCAGCCCAGAGCCAGACTGTGAATCAAAAAAAAAAAAAGTGTGAAGTTAAGTAGCAAGCTCATCGCTCGAAAGTCTCACGTTCCCCGAGATGAGATGATTCCCATTAACAAAACACCTTCATTTTCAGAAAATCCATGTTCACAGCTTGCTCGGTAGAGCCTGCCCCCACAAGTTATGATTTATATTTTATTACAAGGTGAAAAGAGGCAAAAAAAAATCTGCCTGGGGTGGGGGTGTGTGTGGATACAAAGCCCACTGACTCTTTACAGCAACTCCCAGGGTGTTTGATTTAAAGGGACATTGTCATCTTTAATGTTTTCATCCAGAGGAATTAGAGAGCACCACCATGGTAATTTAGAAGTTCCTGATTTAGGGGCAGCCTCTGTGGTGTGGCTTCACTGTATTTCCCTTTTTATGGTTCCATAGAGTATTTTCTGAGAGATAATAATGTTGGGTGATATTTCTCCTTTGTCATGTGGAAGCCTGAGAAGAAAATTAAAATAGGTCCTTTCTTCCTTCCTCTCTGAGCTCAGGCTGTGCATCGGGAGGACTACTGTCACGGGCCACCTCCAGCCACTTCATCTTCTCCAGGCCTGACCCTGCTTTTTGGTGGCCCCAGGGCTGGGGCCAGGAAGCAGGCAGCCATCTTGGCCTTGTTGGGAACCCCCAGAATGACCTTTACTGTTCCGCTCTTTGGTTTCCCTGCTCCATCCAGCCAGTGGTCACAAGAGCCTCTCAGCAGCATCTTTGTGGTGCTCATTTCTGTTCCCACTGTTGCCTCCAGGTTCAAGTCTCTATTGAGTTCTCTAGCCCTGGGGGTCTTCCCAGTGGTCTTCCTGGGGGTCTCCAGGTCAGTTCTTGTCTGAATGGCTATGATCATGCCCTTGCCTGCTTTGAGTCCCCTGACAAGCCAAACTCTATGGCCTGGATCTGGGGCCCATGGCAGAGAATGCTTCATGCTCACCTAAGCCTAAATTCTTTCCCTCCTATGGTCACAGGTAGACTATGTTTCCCGATGTCAAGCATGGCTCCATGACCAAGTTCTGGCCAGGGGGATGTGTCAGCAGGACTGTGCACAGTGCTTGCTGGATTCAGAGGATGTGCTACCATTCTGTGTGTCTCTATGTATCAGCCAGATGCAGGATATCTGGGAAAGGAATCTGAGGCTACAAGGTGAAAAATGCCTGGATCCCTATGTCACTGTGGGGTCACAAATCAGACAGCAGCATTGAACGCTCCCGTGAATGAAGAATAAATCTGGGCTGTGTTATGTCCCTGAGACTCTGGGGCTGTGAGTGCATTTAGCCTCCTTGACTAACATAATCCTGCTGCTCTCATTCTAATCCTCCCTTCTAGCATTTCCTTCTCCTTCTCTCTTACTTGTCCAAGACTTAGGTGCACACTGGCCATGCTAGGGGATAGAGACCTTCCCATCTGCACTTTTGCTTCACTTGTTTGCCCCAACCAGGAGGCCTTTCCCCACTCCCTTTCCTGTCATGGAGTGCCACCCATCCTCTGTGAAGATGTGTAGGCTCTTTTTGATTAGCTGTGTTAAGCCGTCCTCTCAGTTCCCATGGTGAGCTTTCAGTAATCATCCCACAGACTTTTTGCCTCATCTCTGCACATGTCTTATTGTCCCATAGGAGAGTGAATTTCTTGGAGGCAGGAATCAAATCTCAGTTATATCCAACTCATCTATGTTGGAAGGTCCTTCGTGTAGTGTCCAGAGAGTCATTGGAGGAGACTACCTAATTCCAGCTTCCTCATTGCCTTTTTGATGCCTCAGTTCTTCTTCTGTAACATGAAGATCAAAAGAGGGCTCTGTCTCAAAGCACCTGCTCTCAGGGAGAGATGGAAACACCCATGCCTGCCTCCCCACCTCCCCTTTTGCTATAGTCATCTACTGGCTCTGGGTCACTCCCTGCCTCATTTCTGATGATTGTTACCTACGGCTACCAACAGTCTCTCTGGCATGCCTCCTATGTTAACCCTTGGTGATTTGAATATCCATGTTGATCACCCTCTTTACCTTACAGGCCCTTATTCCCATATGTCCATATCCTGGAGTCTAGACATGGTAATTGCAAATAATGGCAGCCTGAAAAACCACCTCCCATCTCTTCTGGTTTACCCAGACTCCACAGATTCTTCAATCCCACCGAAACCCACAATCCAGTGACCAAATATTTAATTAATGATATTAGTTCTCCTTCATGAATGACATCACTTTCTTCTTACCCAGCTTATCATCTGTGGAATTTAAACCACACATGTGCAAGTCCCTGGCTCCCTCTTCACAAACTCCAGCCCTGGTGAAATCTGTCTGAGGTGTTCTGTGCTGACACTGGTTTGGCTGAGCTTGGCTGGGGAAAGCCACCACCCCCTGACTGACTTCACTTTGAACTCAGGTCTAGGAGACTCAAGTGAGCCCTTCATACTGTCCAGTGACCTTGGCACCATCTAGTTCTACCTCTGTCCTCCTCCTCTCTTTACCCAACTGCTCCAGGGCTTCCTCTCTTTCCTCAAGTTGCCACATTTTCTCCCCCATCCTCACTCTCAGGAACCTTGCTTCCTGTTTCACTGGGAAAATGGATATCTGCAACAAGCTCCCACTGCATCTACCAATTTACTTGTATCTCCTCCCATGGTCAGACTTCTCTCCTGTTAACATGGGTCTACCAGCCACAAATGGAAACCCAGCACCTGGGAACCATACTCCATCTCCCTTTTCCCACTCAAAGATATCACTCCAGCTTCATCCCCTCTTCCACAGCCTCAACTTCCCTTTTTCTTCTTGATTATTTTCACCAACATACATGCTGCTAGTCCAGCACATTTCAAAAAAAAACCTCTTGACTTCATGATCCTGCTAATTTCTGCCCTATTCCTTTGTTCTTCATCCCAGCAAAGCCTTAGTAGAGTTTTCTATACTTACTCTCTTCACTTCCTGTCTTCCCACTATACCTTGAACCCATTCCAATATGACTTTTGAACCTCTTCCCATGCCATTCTATGGAAACTACTCTTTCAGGTCACCAAAGATCACCAAACTACGAATGCCATACTCTTCTTTGTACTATCCTAACTAGCCTTCCAATTGGCACAGCTGGGTGCTTCCTTACTCATTCTTCTCTCTGCTCCCAGGACATTGCACTGGCCTGATCCCCAGCCCCCTCCACCTTCTTCTCTTGTCTCCCCTCATGTGCCTGACTTCTTCTCATTGGACACTCCTAGGGCTCAGGCTTGGATGTTCTCCATCTATACTCACCCACTCAGTGATTTTTGTCCAACCTCATATTTTTAAACATTGTCAAAATTCTGAGAATTTTAAATGCCCATCTTCAGCCCAGACCTTTCCCTTGAACTCAGACCTGCATATCCAACTGTCTCTTCAACATTGCCACGTGGGTGTCTGATGGCATCTCAAATTCAATACACCCCCAAATTAATTCTTGTTGCTCCTTCCTAAACTTACCCTAACCACAGCCCTCTCCATCTTAGTTAATGATGACTCTGTCCTTCCAGTCCTCATGCCAGAAGCCTTGGGATGCTCCCAGATTCATCACTTTTCACATAACCATTGCAATTCACTGGGGAATCTCTTTGGCACTACCCTTCAAGATGTATCTATAATCTAATCTCTTCTCACCACCATCATGTCCAACACTTTGGGCTTGGCCACCATCATCTCTTACCTGGATTATTGCAATAGCCTCCTGATTTATTTGCCTGCTTCTACTGTTGCCCTGTAACAGTCTTTTCTCAAAACAGCAGCCAAATGATTCCTTTGAAATATAAAGTCAGATCATATCACTCCTCAACTTTAAGGACTTTGTTTCATCCAATGTGAAGAGAGTCTTTATATTGGCTTCCAGGGCCCTCAGAACCACTAAACTTAACCCCTCCTTCCCACACCACTCTGGACACCAGACCTATTCTTGCATAAGGGCCGGGCATATGTCTCGCTTGGTGCCTGCATTGCTAAAGCTCTCACTTCTCAATGCTAGGCCTTTCTTGAGAGGCCTTCTCTGAACTACTGTATTTAAATTTTGCTGCCCACTGCCCACTGCCCATCCTGACCTGCACTTTCCTCTGCATTTTTCTCAAAGGTGTGCCTCGTGTTCTAATCCATGGGCTGCTGTGGTACATGGGGGTCCCTTCGTTGCAATGGAAGTTCCATGAGCATGAGGATTTTTGCTTTGAAATCTGCTGGACCTCCATCACCTAGAGCAGCATGCACTGGGAAGTATTTGTGTGAATGGCTATGTGCTGTTTCCAGGGGGTTGGGGTGATGGGGGCACTGTGCAGACTCAGGTCTGAGGCCACATGGTAGGACATGCTGACTATATCAGGCTGCCCCCCAGAACCAGAAACTATACACTTTGGTGGAAAACATCTTGCAAAAGGATTCTCTATGGGAACCAAAATGACAATTTTTCATGCCAAACAGTATCACCGAAATATGATTTTGCTCTAATGTGTCGTATCCTGCATGTGGGATCTCAAAGCATTTTGCAAATGTGTATTAATTGAGTTTTACAACATTCCTGACAGTCAGAGGAAGAATCAGTCTCCTGATTAAGGAAAGAAAACGACTGTTTTCATGATTAAATCAGGCACAAAGATGGAGCATATGAGCCCCAGGTTGCCAGGAACAGAGTGGGTGCTTACACCTGCCCTCAAGACAAGGTGTGGACTCATGGATGGCATGTGGCCTCTTCAGACATGCAGATGGGTCTCTGGAGCCACCATGTCTGGCTTCAGATCTTTGGGCTGCTGGATTCCAGCTGGGTGACCACAGGCAAGTTACTTAATCTCTCTGGCCCTGGTTTCCTCATCTCTAAGATAGGATACTTATAGCCCCCAGATAGGGAATGGGATGTGGAACCTCAGGAAGTGCTTGCCAAACTGGTCCAGGTCCTTGAAGGCTTGCTCTAGTCCTTCACAGACTTCACTGGGCAGGGAAGACTCTAGAAGCTGGGTGCTTCCTGGGTCAGTCCTTGTGGGACAGGGTGCTGGGGATAGACATGGGTAGTGTTGGGGCCAGCAGCTCTCCACCCTCATCTGGATAGATCCCCTCCCTTGGTCACTGGTATCTGCAAGACCAACACCTGCCAAATCTGAGGTACCCAAGGGTCTTCATGAAACAGATGATGGGGACCAAAACCATCTAGAGTGGTTTGAGAGACAGTGCAGCTTAGTAGGTTAGAGCTCAGGCTATGGAGCTGGACTCCTGGCTTCAAGCCCCATCCTGTGGCTCTCTAGGTTTGAGACATGGGCAAGTTAGTCAAGTTCATGTTGCCTCTGGGCCTCGTCTGTCAAAAGAGATAATGATAACTCCTCCCTCATAGATTGTTGTAAGGATTAATGAATCCACTTAGAACAGCTTAGTTTCAGCTGTTATTGCTATATTATCACCTGAAATTAATTATCTGGTTTCCAAAGCAAGCAATGCAGCATGCTGGGAGCCCCACAATGCTCAGCCTCGAAGCTGAGATACCTCTGCACCGTGTGTTGGGTGCTGTGTCCTGCCCACACAGCAGATGTCCATCATGGGTGGGCTTCCTGGCTGTGAACCTGAACTGTTTTCTCAGTAGGAAATTTGTAGACTGTGTCACCGCTCTCTTCCCAGAGCCCAGACCAGAACTTGCCTAAAGCAGATGCTAGGCACCCAGTACTATATGAGAGCAATTTGGCACCTGTTGCTTCCATTTGAGGCATTTCCTTCAACTCACATTTGCTAAGAGCAGAAGTTCAAGAGCTTCCTAACTTTGTTGGCTTGGTGACTTTAAAGACCATGGCTGTCACAATGGCAGGCTTCCTCTAATAAATTAAGCCACTTGGTGCTGTGTTGGTATCTGTCTCAATTCACTTTGGGAGCTTACTGTCCTCTGTAGAGAGCCAAGGGACAACTACTTACAGGCTACTTGCCCTCGAAGTCCCTGTGGCATCAGGGTATCATCATCTGAGGAGTAGGAACTGGTCTTCAGGAAGCCATTCCTACACACCCAGGGTGGGTGCTGAGACCTGGGCCAGGGCCATTGTGGCTGTGCTATTGAAAGGATCAAACCACTCCCCTATAAAGAAGACTACTTCCAGCACCCTGGGCAGCATGGACTTTTGTTTGCAGACATCACAGAGCCAGCAAGGGCCTCAGCCTTCTGAGACACTGTTCTTTAAAGCAGAATTGGGTGCTGTCAGTAAAGTTCAACCCAGCCCATTTAACATTGAGATGCCCAGACTCTGGGCCTGTGACAGTGCTGCTTACAGAGTGTCTGGGGCCTGAAGTCTGGCAGCCAGGAATCATGGGCTTGGCCTGGGTCCATGCCCTTCAGGCAAGATCGATAACCTCTCTTGACTTGCAAGCAAGGTGGGCACAGGAGCGTGGAACAGAGCCCACAGGACCAGATAACCACAGTCCTTCACCCTAGGTCCATTTAACCCTCAATTCCTCCCTCCTTTCCAAAGCCACTGCTGCCCAGAACTGATACTCAGTGGCACACCCTGCTGCTTTGAGTTCTCCCTCCTCCCCATGCCCCTTCTCTTTCACACTGGCTGTTTTCAAACCCTTTCCAGGTGGTGACTGGCAGGTGGGAAGGCAGGGAGGCTGGTCATGAATATTCCAAAGTGGACAATCAGCCTCTAAAGAATGGAAAGCAGACTCCGGGGAACAGGGGCTCTGCTCAGCCCATACCTTCATGGTTAATGTAATTTAGAGAGTGCAAGAAAAACATCTCAAGTGGAAACACACTGGCATTCCTCAGTCAACCAATCAACGAATCTGCCCTCCCAGAAAGGCTGCTCTGCAGGGCCTCCAAAGCCTCCCACCATGCATACATTGTCTGGGAAGGTGCACACTCTTGGCTAAAAGCAAGGGGTGGTGGGTACTTTGATCTTGGGGATCATTTGGGGAGGTGGGACCCAGGACAAATGAACAGAACTTGGAACCCCAAACTGGCTTTAAGGGCCCTTGGGGAAGGCAGGGCAGGTGGTAGGATGGTCAGATTCAGCCTCACCTTGTACCTGCTCTGCTCCCATGGGCTGGGGGCTGTGATACAGGCGATGTGCTGACTGCACGTAGAGAGCTCGCCTGCTCCTGCAGGTGTGTGGGGTTGGCAGGGGACCCTTGGCCAGAGGCAGGAGCTTTCTCAATGCTGAGTAATTTGACCTCTAGTCTTCTTAGGCCCAGTTTCTGACCTGTTCCCATTTGTTCTGTCTGCATCACCCACAGGTTGATTCCACTGACCTTTAAATTTTCACAGTGCACCAAATGATGGCAGCCCCACTTGTGGCCCAGTACAGCTGCTGCCTGGCCAGTTGTTAGCCTGGGGCTTCCTGAGAGCTCTTCTGACAGCTGTCAGCCTTCATCAAAGTGTCTAAGTGAGCCCCAGTGATGGATGCTCTGAACACACCCAAAAGGCAGGGATGTGACCTTTGTTTCTAAGCTGCCATTTCCCTGACTTTGAACCTACTCCCAAGCATCAGCATGTTCTAAGCACCAGCATGTTCTAACAGGATCAATACTAGGGCTGGACAGGGCTAGCAAGAGGAGTCTCTGGAAGTATGTTTATTTGTGGGAGCTGGGAAGGGATTTGAATATGATGGGTTTTGTATGCTTCAGAGGATAGCATACTCCTGGGGGCCTGGATAACTCAGGGAGCATGGGGAACCTGTCCTGAACAACAGGCCTGTTCCTTGGGGACCCTGCTTCCCCATGCAGCTGGAAGTTCTGAAGCTTTCTTCATCAACGCCCATCAATCTGTGGGGCAGGTATTTTGCTTGTATCATGGTGTCGCCTGAAAGTGATCTGGTAACATGTATCTGAAAGCACCCACTTCAGGATTCCCAAAGTGGATGCTGATGCAGGGCTGTGGGGGGAAATGACTACAGTGGGTCCTGGTCACAGCAGGGGTTGCACTCTCTTAGTTGCACCCTCTGCTCTAGCTGGTCTAGGATTGGAGACATGGATTTGAGTTAGGCTCTGCAGCCCTTAGCCTCCCTGGGCCTCAGTTTCCTCATCTTCAGAACTTGGGAGGTCAGGAGAGATGCCACCTGCCATGTGCTGTGGGCAGCATCTTGCCTGTAGGGAATGCTCAGCAAGCAGCAGCTCTGGAGGACCATGAGCAGCTGACTGGTGGAGGCTGTCTGAGGAGGCTTGAGAGTGTCCAAGGAGACTGTGAGCTCAGAGAGCAGAGGGCATGTGGGAGCCCTGTGCTGCATCCCACCCACCCACCACCTGTGGAGATAGGAGAGCATCCTTTGGGCCCCTGTCCATCCCAAGCTGGATGCGATTTGCAGTCTCAACAGGTGCACAACAGTTTTCTGCCTGAAGCCCCCGTTTGGAAACAAAATGCCCACACCATCTGGAAAAGAACTCTCCTAGGCTCAGCAGCCAGCAGCCTGGGGCTTGCCTACTGGGCTCCCTGCACCCTCCCCAGGCAGATTTATGAAGGAAGTGGGGTGCTAGAGGGACTGCTTTTGAGGTGCTACTGATACGGAGCTGCAGCTTGAAATAGAAAACCATTACCAAGTGCCCTGTGCTGACCAGAGACACTTGGCTCCTTCGTGGTGGTGGCCAAATGCGGTGTATCCTCAGCTCACCATCCTCAGCCTGTAGCAGGGAGAGGTTTTGATTCCCAGTGAAGTCACAGGGGAGAACCAAACTGTTTTCCCACTTGTGTCTCTCCTGTGTCCAGCCTGAGCTCAACCAACAAGTCATGAGAGTTTGCTTGTCCCAGTCATAGCAAGAGCCCATAGTCCAGAGATGTCATCAGACTTCATACATGAAGGCAAAGTCTGGGACCCTTGAACCCCACCATGGTCTGTGAAAGCTGAATGGGAACTCTGGGCTCAGAGCATGTGGCCATTAGAAGGTGTGCCTCCTTCTATACAGAGTCAGAACCTTTGCTTCTCCATCACTGGAAAACGCCTCCCATGGACTTATTCTCTTGCTGCCCTTGCTGTGGCCCCTTTTTCTATTTCTGAAGACCATAAAGAGCCAGAAAGACCAATGCCCACAAACCACCATGACCCTCCAACCTTTCAGGCCCTTCACACAGGGAAATCATATAAGATTTGGGTCCAGAAACATTATCGAAAAGTGCATTTTAATCCCACTCTACTTCTTGGACTTCAGCCTCCTTGCAGTGTCCAGGAAGCCTCCGGGAGACATTTGGTAAGGACATGTCAGATGCCCTGTTATAAAGGGAGCTAAGCGTGGCTTGACACAGTCCCATGAAAGGCCAGCCTTTGGGGAAAAGAAATTCCACAAAGACAGCAGTGAGTGGGAGCACAGTGGAAAGATACCACTTCTCTGCTAACCTTGCCATCAGCTGACTGAACACCTGCAGAACTATGGTGGGCCATCAACATGGCTAGTGCTGTGCCTGGGGAACAAGGCGACCCCTGATTGTTCTTCCTTCTCTCTGGCAACTGTTACAACCACTCTGAAAATTTTCTCTTTACAATGGGAAAAAAAATCCATCATTGTTTTTGTCCTTTCCATAAGCACCTACTATGTTCCAGGCTGAATATCTTCCAGGTGGAAAGGACCAGGATTCTCTACCACTCCTGTTGACCTTGTCCTCCAGCTGGAACAAATGCCAGTAACATCCTGGCCCACTCTCAGAAGCATCCCTTCCTTCCTCTTTGCCCTTCTTGACTTGTGCTTTGTCCTTTGTGCTACAATCTCTGGTGATACTCTATTGTTCCAAGGCCTCTGTTTGTATTCTAGCCACCTACCATCCTCCCTGCCTCAGATGGAGGCCTGGGGAAATGCTGGGCTCTGGGCCAGGGAAGGTGCCCTCAGCTGAAGAGTTGCTCCCTAAAGGCCATAGTACGGGGAAGCCCAGCGAGCCAGTAGGGACAGTGGACACCTGGAAAATCTAAGGTGGATACTGGCCTATGGTCTGGGATTTCTGGCTCCTCCTCCTCCACTGCTTGAGTGTCTTTGGCAAGCAGTTGTTGCTTTATCTAAGACTTGTCTGTCCCCAAATTGTGGCTTTTCAAATAGTCCCTTACCAGGGGCCACCCTGCTCTTGGGGCTTGTGTGCCCCCAGCCTTGAGTGTGGCCCACAAGCTGTTGACTCAGTTAGTGGTTATGTCCAGTGGAAGTGAAATTCCTCTTACTTCTCCACCACTCTCTAACTCAGGACCCATCTTATTTCCTGTGCAACCCATGAGCTGGACCCTTACAGTGCTGGAGGTGGGGGCTTGCTGGGCACTGTCCCAGAGCCTGGAGAAAGGTTACTGGAAAGGAAGGACAGACTAACAAGGTAAAGGACAAGTGATTGGCCTCCATGCACCCTTCCTGGGTTGATACATCCTTAGGAAGGGTTTACCTTTCAGAAACAGACCTAGGTGGGCCTTCCCCATGCCATAGAACACCTGGTCATCACCAGGTGCCTCAAAGTCCACACCTCTTATCCAACACTGAGGTGAGGGTGCTGCTGGCAGGCCAAGAAGGAAGTGGGCTGGGGCTGCACCTTATATTTTGCTAAGCTTGGTTCCTGTGCTTTTTTTTTTTTTTTTTTTTAGTACTGGGGATTAAACCCAGGTGCTTAACCACTGAGACACATCCCTAGCCCTTTTTATATTTTATTTAGAGACAGGGTCTCTAAGGGCCTCACAAAGTTGCTGAGGCTGGCTTTGAACTCATGATCCTCCTGTCTCATCCTCCCAAACCTCTGGGGTTACAGGTGTGTACCACCATGCCCAGCTGGTTCCTGTGCTCTTGCTTGGATCCTGGAGGCAGCCTTGGCCATGTCAGGAATCTCTCTGAGATCTGGGGTTTGGATGGCTCAGTCATTCCCATTCCAAGCCTTCCCAACACCATGATCCAAGGGAGCAAGCTTGAGAATTGGAAATGTGACCTTCAGGGTTTAATTGCATGTTGAAATCCTCACAAAAGCTTTGCAAAACCACTGAGATTTACGAGAACAATACTGTGCTATCCTGGTAAAAAGCTGACATTTCAATCATTCACATTTTATATCTTTGTAATGAAATTCTTTGTTTCCTCTGCAGCCACTTTAAAGTATTTACTAACATTCAGCAGGCTCTCTGTTCCATGCAAAATTCTGAGTTTCTCCATGATACATAAAGTCAGGCTGGGCTTTGTGACACTGCTCTGCAACCCTGGAACAGTGACAGAGAAGGTATCCAACTACCCCACCAGGGCCTATCTAAAAGGAGGGTTTTAAAAAAAAATCACCAAGGCATCATATTTTAATGAATTTTCTTTGCAATTTGTGTGTAATAGATTTTCAATAACAACCTGTAATTAGTTCATTTTCTACTATTCAATTGCTCTGTTTCTGAGGCCATTGGCAGCTTCCAGCTGGGATCTTTACAAAATGGAAATGCTTGAAGACTCTAGACAATGGCTAGAGAGTGCTGGGTCTCAACATACCCGTTAGGAAGAAGAAGTTGGAGATGGGAAAGAGGTAGCCTGGGTCTGAAATGGGGGAGGAGGAAGAGAAGGAGGAGGAAAAACTGGTAGAGGGAAAGACAGCAAGCATCAGTTCTGCTCAGAATCGACCTTTCCATGGTGTAGAGGGCAGAGATTGTCCCACCCAGAGCTCTAATGCATGGATGGGGGTCTCCTCCCTGCCACTCCTGCTCTTCATGTGGCACTCACTGATACTTGCCAAAGGGCCACAGATGACTTTTCCAGCACAGTGAGGCAGTTGGAGGCACCTGTTTGCCCTTGGCTGGATTTCTATTTTCATATGGCAAAGGAGAACCTAACAGGACAGAGACTGGACACTGGGACCTTAGAGAATAGCCCTGCTCACTTTTCTGTCCTGATGGTCATCACTGGAAAGCTTCAGAGGCCACACCCCACTCTCCATGGATACTTGGTCCTTTCTCCAGTGATTTGCTTGGGCAGGCACCTGCAGTGATGGGGCCTCAACACCCGGCAGGCCACTGTGGTAAGGTGGGATGTCTGCTTGGGAAGAGTCCTCCCCCAAGTGAGCTTCCCCCAGCATCAGCTTCTTGTCTGAGTTTTGAGGCCTGGGCCCCTCCTGTCACCACTGAACCCTGGGAACTGCATCCTCAGCCTTGAAGGAGAACAGGCTACCCCACCTGTCTGGAAGGTCTTTCTCCTTGCTCTTTGCCTGACTTTTTCCAGCACCATGCTCAGGTCCCTCCCTGACCTCTCCATGGACAGTTGGTCCTCCCTGCACCCAGCACACTCTGGCTCAGCTTCTGTTTATTTGTCTTTCTGTTCCCCAACTGCCTCTCTGCCAAGACCACAAGCTCCCTGCAGTCAGGGCCTGGTGGAGTCATGCTCACAGCAGGGTTCCTGCCCAGTGCTTGCCAGAGAGTGAGCTCTGTAAGTGTTGACCTGATGCTGCCTTATTGTTCTTAGCTTTCCTCCTCTTGAGCCTTCCCATCTCAATTCCTGAACCTTTGGTCATGGTCCTCTCTCTGCCCTGTTCAGGCTCCTCTGAAATGTTCTGGCTGGTGGTCTGTCCTTGTGTGGCTACTCAGTGACTTGGTGTATAACAGTTCCATGGCAGACTCCCCCAGGATCCCAGTAGTGGTCTCCCTTGTACAGTTCTGCACGCAAGTGAGCTGGGAGCTTGGGCCTCTTTGCTCTGGAAGCCTGCCTTCCAGGGCCTGGCTTGGGTCCTGAGGCTGTCAGGATCTCCAGTTTTCAACTGGGCCCACTGTGGCAGAGGCTTTAAAACCATAGGCTGCCCTTTCACAGTGTCTTTGTAATAGGGCTTGAGGTCGGAGGGAGGTGCTGTGGGGGCTGTACTGGTGTGTTTTGGGTTCCCAGCAGCTGAGCTCTGAGGAACTACAAACCCACACTCCATGAATGAGATGTGTGGATTTACAAACCTACAGAGCTGAGCTCCTACTGGGAGGAGCCAGAGCAGGGGGCTGAGCTTGGAGCTCTGCAGCCAGGGTTTGCTGCCTCCTTGGGACATGGCCTGTGGGTGGCAGGAACCACAGGGCTGAGGCACAGGGCTGAGGCACAGGGCTGAGGCAGAAGCTCTTATCTCTGTGCACAGTTGTTGGGGGAGGTAATCAAACAGCAGGCAGACGGCCTAATGGCCTGAGAGCTTATTTACCCTGAGGAGAGCTGAATGGTCAATGAGTGGCCCTGGGAGCAGGATGGGACTTTCTGGGATTAATAGCTTTGTCTTCGTGAAGGCATCATTAGCTCATATGGGAGGCAGGGACACCCAGTCAGCAGCCCAGAATGTCTGGGCTGCCAAGAGCAGCCATGTGGGTGCTCTCTCTGGCCAGCTCCAGGTTGACTGGTGCTACCTCACCAGCGGCCCAGCAGCAGGGCCCCCACAAAGCCCTTCCCCATCTCCTTCTTCCCCGAGGCCCTCTGGAGACACACAAAAGCCCTCTGGGATCCTGAGTCAGAGGCACATCACATTTAGACTTCTGCTTGTCAAATATATTTCTCCATAGACTTCGTTTTCTCACAGAGCAGCATTACCAAGGACTTCCAGGTGCATGGCAGCATGATGAGCAGAACAGTCCCTGCCTGTGGCTAGGGTCTACAGAGGGAAAGGACAGTGATGGCCGGGAGAGAGGGCATACACGACCTCATGGCCACCCTCACAGCCTCTATCATTGACCTAAGATGTGCTTTAACACTTACCATAACCATATGCAAAGTATTATGTTAATCACTTTGTGTAAACTATCTCATTGAGTCCTGAAAAACCCTATTGGTGATTATTAGGCCCTTTTTACAGAGGGGGAACTTGAAGCCAGCTTAACCTCTGGTAAAGAGCTGTCTCAAGCTACACAGTTAGTAAGTGACAGAACAAGGATCCAAATCCAGGTCTGACTTGGACTCTGAGTCCACACTCTTAACCAGCAGCCCCTGGGCTTATTACTGTGTGAAGATAAACCCAGGGCTGTGGATATAGGAGGAAGAGGTAAGGGGCTTGATGGAGGGAAGAGAAATCGAGGAAAACTTCTTGAAGGAGGAGACTGTTGAGCTAGGGTTTGATATTTCAGGAAATCACTTTGGGGACAGTAAGAGTCTCTTCACTGGAAAATATAGAGGAGTTGAAAAGTGACTTAAATGAGTGAGAAAGTTCTGGAATCAGATGGAGGGTACAATCCTGATTCTGCTACCTGTTGGCTATGTGACCTTGGGTTGGCTTCTTAACGTCTCTGAGTTTTTTTTTTTTTTTAAATTTCTTTATCTGTAAAAGTGGTTATAATCCACAGTGTTGACCCATGTTAAATGCCTGGTTATCTCTTTATACAACTGGAGTATTAAGGGCCCATTATTAACTATAGCAATACTTACCAGCAAAATCACTCAGACAGTACACTGACCCTGACCCAGCTGTTGAGCTCTGGCCTCAGGGGCCTTTGGTAAGCTCATTTGGCAAGTTCCACAAAGCCCCCCTCTATGCTTGAAGTCAGGAGACCATCCCCTGTCCTTGGAAAGGGGACTGATGAGACCCACACCTTCTGATCTTCCAACTTTCAATTCCTCCTTTGGCCACTCCACTGGAACTATTTTGTGCCCCTGAGAAAGTAAGGAGACAAGCACTATGAATTCAGTGTGTGGCCACTTCACTTGCAGGTCCTGTGTGAGGTGACCAGCTTCCTCCTCTGGAGTTAGGGATGTCTTTGGCATGGGTACTTTTGCTGTCAGCCTAAACTGAAGCCAGTCCACAGGCACTGCTTGCCCCGCAAAATTCAAATCTCCAAGTAAATCCAGATGGAAGTTTTGACAAAACCCATGCTATCCATGATCTTTCTAGGCACTATTCATGACTCAGGAGCCAAATGGGGTGGGATAAAGCAGTATGCTTGTCATTGAACTTCCTATCTGAGCTCACCTTCCCAAGTAAAGCGCCAAATGGATTTGGTTAGGGAGGATGCTTGCTGCCATTTTATCTGGCCATTCTGTTCTTCCCAGGGTGGTGTGAGGACTAGTTGATGTACAGTGTGTGGAAGTCTAGACCTGAGCCAGGCATTTTCCATCCAGGGGATAAGGACTTGGACAGTGAAGTCACACCACTTTGCAGCAACAATGGCAGAAAAATAGTTCCAACTTCACCAACTGACCATTCCATTGGATTCAGAGCTGCTCTGTCTACAGAAGTAGGGCTCTAATTACATGAAAACACCATTTTCCTTGCTGCTTGCCTGGAGCTTACAAGCAGAAGCAAGGGAGGGGGTCTGACCCCCCCACCCAGCCAGTGCCTTGTGGCCCTGACAATCCCGAACATTACCACAGGAAGCCCTTTACCCTGCACCCCGAGCTGCTCAAACCTTCCCTTGCATCCATCACATTCGCTGGGGTTGTCCTCAAAGGATTAATTAAAAGGACAAGTATCTTTCTGAAAAGCAGAAGAAACTTATAATGAATTTAAAGAGAGAAAAATCCTCATTTAAGCAACATGTTTTTTTCCCATGAACCCAACCTGAGCACTCAGGAAAGTGCAAAACATGCATAATTGAGAAGCTTTTTAGATGAGTGACTTTTAGATTAATTGACTGTGATGAACATACAGGGCCAGGGTGCATATTGTTCACCAGCTGCCTTGGAGCCTGGGTCCCTGCCTCAGCAGGGTTGGGTGCCTCTGCTTCCTGATGGAGAGGTGGGAAGGGAGGGTGGGGGTGTGAGTGGACAGGGTAGCCCACCTGGAGTTCCTAGACCTGCCTTTGATTTAGGAAGCCAAAAGCACGTTAGGTGATAGAGGCAGGTGAGGTGCCACCCTCCTAGTTCATTCTGGTCACTGTATGGTGACAGGTGAGTGGGAGCCTTAGCTCCATCTGACAGAAAGAGATGGAACTCATTCCCATGGCTGTATCACCTGCCCTATGCCCTGTCTCTGGAGGGGTCACCTATTCCTCAGAGCCAGGAAGGAGGTATACCCTACCATGAACCAGCTCAGCTGAGCATGGGCAGCCACCAGCCATGATCTCACCCTTAACCAGCTGCAGACTACGACAGACACCTGCCCAGTGAAGGCCAGGCTAGCTGCATGGGAAGACCTGATGTAGGAGCCCCCTACCCCCAGTCTCAAAAACTTATACATACAAGTCACTTCTGTAAGGAAAACACCCCAAACCCATCTTCCTTTAATAGAGCAACCAAGTCTGCCTGAAAAGGCTATAGGGGGTCTGGCATGGCGGTGCATTGCCTGTAATCCCAGCAACTCAGGAGGCTGAGGCAGGAGGATTGTGAGTTCAAAGCCAGTTTCAGCAACTTAGCAAGGCCCTGTCTCAAAATAAAAAATAAAAAGGGCTGGGGGATGTGGCTCAGTGGTTAGGTGCCCCTGAGTTTCAATCCTTGATACCAAAAGGTGGGGACAGGGGGAAGGGGTTATAGGGCTGGAGTCACCTTGAATACCCCATTTTGGACACTGGAAAAATAGACATTAGAAAATCAAATTCCAAATTTTTAACTGCTGCCAGTCTATCAGCTCCAGTTTTTAAAATTAAATACAAAATGGCATTGCTAAGATGTCTGAGATACGACTTTTTTGGATTTTAGTGAGATTCCTTTAATGCTCATTGATTGCTGGTAATAAGTTGTATCTGTATGTCTCATTTACCTATGTAAAATTCATTGAACCATAAATCTATTCCCACAGCTATGGGAGTTTAGTTTAGTATTCCTGTGACTTTGAAAAACCATTGATCCCCATGTACTCTGAGTGGCTGCATGTCAAACCCATGTGCTCTGAGTGCCTGCATGTCAAGCCTTAATAGCTGGGGGAACTCATTTTGTGGCTGTTTTAATGGCTGTGAGTTTACATTTTATTGCATATCTATTATTTAGGTTGGGCTGTGATGAATGGTTTGGCTGCCTGGTTCACAACAAGTCCAAGGAGACAGCAGTATCTAATTTGCTTTAAAAGGATGATTATAAAGCTTTTCAAATAATCATGCAGGAATGAAGGGAACGGACACCACATTGCCCTGCCTGAGACATATGACTGGAGGTGAGGGGACGATGTGTCCTCTTTTCCAGGGTAGCTGGTGTTTATAATGACCAGGCTTTAGGGAAGCCTGGGGAGGCCTTCTTTTTCATCCTAGGCAGCAGGGATGCTTCCATTTCCTCCAGAGAAAAACCAAGAGCTTCTGTATGGTCCAGATCCATCCCTGGAATGGAGCCCGTGGAGTAGAGGCTGCTGTTAGTACCAAGTATCAGGATGTTGCCCAAGCAATGCCATTCTCTGCTTAATGATGCCATTGGAGAACATATGAGTAGAGATGCCAGGTGTATCCCCTAAATTCCTCAAGTCTCTCCTGGGGCTCTGGCTTCTTTTCTTTTCTTTCTTTCTTTTCTTTTCTTTTTTTTTTTTTGGTACAGGGATTGAATCCAGGGATGCTTAACCACTGAACCATGTCTCCAGCCCCCCCCC
>JAJEJO010005669.1:63068-75782 GCA_020662805.1 Glaucomys volans | reverse complement strand
TGCACCACTGAACCTGGACAACAATTCCAATTTTGCCACATTCTCATCAGCACTGATTAGTGTCTGACATAAGGTGTAAAATGGTGTTCTCTGGGTTTGATTGATACTTCCGTAATTACTGATGATGTTGGGACTCAGAGATGGGAGGATGGTTGAAGTTTTTCACCTCAGCTGCTAGTGTATTTACCTGTTCAAATTCTACTCTGTTTGAGAATGGACTTGATCACTATCAGATATACACCTTTCTCAGAGGTGTGATCTTGCTTTCCTCATTACTGGACCTTGGGGTTCAGAGGCTGAAGTTGAAAATTGATAACATGATTTCCATATGCAGGGTACTTAAATGCAGAGGAAAATTTACCTTAACTGTGTTGGAAAGGCATCCACAGGCTGGAGTTGTGGCTCAGTGGTAGAGTGCTTGCCTGGCATGTGTAAGGCTCTGGGTTTGATAATCAGCACCACATATAGATAAATAAGTAAAAGATCCATTGACAATGAAGAAAAAGCTATTTTAGAAAAACGTATCTCACTATGGTACTTCAATTATGTAGAAAGTTGAGAATATTCTTACTTATACCCCAAACAAGAAACCATACTGCTTCCTAATAAAAACCTACACTCCTTAGCCTACACTTTCAGCTCTACAACTCAGAAGCAATGGGTTTGTACAGTCAAAGAAGGGGCAGAGATTAGATTTTCTCAAGTTTTGATTCTAAATTCTGGACCAATAAACAAAAGAAGGAAGTTCTAACTTCGTCTTAAGGAAAGTATTTTTCTTACAGTAAAGCTGGCTTCAAATGGTCTTACTCTTCAGGGACCTTCCTGGAGGTATGGAGGCTCGCCTTGGATCATCTCCATCACCATGATATCCAGATACCATATATCCACTTTAGGGTCATAGCTTCTCCCTGTAACCATTTCTGGTGCCATCCAGCAAGGTGTTCCAAACATGGATGTACGTTTATGCTGCTCGGGGGTGATGTGAGCACAAAAGCCAAAGTCGGCTAAAACACAAAACATAAACAAAACATAGAGAGTTAATAGCTTCAAGGAATGGTTTTATAAGTGAGCTCACCTTGATTATAAATTATGCCCCGATGACATAATTACATTTTGACTATTAGGCTCTTTCATTTTTTTTACAAAATGAATTTAGTTATAAGGTAATCCAGACTGGGATTAACATAAATTGATGATGTTACATACTGCCACATTTTCCTTTTTCTTCCTACAACACAGTGTACATTATTAGGAGGGCTTTTATCTTGAATAATACATCATCCTAAAGATGTAGCAAAATTGAAGTAGATCCAAAAAAGAGGGGAAAAATCACCAAAGGTGGACACCAAACCTAAATACAGTGAATCAGGCAAAGTCAAGGCACTGAAACTACTTTAGAAGAAAATAAAGCTAGAATCACTAAGCATACAATATAGCAGAGAGCTTAGAAAACAAACACATTTAAGTGCAGTTGTACAAAGGTACTCACCAGCATTAATCTACTCAACTACCTCAAATGTAACTGAGGAACAGAAAACCTACTTTAGTACTTGATGTCAATTGTGTGCGAAGTCAGGATGAGTATTTCCAGTCTTTCCTTCTAGTGTTAAAGCCATTCAATTACTTATGTAGCTACTGGCATCAGGGGTGCAAGCCTCAGACTCTTGTGTTTACATAGGAATGAATAACAGCTATGACTGCTCGATTGCTTTTACCTAACTAGGATAGTTTAGAACAATTTTATTCAGAGATCCTTCCATATTAGTACGTTTATCTGCCTCATTTTAAATACTGTAGTATAGTTTATAAAATACCAAATTACCACTCCTTTACTGTTTGTCATTTAAGATAGATTTCAGTATTCTTTACCATGTTGCAGAGAATATCCAATTATTAATTGTGGTGGATATATTTAGTAATTCTATACGAGCGTGTACTGAGAAGAGTAATGTTTGGAAATATAATGTTTATAATAAAACGCATGTTTATAAAAGGTAAGTATCACTCCAAGTACCTTGTAAAAGTATCTAATCCTCATAATAACCATGTGAAATAGGTAATTTTTTTCTAATGGTTTATGTGGAATTTACCTTTTTTTTTTTTTTTTGTACTAACACTTAAACATTGAGTCATGTCTCCAGGCTTTTAAAATGTTTTATTGATAGAAAGGGTCTGTAGAAATTGCTTTAGGACCAGGCTAAGATGCTGAGTCTGGCTTTGAACTTGCAATCCTCATACCTCAGCCTCCAGAGTCACTGAAATTATACATGTCTGCCAGCTGGCCTGGCTTGGGTGATTTATTTTTAAATTTATTTGTGTGTGTGTGTGTATGTGTGTGTGTGTGTGTGTGTGTGTGTGTGTCACTCGTGAAATAAATCTACAGTCTTCTACACACTAAGTAAGTGCTCTACCATGATTTGTAACCTCAGCCCCAATATGTTTGTTTGGCGGGGCGGGTGTTACAAGGGTTTGAACCCAGAATTGCTTGACCACTGAGCCACATTCCCAGCATTTTATTTATTATCAGATAGGCTCTCATTAAGTTGCTCAGGGCCTGGCTGAGGCTGGCTTTGAACTTGTGATCCTCCTACCTCAGCCTCCCAAACCACTGGGATTATAGCGCTGGGTATGTAGCTCAGTGGCAGAGACTCCTGGTTTCAATTCCCAGTACCACAAAAAAATTAAAAAGGGCCTATTCCCAAGGTATCCTACACATGAAGGGTTGAAACTCTGATTTGAGATAAAACAATATGGGATACCTTGCAGAGAATGTGTACAATACAAAATTGCCTGTGCAGAAAAGCTTTCCTTTATTCATCTCTTGCTACCCACCCATCAGTCTACCTTATGCAAAAGAAAGCAAACGCACCTCTCTGCACCCAGCAGCAATGTATCCTTCATCCATGCAGGATTCTGTCACCACATCAGCAAGTAGCACCCCAGCAAGGTACTCCATTACTACAAACAAATCCTCTCCTACCAGGTAACTAAAAATAGAACAGAAAAATCATACTCACATTTTTATTTTTCTAGACATGTGGCACTCTAAGTTCAAGAGTTCAAAGTTTAAGCACCATAATAATAACATTGGAGAACTGAGAGTTGGAGACCTAAGAAAACAGGAAAGTTACTATGTGACAACACAAACAAATATTCAAGGGTCATTGTGATTTTCATTATGAGTTTTATGTCATAGTTAGCCCATAAGAGTAGTCAAAGTGTATACATAAGGGTTTTCCAACCAAGATAATCCTATAACATAGGAATTATAGGTCTTGTTTTGCAGATCCAGAGATAGAGGCTTGAGAAGTTGAGTAGCTCATCTAAGGTCACGTAGTAAGTGACAGAATCAGCACCTGAAATCAGGTTATCTTGATTCTGAAGCCTACAGTTTATCTTAACCAGCATTCTATGCTGACCTGAAATATTATTTGAAAAGGAAGAAAAATGCACCAGAGAAGTTTATTTCCCTGAATGCAAACCGCATAAATAAGGATAAAGTCTCAAAATATATTATCATTTCTCCTTTCTAAACAAATTTATATGTAGAAGAACATCACCTGTAACTATCTCATAGAACCATGAGTATATTTTACTAGTCAACTTCCATTCATAAATATGATCACTTTATGAAAACATTGAATGATATACATAATTTTCCATTCTGTGTTTTATTGATTTTTTATATCAATTTCAAAACTAAATGATCTTTTTTTGAGGGGGCCATATACCAGTGATTCAACTTGGGGGCAATCAAACAATGAGAAACATTCCCAGCTCTATTCTAAATTGTATTTATACACAGGGTCTCCATGATTTGCTTAGTTCCTTGCCCTTTTCCTAGGGCTGTCATTGAATTCATGATCCTCTTGCCTCAGCCTTCCCAGCTGCTGGGATTACAGGCCTGCACCACTGTACCCAGCCTACTTGAGTTTTTGGTAGACATATACAATTTGCTCATGAAGAACAGCATCTGAAATAAAGACGGACCTGAAAGTTTAAGAATTGTGTGCTAGTCCTCTCTCTGGGTTAAGACATGAATCCCAGTTGAACATTCCTTAATGTTTCTGCTTCTGATCATTTGAAATGAATATATACACCATCAGCAAAGTCCTTCATTTAGCTTCCTTCTCTCACTTACCTAGTAATGTCCTTGTCACAAAAGGACCTTCTAACTGGCATATGCTACTTTCACCTCTCCTCTTTCTCTTTTAGGTTTACTTCTCAATATTGGAACTTAAAAGTGGCCAGCCTCCATCAAACCACAAGATTACAAATTTACACATCTTTGTCCCAATGATTAAAAGAACCATAAACATATTTACCTGTCTATGAAATGAACTATGTTGGGATTCCTTAATTCTTTCATCACCAAAACCTCACTGAGGATCAGTTCCTTCCGTGGCTCTCTTTGTACATTAATCCATTATATCACAACCTATAATGGAAACACTCTTGAACAAAAATGAATGCTTTTCCTAATTCTCTTAGAAACTAACAAACACCAACCAGTTAATAATTTATAGAAACCCATGAGATAAATAGTGAGGTCATAATTGACAAATAGAAATTTACTTGCACACTGACTATTTTACACGAAAAAGACCCTAAATATTTTCAGATTTATCTTGAAGTTGATTAACCAACCTAGGGTCAGTTCAATGCTAGGAAATCGCCCTCCTTTCACTCGACCCTGGGAAAATAATTAATATTTGCTTATTCATGATATAATTCCTTGTTTGTTCCCCCTAATTTGAGAATGGCTGTAAAATTATATAGGTGAATACCTAAAACATATCCAACTTTAAAATATATTTCTACTCCTTATGCTTAGGTTTATCTAGTTTGTCTCCTAAACAGGAAGCACATATAATATCTGGAAGTATAAAATTGCTACCTGCTTTCCCATAGACCCATCAGTAGCAGCAAAGACTGTGCCAGAAAACCTAGGGGGAAAAGACACAATCAGAATTAAAGTTTTTAAATCATTACCCCTTGTAATATCCAATGACTTTACCCTGTCATTGGATCAAATAACACTTAAGATTTAGAATCTTTGTTTTAAGAGTAAAATGACAGTTTTTTTCTTTCTTTAAACAGAGAGGAGGTAAGGCTTCCACAAGAGAGGGATCCCAGGATTTAGAATCTTAAAAACAAAGCAAGGAAAGGAAAAAGAGGAAGCAATCCTTGTGGCCAAATCTTTAGTTTGAAATATTTCAGATGTACAAAAATATAGGGGGAAAGGGTAAAAGAAAGAATAACATACACTCATGAATACAGTTCCCTGCTGAAGAAACCAGAACTGCAAATAAACTTGAAAATTCCCGATATGCCCTTTCCTATGGTATTCTTCCTCCACCCAGTTGGACCTGTATCTGGTGCTCATCCTGTGTTTGATGTGCATCCTTTCCATGTGCTTTTCTATGCTTTTAAATGTGAAGTTTCCATTTCTGTATTTCTCTACAATTTGCTTTTTTAATTTGCAATTTGCCTGGCTGGGCATGGTAGCACATACCTGGAAAAGGGCTGAAGAAGTAGCTCAGTGGTAATGTTCGTCTGGGTTCAGTACCCAGTACCATTAATAAATAAATGAATAAATGAATGAATTCACCTGGATTTGTGAAACTTGTCTCTCTATATAGGTTCTATTCATTCAATGTTAATTATTCAATATATAACATCTATAAACATGTTCAAAATATTGTGATTTTGAATTTTTTATATTATAAATCCATGATCAACTGAATTTAGTTGTTAAAATCAAATTCATAAGGAAGATTCAAAAATTCTCATTCTAAATTCCACTAATTCTTTCTAAATCCATGGAACATTTTCTAGAGATTAGTAACATTAAAAATTCAAGATGTTCATTTTATTGCAAGCAATAGAGGAAAGACCTCACTTACTCTATTTTACAAACAAATTACTGAATAAAATAAGACTGACAGACTCAAAGATCATAATTATAGGATTCAAAACATCATATAGATATATATATTTTGATTACTGGGGATTGAACTCAGGACACCTTACCACTGACCTAACTGCAGTCTTTTTATTTAAGGATCTCAACTAAATTGCTGAGGCTGCCTCAAAACTTGCAATTCACCTAACTCAGCCTCCTGACTTGCTGGATTTTAGTTGTGTACCACCATGCCCAGCTAAATGCATGGGTTTGGCTTTGCTTTTTTTTGTTTTAGAAATGCCAGGGAAGGAATACAGGACCTCTTGTATCCTAGGCAAGTGTTCTACACTGAACTGTACACCCAGCCCCAAATTAATGTTGGGGTTATAATCCTACAAGGAAATTGACTTTTAATATGTTATGGGCAATTTTTTCATCTAATAGTCTCATACAATCTATGAGAAAAAATGTTCAAGAATAACCAATGATGTAAAGTCATTGCTAACAAGTAGGGTTTTTTAATAATTGCATTATATATTGACACAAATGCCTGAGATTTTCTCTCATAGAATACAGTAAGTGCTTAATGACAGGGGTAAAAAGATATATTATGCTGAATACCCAGTAAGTGGTGAATATTATGACTGTACACTAATAGACACGTACCCTTTTCCAAATCGTGTATGTTTTCTGCTAGGGTCACCTGTGGTCACAATAGTTCCTATTTTAAACAAAAATAACATTGAAAGTTCAGTCAAGCCTTTTAAAATAGGAATTTTTGTATTATTATTCCTTTCTAGGAACTCTACTGATTTTAAAACACTCATCTTCAAACATATCAAGTCTCAGTAATAATTTGTTTCAAAGGAAACACTGAAGAAACTTTAAAAAAGCAAAAAGGTATCAGAAACAAGAAGACACAGACTCTCCATGAGGTTAGGACTCCTAACTAATCATTTTCTCAAAATTATGACATTTCAGAACAATCAATTGTTCCTGTCTGTCTGAGACTTAAGAGATTCTCAATGGCAATTCCAGCAGGGTATGGTGGCACATGCCTGTAATCCCAATTCTTTAGGAGCTGAAACAAAAAAATCACCAGTTTGAGACCAGTCTTGGAAACTCAGTGGGACCCTGTGTCAAAACAAAAAATAAAAAGGGCTGGGGTACAGCTCAGTGGTAAAGCACCTCTAGGTTCCATCCCCAGTACCCAAAATGGACAAAAACTTGGCAATTCCTGGGAAACTGTTCCCTCTCTTTTCTACTCCACTGCATGAGTTACACACTAGTGGGAAGTTATGAAAGTCGTTACTACCCATTATAAGGAATGAATGATGTACAAATGAATGACCCTAAATTGACTTTTCTCACTATTCCAGTATATCTTCATGTTATATATTTAGGAAAAACTTCCCACTATGCAGATGATTCTAATATGTGATTTTAGAAAATATCAAAAAGTAAGTATATGAAATAAAGGTAAAAATAAATATTCTTGAGTACTATTTATAAATACATAAAATAGTTATTTACCTCTGAAGCCTCAATTTATTATACAAAGCAAAATAAATACAGATTTGTTTTGGGTAACCTAAATTAGAACAAGAACTATAAGAAATAAATGAACTTACTGCTGGTGATTCAGAAGGGAAGCCATCCTTGTCTGAATAGGAAACAGAAAAGAATGTTAACAACTCAAGAAATAAAAATTTTCCATGACAAAGGAATATAATATAAAAGAAGAGCAAGTGAAATATCTTCAATTGATTTCATTTTAAGTAGAATTACCTCTTTAGAAAGAAAGACAGTAATAGTAACACAAACGATAATTTATACAAAACTCAGCTAATAACTCTCCAATTTTAATGAATCTATAAAATACATTTAAAAAATCCTGAATTGATAATTAAGTGGAGGAATTGTATTGTATGAAAATTATACTCAATAAAGTTATTAAAATACAATGGAAGCTATACCTGTCCATCTGTTTTAAAACAAAATATTTACTGTTTAATATATTTTCTCCAGAGAATTTTCAATGAAGGAACAGGGGGATAATGAGCAACCAAACATGGCAATTGGGAAATGTACTATTTCTGACATGTGATTTGTTTCTAAAATGCAAGTAAACAAATTAAGTTTAATTTGTTAATTAATTAATTCCTAGTTGCCCCAAAAGTTCTAGATTAAAGTTTGACTGTTTCCTAAGAGTATACCAGAGTAAAGTAAAAAGATGAAGGTTAATATTACTTGCAAATAAGTCTACTTCTTCCTTGAACATAGCTTTTATTCTGTGATGATATAAACAAATCAAATATAATTAATTCAAACCACATATGACTTTAGCTTGATTATATACTATTAGAAAACTTGATGTATGACATGAGAGACAGAGAAACATATATAAAAACAACAGCTATAATTGGGATGTAATTGGCAAAGTCTACCCTGAGATAAACAGGACACGTGATCTTGCATTTTTCAAGTACAATGCAAGGAAGACAAAGGAAAAAGGACCACTGTGGGGAAGGAGAGTCTGAATATTGAAAGACCTTCTGGAGATGGCTCAACCAACTCTAACACGTGGACATGATCCTCATGCTGATTTAAACAAACTATTTTAAAGATCCTTTCCATTCCAATTCTTATGCAATGATATTATCATTCTGAGGTGTAAATCCTTTTAGTTTTATATATATATATATGTATATGTGTATACATATATATATACATATGTATATAACTGAAAGTGATAGATTTTAGTTAGTTATATTTGACAGATTTCAATTTTTGAGTAGAAAACATTTTTACTCAAGGTCTATGTGTCTATATAGAAAAACTTCCTCCTAGACCACTGACAATGGACATATCCCTAGCATAAATGGGTTTACACATCCACACCTTTTCCTTCTAAACTGAAAATCATTTAAATCAGTGAGGAGAAAAAACCCCAAGTAAATGTAACAACAAATCCCCCTGTCATGTTTAATTATAATGCATTAAAAAATGGAAAAAAAAATTAAACCTCCAATTCCATTTCTAACCAATGTATGAGATTAATGTAATCCTCAGTATCCAAATGATGTTCAAGAATCACCCAAATACTTTATAAAACCATAATCTTTGCAGAAGAATGTAGGGACAAGAAACATAACTTAGCCTTTTATTTTTCTAGTCTTTTTATCTAGCTGTGCTGCCCAGCTTTCTATGTGATTCAGTCTTTTACCACTGCCTGATGTCTCACCAGTAGGAAGGCAGGTGAGGTAATTCTGCTTTCCTCTGTTGGACTCAGAGAACTTGAAGACATTCAGAAGAACTCGAGGAGTCCCTTTTGGCACTCCTCTGTGATACTGGAGGGCTGTAACAATCCAGCCCCCTGCTCTGGCGTCCCCTAACAAAAAGAAATTCAGAAATGAGTTGTGGTTTGAATTGCTCTAACAAAATCCATTTTCAGAGATAAATATCAAAATACAAAAAACAACCCAATTTGACAAAATTATAACTGGTCTATTTTCTAAACGTCTACTTTCCTAAATTTGTATTGCAAACGAACGAACAGGAAAGATCAAAACAGGGTATTGGGAATGGAGTGCTGGATTTGTTTGGGGAGAGGGACAGAAGTGTCAAACCTGTGTTTCCTCCTGTTAATTTCCCACCAGAGTAGCTCCTAATTGTAAAAGCTTAAACCAAGAACAAAAGTTAGAACTTTTGTTCTAAAAACCAAGAACCAAAACCAAGAACAAAAACAAACCAGGAAAAAGGATGCTTGCTTATGTCTGGTTGTAGTCAATGCTTTAGACCAATACAGAACACACAAGGATCATGCCATTCCACCTTCATCATTTGAGGAAATCAAAAAATATATTACCTCTGCCCTACAAATGAAGCTTAGAAAGATTAAGTCAGTACCCTCAGGACACCTAACTAGCACAGACTAGAATTAAGTTTCTTAGGTAGTTCATGTGACCAGAGAAACTGCTGTGAACTTCGATGCTACAACGTCTCCAGAAAAAGAAATCGCTATTTACAGTCATGCTCCACTGTGCCCAGTGATACATGACAGTTTTCCCCTAAATTCATTCAAAATGAATGCATTGAATGGTCATGCAATATTTTAAGATATTTCCCACTAATGTCATTAAGTTGATTTTTAGTTCCTTTTTGCTATCTAAATAATGGGGCCAAACCCTTAAATTATACTATTCTATTGTTTCCCTAGGACACACTTGCTAAAAGTTACATTTCTGGGTCAAAAGGTATACACACTAAACTATCATTTTCATTGGTGATTTAGTATATATACATAAAGATATTTAAATTTTTTTTTCTTTTTTTGGTGCTGGGAATTGAACCCAGGGCCTCCAGCTGGATAAGCACATGTTAAGCACCACAACAAGCTACACCTCAAGTCCCAAAACTTTAATATTATGGAGACAAATTGCTTTGTTTCCTCCTCCATCCAAAGTACTAGAAATTGAATCCAGGGGAGCTTTACCACTGAGCTGCATCCCCAGTGCCCCGCCCCTCCTTTTTTTTTTTTTTCAGAATTAAAATGTTTTATTTTTTTGTAAAAAGCTTTTCAGCAGTTTGAATTATGTTTGCCTCTTCCTCTTCTGATAATATGTCTTGGCAAATTATCATACTTTCTGGGTTTGGATCAGTTTTCATATTTTTATTCTTGTACTTTCAATGCCTTGAAATATCCCTGAGAAGTTTTTGTTTGGTTTCTCTTTTTTTTTTCTTGTATCCCTTCCTCTGTGACATCTTCATGCTTTTTGCCATATTTTCATCACTAGATTAAGTTTGTCTTCAATAAACTTGGGGACATATCCTAGAGTCCTTCAAATGGTGGCAGTATCAACGTTCCCATGGTCTACTACTTCTGCAATACCTGTTTTGTTTCTATGCTGTATGTCCATCATTCTTGGTTAATTCCCTCTTTTGATTGCCTAATCTTAGAAACTGTCATGTGGGCTTATCCCTGAGAGTCAATGAAGCAACATGCTTTGTGTTATGGATAAACCAAATAATAAATGCACGGTGATGGATCACCAGCTGACTTTGTGTTTAGTGATGCCACCTATTATGATGCCCATCTATTAGATATATAAGCTGAAGAGCTTAGCAGGGAAGTTTTTTTTTTATTTGCTTATTGATTCATTGAGCACAAATGGAGTATAGCTATTGTTTCTCTGGTTGTACACAAAGTAGAGTCACACCATCTCTGCATTCATACATGTACACAGGGCAATGATAATGTCACACATTCTGTTATTATTCTTCCCCTCCCACCCTGACCCCACCCCTCCCTTCCCTCTATGCTATCTATCCTTCCTCCATTCTTGCCACCCTTCCCCCCCCCGCATTATGCATCATCATTCATTTATCAGAGAGACCATTCGGCCTTTGGATTTTTGGGATGGGCTGATCTCACTTAGCATAACAGTCTCCAACATCATCCATTTACCTACAAATGCCATAATTTTATTCTTCTTTATGGTTGAGTAATTCATTGTGTATATATGTGTATATATACCACAGTTTCTTTAGCCATTCATCTATTGAAGGCCATCTAGGTTGGTTCCATAATCTAGCTATTCTGAATTGAGCAGCTCTGAACATTGATGTGGCTGCATCACTGAGGCAATCTGATTTTAAGTCCTTTGGGTATAGGCCAAGGAGTGGGATAGCTGGGTCAAATTGTGGATCCATTCCAAGTTTTCTAAGGAATCTCCACACTGCTTTCCAGAGTGGCTGCACCAACTTGCACTCCCACCAGCAATGTATGAGTGTACCCTTTTCCCCACATCCTCGCCAACACCTGTTGTTGCCCATGTTCTTAATTCAGATAGAGCACTAATCTCCAGAATCTACAAAGTACTCAAAAATCTTTACACAAGAACACTAATAACCCAATCAACAAATGGGCCAAGGAAATGAACAGGCACTTTACAGAGGAAGATCTACAAGCAATCAACAGATTTATGAAAAAATGTTCAACATCCCTTGTTATAAGAGAAATGCAAATCAAAACCACCTTAAGATTTCATCTTACCCCAATTAGAATGTCTGCCCCTCCTTTTGCAAATTTGGAGACAAGTGTCTTGCTGAGATCCCAATCCCTGCCTCAATGTTGTGATCCTCCTACCTCAACCTCTGGAGTTTCTGGGATTACAGGTGTGAGCCAGGGTACCTGGCTTCATAAATTGTTCTTCTTTTTCTTTTAGTTTTGAATTTTGAGATATGAGGTCTCACCATTTAACCCAGGCTTGCTCAAACTCATGGATTCAAGTGATCCTTGTGCCTCATTCTGCAGAGTAGCTGGAACTATAGGATTGTGCTACCAAGCCCAGTTTTATCTTTTTAATTACTTTATGTTTTTATTTTTTGGCAGGACTGACATTGCACCAGTGAGCTACATTCTCAGCCCTTTTTATTTGAGATAGATTCTTGCTAAACTGCCTAGGTTGGTCTCAAAATTATGATCCTCCTGCATCAGGCTCCTGATTATACGAGGGATTATAGGTAGAGGTCACTATGCTCAGTCATCTTAAAATGCTATTTTATATTCTGGGTTTCCTACCATGTGTAAAGTGTCTTATCAAAATAAGATTATACTGCCAACCTGGTGGCATGTACTGGCAGAGGTCCACCTGATCAGAATCACATGAGCAAACAACTTTGAGACCTGCCTGAACATCACAGGAATCCCCACCACACCCCAAAAGAAAGAAAGAAAGAAAGAAAAAAAAAGAAAGAAAGAAAGAAAGAAAGAAAGAAAGAAAGAAAGAAAGAAAGAAAGAAAGAAA
>JAJEJO010005669.1:53052-63058 GCA_020662805.1 Glaucomys volans | reverse complement strand
AAAGAAAGAAAGAAAGAAAGAAAGAAAGAAAGAAAGAAAGAAAGAAATGGTGTGCTCCAATAACTCATAGTGAGAAAATGACCCAAATTTGAATGTAGGGCTGTAAGTGTGGCTCCTTGATAGAGTTCTTACCTAGCATCTTCAAGGCCATAAGATCTCATCCTGATTCATATTAACCTACAGCAAAATAAATGTCCAAATTCATCTTTATAATAGAATATATATACAGATTTCTTAGAACTTTGGGTTGAACCCAGGACATTGTACCACTGAGCTATATTCCTATTCCTCAGCCTTTTTATTTTGAGATAGAGTCTTGCTAAATCACCAAGTCTGTCCTAAAATTTGTGATCTTCCTGCCTCAGTGTTCTGAGTTGCTGGAATTAGTCCTCTGGCACCAAACCTGCTTTAAAATCTATTTTCTAGCTAGTACATTGGTGCACACCTGCCTTCCAGCACTCAGGACATTGATATGGGAGGACTGCTTGAGCTCAGGACTTCAAGACTGGCCTGGAAATATCATGGGACTCCAACTCAGAAAAACAGAAAAACCACAGTACTGATTGCAAATTTCCCTTTTCTTTTCTCTTGCTGAGGTTTGAATCCAGGAGTGCTTTACCACTGACCAACATTCCCAGGAGTGGGGGGTTGTATTTAGTTTTTATTTTGAGACACAATACAATTCTTTTGAACTTACTGGTCCTCAACTTGTGATCCTCCTGCCACAGTCTCCTGAGTGTTTGGGCTTATAGACCTGCACCCAACTCTGTCAGTTCTCATGTATGGAGTAAATTAACTGCAGTTACCATGGTGTCCATTATACCTCAGAAACTTACTCATGTCTGAAACTTTGTAATGGCTGATTAATATACTAGCACATTAAAACTGATAATAAATGAGTTCCCTTTCTATTTTATGGAATATTTTCAGGTGCACTTGGCACAATGCAGGCTGGTGGGTTTTCTCTCTTCTCATCTCCAGGCTTTGCCAGGAAGCCACTCAGGTCAGTCACTGCAGTTATTACTCCTGCCACATTTTAGGGATGAGAGAAATGCAAAATGCCTTGCCCAGGGTCAATGACCCAGATAGTACTGATTCCCAAGCTTGGGTCTCCAGAGAGCAATGCTCTTCCCATCCAGGAGGGATTTGTCCCTAGCCCTCAGAGACTCACTCACACCCTAGGGACACATGCTTCTCTGAACCTAGGACAGACAGGCAGAGCAGCCATAGGAAGCAGCAAAAATCTGAGTACAAATCAGGCATGGGGGTCTTGGCACTCCCAACAAGAGTGTGAGGGGTCAGCAAGATAGGCCTCCATAAGGGGCTACAATTTGAAAAAAAAAAACAACAAAATATCAACAAAAGACCATATCAATGTTTGTGAGGATGTGGGGCAACTGGAATTCTCACATATTGCTGGTAGGAAATAGAAATGGTACAGTTCTTTTGGAATACAAATTGGCAATTTCCTATAAACTTCCACGTTTACCTTATACATCAGCAATGCCACCCCTAAAAATTTACGTAACAAAAATAAAACTTATGCTCATTTGCCTTTACACCAATGTTTGTAGCACCTTTATTTATAACTGCCCAAAACTTGACTGGGCACAATGACCCATGCCTCCCATTCCAGCAGTTTGAGAAGCTGAGGTAGGAGGATTGCAAGTTCAAAGTCAGTCTCAGTAACTTAGCTAGGACCAAAGCAACTGAGTGAGACCCTATCCTAAAATTTTGAAAAATATTTTCAAAAAGGAAAAATACAGGGGTTGAGGGGTTTCTGGGAATGTAGGTCAGTGGTTAAGCATCTCGGGTTCAATTTCTCATATAAAAGCAGAACAAACAAATCAAAAAAACACTGTCCCAACTAGATACAATGTAAAAGTCCATCAATTGGTGAATGTGTAAATAATCCATAGGACATTCATACAATACTACAGGGAAACTACTGATATGAACAACAACATGGATGGATCTCAAATGTAGTGTGCAAAATGAATGAAGGCAGATTAAAAAGGCAACCACTCCATCCATACATGATTCTGGAAAGAGAAAAACCATGAGGACTTAGGGAGAGAAACTGATAACGAAGGATGAAAGATTTTTCTGGGGTAGAGAAAGTGGTCTAACCTTGATCATGGTGGAGAATACACAATAGTATCCATTTGTCAAAATCCCTAACTGCAGGGCTGGGGATATAGCTCAGGTGGGAGAGTGCCTGCCTCGCAAGCACAATACCCTGCTTTCAATCCCCAGCACCGCAAAAAAAAAAAAAAAAAAAAAAAAAAAAAAAAAAATTCCCTAACTGTAGACTACAAGGGTAAATCTCACTATTTGTACATGGTTCCTCAAGAAACAACGTTTTGAAAAGTTCTACCATGGAACCCCGGGGTTCCAATTCATCAAAACTAAATTCCATGTTTGACTTGCTGGGCCTTTCTAATCTTGACCCCCATATTGTCAACATCATGGGCCATGCCACCTTGTGCTTGAATTAGAGCCCTTTCCTCATCATCCTCTTAACCCCTACTTTCAGGATTCCTGCCTTTTTGTAAAGGTGTGCCTCTCACAGGCAAGGCCCTCCTGGCTTCTGCCTCTCCAAAATCACACCTGGGACACACAGAGTGGCATGCTCTAATCTACAGCGCAGGTCCCCTCAAACTCTCACTTCCTTCCAGTCTGCTCCACCACTCTCAGAGAGATCCTGGGCGTCTGCCAGTGTTATTCTGATTGCAGGTTGTTATCAACACAGGTGAAAGATGGACATTCCTCTACACCCATCCCTCAAATAACATGCAGCCCAGCACACAGTAGGCTCACCATGCAATGCACCCAGTGGGGAGAATAGCCTCAGACTCTACAGGGAGGAAAGATCTGAGCTTCAACATAAGTGTTGGGTCTGGAAGGACTCCTGAGGCACCATGAGGGCCAAGGGCAGTGGAGAAAGTACAGACAGTGCCTAGTGGCAGAGGAGAAAGATGCCTCACAGCTGGGTATCACAGCACATGCATTTGTATCCACTTACCTGGCTCTCATAGGAGGGCTTGGAGATGCTCACCACCACCATCTTGGTGAACAGCTACAGGATGAGTGGCAGCAGGAGTCTCACAGCGGGTATAACCACTACAAGTTTGGGCAAGGGCTAAGAAGCCAAGGCACTGGACAGTTCCTCCCTGGACCTGCCTTTCAACCCAACTCCTCCTCCATTGTTCCCCCAGCTGGCCCCGCCCATGCCTCATCCTCTCTGGACTGGAGTGTTAGTCCATTACACCCAAGGACACCTCACTGCACCATGCTTTCCTCACGCCTGTTCACTTTCAACCTTCATTACCTACCGCCCTCCATGGCTGCTACAGTCCATCCTACCCTATCACCCTCCCCACCTTGTCCTTCAACACGTCCTTCACAGGTCCTACCAAGTGACTTTTCTAGCCCCACCCCATCAGCCCCGCCCTTGGTTAGCCCACCCCTCCCTCCCCACAACCCCTGCTCTTCCACTGTGGGCACTTGGGACAGTTTGGATACGCCATGGTCTTGTCCAGGGAGATCGGTGTGAATCTCCTGCAGACCAGGAACAGCACACAGGTAGCCACCATGGTGTCCAGGTACAGGTACAGAGAGAAGAGAAGGAGCAGGAATACCATGATGTTTGGTGACCCACGGAGTCGTTCACCCACCTGCAGTGCTGGAAAGACTCCTGGGGACAGGCAGAAGGACTGAGGGTCAGTTTGGTAAGGACAACATCACCCCAAAATCCTGTGGCATCCCCCAAACCTGGTCCACTAGGACAACTTCTCTGAGCCCCACACATGGGCTCCAACCCCTGGAAAAAAACACCATTTCCATAGTTAAAGCACAGGTAGGACTCCTTGGATCATCAAGTCACCTGTCATGAGTGAGGTCTTAGAGACAAGACCTGCCGGGGGTCACAAGATACAGAAGAACTCTGGGTCTCTATTTTTTCAGGTACTGGAAAAAGATGAAAAGAACACCCTTACCCAGCCAGCATTCTGCATTTGTATCCCATTCAAGGTGTGCACAGGAAAGAAGAGTGTTCAGAACCCAGGAAACCCTCCAACTTGGACACCCAGAGGTGGACAGGCAAAGATGCCCAGAACAGGGCAGCTGGTGTAAACGTGTTGGTATGTAGTGTCAGCAAGCCAGGGGATGGGACAGGCACTGCTTTCCTCCCCTGACTCCACCAGGCCCAGCACAGACGTGATGCCTGTTACATGTCAGCACTTGTGCAAGCAAGGCCAGCCTCTCAGGACAGGTACAGACACAGAGGCCATGACATATGTAAGTGACCAAGAGTGGCTGAGAGCCACTTTTAGCAGTCTAGGAAGATGGCTTCACCTACCACTGGCCCACTTCTGCTATGAACTTCCTGGGCCTGGCCAGGTGCCCCTGACAGTTTGGGGAGTGGACAGAGAGGAGAATCACTCATTTCCATGCAGATATTGCAGGAGGAGCAGTGGAAGGTGTGAAGTGGGCAGTAGAAGCCGAAGTGTTTACACCATGGCATCTCATGGGCTCTGCCATTCAGCCACACAACATATGGAGTCTTGGGTTCCTACTCCAAGGAACCTGACACAGGAGGAGGTTTGCTCAGTGGCAGGAGTCCCCTCCATCACTCTGGTGCTTATGGTAGACCCATAGCACCATTTCCAAATTAGAAGGTGGGGGAGGAGGTTTCCAGTGGAATTCTGGTCACTGTTGAACCAGTCCATCAGTCAAGTGGGCTGGCAGTGAAAGAGAAGGGGTTCAGGCCAGGGGAGCTCTATATGGAGCCTCACACTTTGGAGTAGTGGTCAGTGCTTGAAGTGGAGTGTAAATGGGAAGGAGGATGAGTGAACTGTGTGGTTTGGAGGAGCCTACTGGCTCCTCTTGTCAGCCTGCCCAGTCCTCCCTTTTAAAGCAACTGGAAAACCTCCAGGATTCTGTTTTCTCACGGCTCAGCGGCCTGGGAAGTGAAGGGTCAGGACCTCATTGATGATGAAATGAAGAGAAGGGATCCTGAGGCCACAGTGGGGTGAGCACTGTAGAATGAACCCTGTAGTCAGCAGCACTTGAAGTGCCATCTCCTACTCCCACAGGGTACTGAGGACTTACCTTGGTGGAGGATTCCTGGCTCTGAGATGATCATCCACACCAGGGTAAAGAGGGTATGGATGAACAGGAGGCTGCTGGTCAGTGGAAACCCCAATTCCCCATACTGGGCCAGCCATTTGCATCTGAAACAAGAGCCACAATCAGTTCTGTCTGGGGCAACCCAGAGTTCCCCATGAGGCCTGCCTCACCTATGATAGGACTCACACACCTTAAGGACAGATCTAAATATCCAGGTTACAGACAGACCACAGAGACACCACCATATGTCACCAGCATTCCCAGCCTCCCACAATTTCCTTAATGCATCAGTCACTCTAGATTTCTGAGCTCCTAACTATATATATCACCTTCTTTTTCCTACTGAACCTCTCTCTCCCCTTCCCTGCCTCTGTAATATCATGGTCAATTTTACCTCCATTTCTTTGTAAGAAGCCTGATAGCTTGCACTGGAGACTCAGAAGTACAGGAAAAAGGCCCCACTTGACATGATGTGTGCAGACATGCTGACAGAAGCCCAGAGGCTATTAACAATCCAGGACTGTGTCCTGTGTGGTTCCATTGGGGAAGACATATTTGAAACTGGCATGGCCTCAGTGTGGCAAGGACCTGAAAGGGGTGGAGCCAAGAGTGAGATAATTCAGTCACTGGGGATGAGACCATAGAAAGGGAGTAATGTACTTCACCTGGGTCCTCTTTTTTTCCTGTGGAGTCAGTTGTTAGAAAAAGAGCAAGACTGGTCCCTCCCCAGGCTTCTGGTCACGCAATCTCTACCACATGCATATCCTCCCACCATGATGCCATTCACCATGTTATGATGACCCTCACCAAAGTTCAGGCACAGGGACTGACAAATCTTGGACTCAGACCTAAAAATATTCTCTTTATGAAGTATCCATTGTCTTGTTACAGAAAGAGAAAGCAGGCTAACACAGAGACCACATAATATGGTGGAGAAAAGTTTGGTGATCACTATCACCCTTTCAGGCCCAGTGCTAACTGAAGCAGACAGTACTCAGTGCTTATCCTATCTCCACTTCTTCCCTTTTGTTGCAACAGAGTTCCAATTTAGGGAAGGAGGTAGCAACCTACCCAACTAAGTCACTTCACAGTTTCCCTCATTTCCAGGGTAGGCTTTAGGACACAATTCTGGATAAAGTGACATGTGCAAATGTCTATTGAGGATTCCAGAAAAGCTTGCATATTTTCAATAAAAGGGAAGATGATGCAGTTGGCAGAGCTCTGTCTCCCTTCTTTGTGTCTTGAAGGTAGACTGCTGTCTGGGATGCCACCTGGACCCTTTAGGAAACAAGTCATGCTAGCCAGACACAACCTGTGGCATGCTTGAGTCCCTGTCTTATCCCTCAACTGCCTCCTCCTCAGCTTCATTCTATAAAACAATAACTAGTTTTATTATGCTGACATGGGTCCTTGTGTTGTCACAACACCTGAAGTCCTCTATTTGGTGGATTCTCCCCACCATAAGTCTTTGTGAAAGGCAGAAACCATTTTCCCCTCCCAATTTGAGCTGCAAGTGGCCAAACACGTGTGGCTACTCTCACAGAGATTACAGAGGCCTGTGGTCCAGGTGAAATCAATTTCACTCTAGAGCTGCCACCACTGACTGACTCAGAAGTTTGTGGTGAGATGCAGCAACTGCACAGATGCCCAATGTCCAAATGTCAAGCCCTCGACCCTGCCCTTTGTTTGGACAGGACATTGAAACCAGAGACACTGAGCTACATCCCCTGCACTTTTTATTTTGAGTCAGGTTGCACTATGTTGCTGAAGCTGGCTTTAAACTTGTAATCCTCCTGTCTCAATCACCCAAACATCAAGGAATATAGGCATGTTCCACCATGCCTGGCCAAGGAAATTAAATCGATTGATAATAGATCAGGCCTTGTTGCATTGAGATTGGGGCAAACGGCCAGTTGTGGAGATAATGCATGATTGGGTCAGGAAGATGGGGGTTGATTCAAAAGGAAATAAAATGCTAATACCTCCAGAGGACTTCCTCCTCCTCCAACATTTAGCCAAGTTTCCTGCCCCCAGAATTTCTCCTCCCAGCAAAGAGTTGCTAATGAGCACCCACTGGTTGGCTCCCTTCCCGCCTTTCTGGCAGTTATGGAAAATGTGGAGATGTAACCATGGATGGCTCCCTTCTGTCTTTTTCCCTATATAGACAGGAAAAGAGAACAGGGATATGAAAATAAAGGAAATCTGAAATCTATAAAAGGTGCAGAACACCCCCACCCCCGTGGACATCAGCTTTGGAACCCCTCCTCTCTGGAGGACTCTCTGGATATCACACACTCTCTCTGTTTTATCTTAAAGAAAAGAAGAAAAAAAAACTTTTTGTTCTTCCTTCACTCTATCTTGGGTGTTTATTCTTCAACACTTGGTAGAACAGGACCCCATCTTGATTTTTAAGACTGATGTCAGATGAGGGCTCTGCAGGATGATCAACAGGATAATCTTCTCAGCACCCCACACTATTCTGAGGTGTTCTCTCATTCTGGAGAACAATAAAGGGCACCCATATGCTAATAAAATGCAGTTAGTGAAAGTCACCATGCTACCAGACTTGGGTGACAAGGTGCATGGCCTAGGTGACTCCTAATCATTGGTCTGGCAGGTCAGGCAATTTGGTTCCCCCAAAGACATTTGTCAGTATCCTATGCAGGTTTGGAACATGCTTGGCGTGAGTACACAGTGTCCCTCACCCCAGCCTGCCTTTGGATGCATGGAGATGGACAGTGGGTTGAAATAACTTTGAGATTCTGCCCAGTGGACCTCAAAGTTTTCTCCCCTGACTCCTCTCATGATTGTCCTTATGGGGTATCCTGTGGTGACTGGTCAATGAAAAGGCTCTGTGTTAAAACCCTCCGTGTCACACAACTCTGGATGAGTCAAACTGCACTTTCCCATACTCATTCCTTCTGAGCAGTCCCCTGCCCTCTCCAATCAGTCTCTAGTCATTGAGAGAGAGATATTTTACATGGAGTGGGTCATAAAGAAATGCTTGAGCTCAATTCGGTCACATAATAAGCATTTACAAGCCTGTAGGGATTCTCCCCATTCTGTGTTCCATGAGTTTCTTTGTCTACAAAGGGAGGCATTTCAATTCATACTATAGTGATAAATGCATACCCATCTTTATAGGAGCACAAATCATCATAGCCAAACAATGAACCCAGCCAAGATGTCCATCAACAGATGAAAGGATAAGGAAAATATGGTATATACACAATAGAGTTTTATTCAGCAATACATAAACTTGAAAAAAATGAAATTTATGTTATTTGTAATACATATGGATGGAACTTGAAATCAGGATTTCAAGCAAATAACCAAACCCACAAGGTCGAAAGTCATGTGTTTGCTCTCACAGTGAAAGCTAGCAAGATAAAAGGCAAAGAAAAGTGTAGGGAGGGCTGGAAATCTAATGAAAATCAAGGGAGATCAGTAGAAGAGAGGAAAGAGGAAAGGAGGGGAGGCTGATGTGATGTGAAGTGACCTTGTGCAAATTATACTGTTATCGAGTGTGCATGTACAAATGTATCAACAAATTCCATCATTATGTGGAACTACAATGCACCCATAAAAATTGTGGGGAAATAAAGCACTGTGGCTTCTGGGACCCTTATAAAAGGCTTCAAGGCTGAAGAAAGCATTCTTTTGTTTTTCTGACTTGCACCTCAAAAGGACACAACAAGATGCCACTTTGGAAACAAAAAGCAGCACTCACATGACAGCAGTACTGGCACCTTGATATTGATTCCCAGCCTCCAGAACTGGAAGATATTAATTTCTGTACTCAATCTACTACTCACTATAAAGTTCCTGTTCTGAAAGATTTTATTACACTAGCACAGACTGAGACACTTAATCAAGCTGAAAGTTTTCAACAGTGATAATCATTTTATTATTTTATTTTTTTATATATGTAACAGTTTTATTTTTTATTTAATTTTTTGATTCTTTGAACACAAATGGAGTACAGCAATTGTTTTTCTGGTAGTTATAATCATTTTAAAGGACCACTCAAAAGCAATAATTTTTTTCTATTACCTATTTAATTCTTTCCCAGTTCTCATCTTATTTATTTTCTTCCTTCAGTTAAATTTGGGCTGATTTTGTTTTTTGATTGTCTGTTTTTGTGTTACTTTTGATGCTGTTGTTTGTTTCTGGAGTGTCTGAAGATGTATGTGAGTGAGATTTCCATTTCTAATAACAAGAATCCAGGTAACTTTGCTTATTACAAGAGAAGGCTTATTTTAACTCAGTTTTGGAGGTTCCTGTCCATGACTGACCATGTTAATTTCAACCTGTGGTGAGAAAGTAACTCATGATGGAAGTGCATGCAGGAGCAAAACGGCTCACCTCATAGCTGGGGTGTGAAAGACAGAATAGGACGGGACTGGAGTCCCACCACCTCAATCAAAGTCACCTCCCTCTAAGATACACCTAATACAGATTCCCACATGCCCCAGTAGTATCACAGTGGGAACCCAGCCTTTACCATTTGGATCTTGTGGAAACACTCAGGATCCAAATTACACAAGGTCTAAATGGAGGCTGATTATTTACGATCTTTCTTCTTTTTAAATATAGGTATCAATCACTATAAGCTTCCATTTCAATACCCCTATTGATGCATCCAATGAGATTTGGTATGCTGTACTTTCATTCTTGTTCATCTGATGGTATATTCTAATTCCCTCTTTGAGTTCTTCTTTTTTTTATTTATTTATTTTTTTAATTTACTTATTGATTCATTGAACACAAATGGAGTACAGCTATTGTTTCACTGGCTGTACACAAAGTAGAGTCACACCATCTGTGCATTCATGCATGTACACAGGGCAATGAAGTCTGTCACACATTCTGTTAT
>JAJEJO010005669.1:27330-43052 GCA_020662805.1 Glaucomys volans | reverse complement strand
AAAATTTCCAGATTTCTTTCTACCGTTACTTTCTGATTTCATTCCATTAAAATTGGAAAATATATACTTGCATGATTTCAATCATTTTAGGTTAGTTCACTCTTATTCAGTGACTGATTATATATATATATATATATATATATATATATATATATATATATATATCTCCTAGAGAGTGTTCTGTGTGTCCTTGAGAAAAGTGTGTATTCTACTGTCATTGGGTGGAAAGTGCCATATATGTTTCTTAGGTCCATTTGATGTACAGTGTTATTCAAATCCTCTCTATCTTTAATGATCTTCTGTCTGTAGGGTCTCTCCCTATTAAAAATGGGGTATTAAAGTCCCAGAATTAAAGTTACTAATGCGTTACTATTTATCCCTTCAGTTCCCTCAATGCTGTCTTTATGTATTCTGATTCTCTGATATTGGGTTCATGTATATTGATAAGTTATTCCATCAGACTGATTAATTGACCCCTTTCTCATTATATATGTCCTTCTTTGACTCCTTTCACAGTTGTTAATTTAAACTCTATTTTTTCGGATACACATGTGACTACACTGCTTGCTTATGGTTACTATTTCCATGAAATATTTTCCCATCCTTTTATTCTTTGTGTCCTTAACTATGAATTGAATTTCTGGTAGATACCATGTTGAGGAATCTCATTTTTATTATTTTTTATCCAGTCAGACATTCTATGTATTTGGATTGAGATATTGAATCCATTTACACTTATGGTAATTATGGAGAGGGTAGTACTTACTGTTGCCATTTTGTCAATTGTGTTCTATTTGGTTGCATTTTGTTCTCCTTTCCTCTGGGGCTTTTTTCATTCATTTTTCATTGATTTTTTTGTAGTGACATGCCTTGATACCTATGTCACTTTCTTTTGTGTGTCTTCTATTCGTATTATCATTGTGGTCACCATGAAATTTACATAGAGCCTCTTTCATATATTGATTTTTTAAAAATTGGTATGCCCTCAATTTGTTTTGTTAATTCAAGAGTGAGAGTGAAATAAAGACAATTAAAAGCAAAGAAAACCAGAGAGGATTTTCCATTCACAGTCTCACTGAGTGAATTACTAAATTTTTAACAAGAAATAGAGGGGTGAGACAAGCTGGTGGAACAGAGGAATCACTTCCCTGGGTGCTCCATGTCATAAAACCAAGAAAAGCTGACAGGCAGCATCTCTGGAAGGACGGTGAATGGACAACAATTAGAAGAGTCTTTCCTGGAATTTAATTCTGTACACTCAAAGGAGATTGGAGACTCAGAACATGAAATATATTAAGGAAGGAGTTCCTAGTGTCACAGCTGTGGAAGCTATGGCAGCAACCATTGGAACAAGCCAGAATAGTAACTCCATGAAGAGAGTAAATTGATAAGGGAATCAAAGTAAGCTGCATTTTGGGGAGGACTGTGGCATGTCTGGTTATGGAGAGTTTAGAGACCAAAGACAATGACCAGGGCGATGCAGAATATCCTTGTGCAGGAATAAAACTGTATCTCTCCCAGCAGCATGCACAGGGCAACAGAAGGAACTACTTTGCAGCCTGAGCATGGCCCCCACATCAGCTGAGGAAGGCAATTTCTAACAGACCTGAATCAGGCCCAAAAGCTAGGCTGGGAAACCCATGCTGCATGACAGAACATGGGCCTAAGTGACCAGGAAAAAAGCAAGCCTGGAGAGAGTTTTACACAGGAGACATCTGGTCATAGAAACCAACCTTCCCTCTCCCCCTCAATCCAGCCTCTTGCATGTCTGACTGGGAGAGAAGAGCCAGACTGGGAATTTGAAAGGGCAGGGGTGGGAAAGAATGAGTTTGGAGACTGAACCTAAGACCAGAAATCATAGGTTCTGCAGGAGATGTAGTGAACTAAGAATTTGCTCCTACATCACAGGAGTGGAATTCAAAAGAATTCCCTGGGTTTCAACCTTCCAGCCTGGACCAGCAATTGCTGGGCTCTGGAGGTATGCTGATTTAAAATCTCCAGAACAAGTGGCATTCACCAAACTGACTGGACCTTCCCTAAGCCTAAACACCTTCAGTAGTTCCACCTCCAGGATTAACCTTCTCATACTGGCAACTCCACCCTGAGGGGAGCAAACATCACTTCCATGCTGCAGAGAAGGGAAGCTGAGGATCTTTTGATCGCCAACAGAAAAATTCCCCAAGTGTTCATAGATTTATCCTCCATTTTTTCCTTCCCCTCCCACTCATATTTCTACCATTATCAAAACTAATTATTTTTCATTAATCACTTTATTCATGACTAGAATGTCTGATTAGTATATTTTCATTTTGCATTGTATATATTTTTTCTCTCACTGATATGTTTCCCTTGATTCTCTTTGCTTTCTCCTGCATACAGTCAATCCCTATTGCTCCCTCTTCCATTCTTCTTTAATTTTAATTCTATCTTCTCCATACTTGTGATCATCACATCCTACACTACTTCTGTACTCCCTTGTTCACCCTTCGAAAATATAAACCATTTGGCAAGCTTACATTTTTATTTTCGGCAATTACGGTCCATATCAGTTTTGTTGATTGTGACAAAACAGGACACATCTCCTTAGGAGATAATTTAGTTTGAGGTTGTATATTGCTTGCATTGTTTGAGGTTATTATTTGTCTTTCCATTTATGGTGAGAAACTAGAACCTTTCAGGAACATAAGTCTCAGGGTAGAAACTGTAGTGCCTCAGATCCATAATGCTGCATGGGCAGGCACACAATCAACATGAAAACATAAGAAACAAATTGTCTGAAACAAAATAAGATATTCCAATAATAGAATCCACTAATACCACAGCGCAAGATATATCAGAGGAGGAGTTAAGAATGTACACAGTAAAACTGATCTGCCAGGGAAAGGACAACTGAAGGAGTGACATCACACAGAAAACACAGGTAGTGAAAGATCACTTCAATAAAGAGATAGAGATGAAAATAATGGAGATGAAAATAATGAAAGAATCAATAAACCAAATTAAAAGTTCAACAGAAAGCATGATCAACAGACTAGACCACTTGGAAAATAAATTCTTAGGCAATAAAGACAAAACTCATCGTGTTCAAAATCAAGTTGACGAAGGAGAAAAGATTCTGAGAGACTATGAACAGAACTTCCAAGAAATATGGGAAAATGTGAAAAGACTGAATTTAAGATTTAACGGGATAGATGAGGGCATAGATATAAAAACCAAAGGAATGCACAAAGTTTTCAAAGAAATCATACCAGAGAGTTTCTGAAACCTAAAGAATAAAATGGAAAATCAAATACAGTAGGCTTGCAGGATGCCATATGTACCAAACTACAACCTACCCACATCAAGTCTCATTATGACAATGACTTACATCAGAATAAGGATCGGATCTTCAAGGTCATGAGAGGAAAAAAAATCAAATTACATATAGGGGGAAACCAATTCAAATCCCAGCTGATTTCTCAACCCAGATCTTCAAAGCTAGAAGGTCCTGGAATAATATATTTCAAGCAATGAATAAAAAAACAAAGGATGACAACCAAGCATTTTGTATCCAGCAAAAATAAGCTTCAGATTTGAAGATGAAATCAAAATCTTCTATGATTGAAAAAAAGTTACAAGAATTCACACCTGGAAAGCCTGCACTATAGAACAGTCTCAACAAAATCTTCCATGAGAATGAAATGGAAAAAAAAGTGAAAACCAGCAAAGGCGAGAACTACATGAAAGGAATGATCAATCAAAGGTGAAATTACATCAAATTAAAAACCAGAAATAAACCAAAATGACCAGAAATACAACTCATATCTCAAAAAAACCTTGAATGTTAATGGCCTAAACTCATCCATCAAAAGACACAGACTGAGAGATAGGATGAAAAAAACAAGAACCAAGAACATGTTGTCTCCAAGAGACTCACCTCACAGGCAAACACATTCACAAAATGAAGGTAAAAGCATGGGAAAAAGGTATCACCCATACGGATTGCGTAAAAAAGCAGGGGTTTCTATCCTCATGTCATATGAAGTGGATTTTAAGCCAAAGTTAATCAAAACAGACAAAAAAGAACTTTTCATACAGCATAAGGGATCATCTATGTACATCAAACCAACTTTCTCAGTTTCAAGAATCAAATAGATGACAAACAATAATACTGGGTGTATTTAACATACCTCTCTCACTACTGGACAGATGTTCCAAACAATAGCTAAATGCAAAAACTATAGAACTAAATAATGCAATCAATAATTGAGAGTTAACAGACATATGTAGAATATTTCATCCATCAATGAGCAAATACACTTTCTTCTTGGCAATACATGGATCTTTGTCTAAAATAGACCATATCATATGCCACAAAGGAACTCTTAGTAAAAACAAAAGGGATGGAGATATTATGCTGAAATCTATCAGCTCGTCATGAAATTAATTTAGATATCAATGATAAAATAAAAATTTGAAGCTACTCTACCACTGAGACACTACATGATACACCATGTCTAGGATGACTTTTGGTTTAGGTAACCAGCGTAAATGTTCTACAAATTGACTTGAGGAATTGTATCAAGATAGGCAGACTTTAGAGTACTTGTAGATGTTCTCCAGGGAGGGGAATGATGTGGGATTATGAGGAGTTCAGAATTACAAAAGATGGTATCTGAATATCCACATGACCAAATTTTCTCTCTCTAGAAGATCAGTAAAATAATTGTGTACTTTTAATTTCCACTAAAATTAATAACAAAAAAAGTAGCAGGGTATGGTGGCAAATGCCTGCAATCCCAGCAACTTGGGAGGTGAGGCAGGAAGATCACAAGTTCAAAGCCAGCCTCAGCAATTTGGTGAGGTTCTAAGCAACTTAGCCAGCTCCTCTCTCTAACTAAAAATAACAAAAGACCTGGACATGTAGCTCAGTGTTTAAGTGTCCCTAGGATTTTCCCTAGTATGAAAAAAAAATTCAAAATCACCTCCTGGAATCACTCATGGTCCACTGCTACAGGCTTGTATTTTATTGTGGTCTTCTCAGCTAAGTGGTTTCTATGTATCTTTTCCTTGCATAAACTGTACTACTCAACACTTCTGCAGTTTCACTTTATAACTCCACCACTCACTCCATCAAAACTGCTTTGACAAGGTCAGATGAGGCTTTCCTACTGTCAAACCAAATGGACACTTTCTGTTCTCAACTTAATGCCTCGAGAGCTTTTGCTGGACTCATTCTACTTAGTCCACAAATTGACTGACTAGCAGTATACACCATAAGAACTACCGAGTGAGAGAATGGTCATACACATAATTTACATTAGTATCATAAATATGACACTTAAATGAATAATGGACCTATGCATTTTAGATGCAAAGTTACACTATTACAATGGATAGTTTAAAACAACAGTCATCAAAATCATGCTATTTTTCTTGGTATTATTATACCCCAAACTAAATCCTTTGCTGTACTTTGATCCTGTTCTCTTCTCACACATGCAAAAATTTCAAAAGAAACTGGTCAAGGGCAGTGGCAGAGAAGAGAGTAAATCTAGTTTTAAGATCAAGTCATCCATTATTTCCATCATCCCACAGCTTTGGTGCTCACATTCTTTCTCACCCTGAACTTACATCAAAATTAAAACCCAATCCCAGTTATATTAGCACCCTTACAACAAAACACTTGGGTATAAACCTAAGAGTCTATATAGGACCTGTAATAGAAAATCAAAATCTGATCCACAAAATCAAACCAGAACTAAATGAATGGAGAGAAGTTTCATCTTCATGGGCAGGAAGACTCAGTCTTTTCAAGGTCATACTCCTTCCCAATTCAACCTAAAGACTCAGTGCAATCCCAAGTAAGTACTTAGGAAGGTGTATTAGAGTTATTGACAAACTGATTCCTAAGTCTTTTTGAAAACACAGAAGACTCACAATGAACAATGCAACAATGAGAAGTGCAAAGTTGGAGGACTAATAGCACCTGACTTCAAGACTTACTACCCAGCCATTCATCAAGAGAATAGAGCACTGGAGAAGCAAGGCCCAAATGAATCCATGAAACAGAGACACGTCAGAAATATACATATATATATATATATATGTATATATATATACACACACACACACACATATATATATGTGTGTGTATATATATACATATACATATATATATATATATATATATATATATATATATATATATGCAGCTAGCTAGTCATTGAGAAAGGAGCAAAGGCAACATAATGAAGAAAAGATAGTTTTTTCAATACATCCTGAAAGAACCACTGGATATTCCCATGCTTAAAAAAAAAAAAAAAAAAAAAATATTGAAATCATAGTTATAACCCTTCCCAACACCAATTCAAAATGGATTCCAGACATATATGCAAAATTATAAAACTCTTAAAGGATAGTATAAGAGAAAAATGAGATGACCTTGGGTTTGACAATGACTTTCTACGTAATTCAACAAAAGCACATCTATAAAGGAATTATAAAGGTAGATTTCATTGGAATTGAAATTTTCTACTCCAGAAAAGAAAATGTAGAGATAAAGACAAGCCATAGACTGGGTGAGACTGCTTTCAAACAATACAGCTTTTTCCCAAAATATTCATCAAACTTGAAAAATCACAATAATAAAACTGCTTCTCATTTCTCCTATTAGATTTTCAACCATTCTCTATTTTTTAACCTATGCTTTACATTTATACAGTTAAATTTATAACACTTGTTACTTCCATACTACTCCTCCAAAGATTAAAGAAGAGTTCATTTCTAGTAATGATGTTATCATCTTCTATGCACAGTTAAATGGGATTTTCATTTTATCCTTGTTTATCTCCAGATTAGATGTTGCTATTCTTTATGTAAGTAATCTCTATTTACCTGTTCTTCAGATACATCTTCTTATATGTGAATTTCCCTTTAAAATTTCATTTTCCTTTTATCTACAGTACATTTTCTGAAATCTCTTAATGATACTTTTTTTTTGAAATATAGTTTTATTTAAAGAACAGGACAGAGACTCCTCCAAGGGATAAGCAGATCCAGAGCTGGCATCCCTTAATGACAAATTTTTGTGACAATTTGTTTAACATGTTTTTCTGAAATATCTTGATTCTGTCCTTATCTTTCTGGTTTGTTCATTTTTCCTTTGAGGTGCTGGGTGTTGAACTAGGCACACTCACTAACATAGAGTCTCCTGCAGTCCACATTATTCTTTATTATACTTACATGTCAAGACTATAAAAACACACAGGAATCTCATATGTCTAGCACTTATGCTTTATAAATTAAAATTATTAGTCTACCTCCTTCTAGTTTCCATTATTGATATTTTGGGGGGATTACTCCTATTGCTATCCTTGGAAATAATCTGCTTTTTATCTCTAGTTGGTTTTAAGATTTTTTTCCTAGTTTGCATGTAGTTTCAACTTAATTTACTGAGGTATGACTTATTTTATAAGTTCAGCCTGAAGATATTTTAATTTTATAATCCAGTTGCCTAATTAATATTGGAAACTCTTTGCTTCTTCTACTCTATGATCTTCTCATGCTTAAATATGGTACTTTTTAATAACATCTGTCCACCACATTCTATACCCTTTTATACTACGTTCAGTAACATATTCTGTCTTCTAAATAATTTTGACTTTCGGAACCATATTTTAGGACATTTCATTGGTGTTTGTTCTTCAATTCATTTATTAATTCTTTCTTTTCCTGTGTCTGATTTGATTTTCACTCCACACTGGATGGGTATGTAAAGAACTCAAAAAATGTAACACCAAAAAAACCAAATAACCCAATTAATAAATGGGCTTAGGAATTGAATAGACACTTCACAGAAGAAAAACAATCCATCTGCAAATAGATGAAAAGATGTTCAACATCTCTTGCAATTACAGAATTGCAAATCAAAACTGCTCTACAAATTCATCTCATTCCAGTCATACTGGAAACTGTCAACAATGCAAACTGAAATAAATGTTGGTGAGGATGTTGGGAAAAAGGGACATTCATTCAACGTTGGTGGGACAGCAAATTGGTGCAACCATTATGGAAAGCAGTAGAGATTCCTTCATAAACTTGGAATGGAAACATTTGACCCAGTTATCCCACTCCTCAGTCTATACCCAAAGGACTTAAAATCAACAAAGTACATTAATGCAGCCACATCAATGCTTACAGCAGTTCATCTCACAGTAGCTGAACCATGGAACTAACCTTGGTGTTCTTCAACAGAGGAATAGTAAAGAAAAGTTATATATACAATGGAATATTACTCAGAATGACATTAGGCCTTTTTCTGGTAAATGAATTGAGTTGGAGAATATCACGCTACACGAAATAAGTCAATCCCACAAAACCAAAGGCTGAATATTTTCTCTGATATGAGGATGCTAATTCACAATAACAAGGGTGGTACGGAAGAATAGAATTTTTTTGGTTTAGGCAAAGGGGATAAAAGGAGGGGAGGGCTTATGGGGGCAGGAAGAATAGTTGAATGATTTGGACTTTACCTGCCTATGTGCATATAAGTCTACATGACTCTTAGGAGTCTACATCAATTACAACCAGAAACATGAGAAGCTACACTCCATTTATATATGATAAAGTGCACTCTACCATCATGTATAACTAATTTGAACAAATATAAGAGTAAAAAATAAAAAGAGAGGCAGTCAGAGACTGGAAGAAGAGGAATGGGGGTCTTTTTTTTTAATGGTGGCAGGGTTTCTGCTTGGAATGACAACAGTGTTCTGGAACCAAAATTTTGTATAATATTGTAAGTGTAATTAATGCCACTGTGTTGTGCACTTAATGTGTAAAATGGCAATTTTCATTTCACATGTCTTTTACACCAAGAAATACTGTATTAAATTTAAAAAACATTTTCATTTTAGAAAATGGAAAAAAGAACATGAACTACCTCAGTGATGTTCATGGTGACTCTTTGCTTTCTTAGCTTCCTGGATCAGTGGTATCAATCTAGATAAAACTTTAGCCAGTTTCAAAAAAGGGATGCTATCAGAAAAATGGGGTAAAGATGTGCATGTAGGTTATCAATATAGAAACAAAACATTTCTGTTGAACTAGGCCCTAAAGACTACTTATGAATACAACTTTCTTAACACACATCTTAATATCTGCCTAAACCACTCTTAATCAGTACTTAACTTTCATCATGGAAAATTATGCTGTTTTAGTTTTCCTAATTTCCAAATATGAACACTTAAATAGTTCATAAATACACTCATGCCAACAGTAAATGGATAAAATATTTCATAATATTTCAAAATATTTTAAGTAAGTAAACACTTTCTATAAGGATATTAATCTTTTATACATACATATATATATGTATATATATATAGTTGCACATGGAAAAAATACCTTTATATTATTTTTATGTGGTGGTGAGGATCTAACCCAGGACCTCATGCATGCTAGGCCACTACACCAGCCCACAATATTTAACTTCTATTCCTGGCAGATAAAACCCTAAAATGTAGTAGGTACTTTACTGGTATGGATCTATGAATAATGAAATATTATTATTACTATGAGAACTTTCTGTTGGTTATTCAAAAAGCGTCAACATTTTCCAATATTGCATGTTTTCCAAATTTACCTATAATAATTCTGTGGCTGAACCCCTTATCTCGGCATCCATTTCCAAATATCAATTTAAGAAATCTCGAAAGATTGGGGAAATTGTGTCTTCATTGGGAAGTTCTGGAGTTCCATTTCTTGCAATCAGCTCTAAGGTCTAAAAATAGAACATCTGTGACCTTCTTTTGGGGGAAATGATGGGGGTGGGGATAATGAGGATTGAACCCAGGGTTGTTTTGTCAGTGAGCTACATCCCTAACACCTTTTTTTTTTTTTTAATTTCTGAGACTGAGTCTCACCAAATTGTTGAGGCTGGCCTCAAACTTGCGATCTTCCTTCTTTATTCTCCTGAGTCACCATGATTACAGGTATGCGACCATTGGGTATGGTATTCCTGACATTTTTAAGGTAGCTCAACAAAGTTAAAATGTACTTTATAAAATTTATGGAATTCTCTTATTGTGTTTGTGTGTGTGTGTGTGTGTGTGTGTGTCCGTGTGGTGCTTAGATTAAATCCAGGGCCTTTTGAATGTTGGGCAAGACTCCATCAATGAACATCTCCAGCCCATCTTAATTCTTCAAAGATAATTACTAAGCACAAAACTGAGGTTGTAATTATCTCCACCTTTTTGGATTTTTTAACCACTCTCCTTCACTTCCTTTATTCTCTCTCTCTCTCTCTACTTGGATGGTGGTGTACCTGTGAGCTATACCCCAGCCCTATTTTTATTTTGTTTTGAGACAGGGTTGCCAGGCAAACCTCAAATATGAGGTCTTCCTGCCTCAGCCTCTCCAGAAGCTGAGATTACAGGTGTGCGCCACCAGGCCTGGCAGCTTCATCTTTTCTGTGTTGAACTATAAATGCAATAGATCTTGCTTAAGAAAACAAAATCAGGAACAACAATAAAAACCTCACCTGTGGTACATAAAAGTACACTGAACAGTGATGTCAATCCTACTCTAAATGTGAACAATCCTATTAAATATTCACAATCTATTTAAAAGTCACATTTCAAAACAATTGAATTTACTAAAACTCTCTTCCTTAACTAGCTATATGCCAGCTTCGCCATGCCCAATAACAGATCATAAAACACCTAAATGGAATAGTGACTTATAAGATGGGTGTTTTCATAATTTAAACGACCCTGTTCAGAAAATCTCTGCATTCTTTAATTTTTGATTATTATCTTTAAATTTCTAGAAATATTATTTCTAATTAATTGACTAATTTCTAGTAGAAGTTTTAGGTTTGAAATTAAGCAGACAACACAGACCATCACTGAATTGCCATGTGAGACAGTAGGAACACTTTCATAATCTCACTGACCTTCTATAATACTGAAAACACAAGTATATAGTCTTGCAAATGTATTTTCCTGATGCATATCTGATCTTAAAATGTGGATCCTAAACTGCTTCCATGTTAGCCACTCATTTTCTTATTTTTAATATCTTGCATCACTGTACAGTATATTTTCAAAAATTATATATATACATGTGTGTATATATCTATATATAAATGCATTTTACTGTTTTTTGTGGTGCTGGGACATGAACCCTGGATTCTCATGAATGCTAGCCAAGCACTCTACCACTAAGCTACAACCTCTGACTTAGAAGATTCTAATTTTAAGGAAGACCAATATATTCCTTCATGGATGGTCCTTAAAACAGTGTTGTACCTGAAAACACTACAAAAGCTAAGGTCACTAGGTTTTCTCCTGCATGCATTAATTTTATTCTCAGACATCATGCCTGAGATAGCAGTTAACTTCAGGATAAGATCACAAGACTGTTGAAAACTTCTATACCTCCATCAGAAGTTATAAAGATGGGAGCCCATAAAATACTCAAGCTCAGTATTACCACCCCACCACCAACCCCCCCCCTGCCCCCAATTTTCTCCCCACCTTGACATCAGTTTCACTTTACTCTTTACCTTCATTTATGTTAATGACCATAAGCAGCCCATGACTCCCAGGCATCCCCGAGTATTTCCACTCTAATGCCCCAGTGGCCCTGAACATTCTCCTTACTGTCACCAGCTGTGCTTTCAGGGCCAACACTTCTTCTCTTCCTACTCTAGGTCAAGAGATGGAGCAAGTATCCTTTTGGCTTTTCATTGTTCTTTGAAGTCCTCATTGTTCTTTTCCTCTTATACTCAGGCTTTTGGCTACAACTCTATCTCTCTTTGTTTTAAATACTTACTAAACACCAGGTCATTCCCTTCTCACTCCTTTGAGATCCTAGCTCCTTGCATTGTTACCTCCCACATTACTCCTGTCAATTCGTGGGTATTTCAGGACCTACACAGACACATGCTGCAGTTCCTTGTGTTCTTCTCTCTTGCTCTCATGTGCTAGCCTTTCTTACAGATGCACTTATGTCCTACCCTTTACCAGGACAGACACCAGAAACTGCAGCTCTGAGGTTGTTCTTCCACTCTACCTCCTATCGTTTGTCCTTCTAGGACTCCAAGGTCAGCAATCCTCTGACTCCACTGGACCTAAAATCCCATAGGTCTTTCAGTGTTCATCGTTTCTTCCACATGCCACTTCTATGACCCTCTCCCACGTCCCTGACAGCATTGATCTGACTAAAATGTGGTTACAACTCTGTATTTCTTTCCTGTATTCATGCAGCTCAATGTAGAGGGATAAACACCACTTATCTTCAGTGACTGGCATCACTTAAGGTTGATATGCACTGCCCTCCTGTGGGCTCTTAGTGCCTTCAGCAATCATACTAGACTTCCCTGCTCCACTTACTCTCCTACTCTCCTTTCCTATTCTAAGACATATATGCACTCTGTTCTCATGTCTCCTTAGGTGCGTTGTGGTTGTTGCAATTTCTCAGACTTTCCTTGTTTTTGATGCCTGCAGACAGTTTTTTGGAGTACTGTTCAGGTCATACTTGGTAGGATACCCTCTAATGAAATATACTAACGTTTTTTATGGTTATCTCAAAATTATGGATTATTGAGAGGAAGGTCTCAGAGTTAACACTGCTACTTTCTTTATTTTTCTTCTCTTGCAGTACTGGGGACTGAACCCAGAAGTGCTTACCACTGAATTACAGTTCCAGCCCTTTTTATTTTATAATGTGAGAGAGGACTCGGTACATTATGGAGGCTGGCCTCCAAATTGTGACACTCTTGCCTCAGTTCCCCAAATACCTTGGCCACCATGCCTGACAATAGGACTGCACTGATTGCATCATTTTAAGGGAACATACTAGCAACCTGATTTAGCACTGCTGAGGTTGACCTTGTCACTTGGTCAAAGGCTTTTTAAGTTTTTCCACTGTTCCATTTCTCTTCCCTTTCCATACTGTGTTCACTGGAAGTCACTACATGCAGTCCATACTTGAGCAATCCTCTACTTCCTGCAGGGTGGAGCAGTCACATAAACTTTTAGAATTCTTCAGCATGGGTGATTGATCAGTCTTTCCTCACACATGTATTTATTCCATCATTTATATCAGCATGGACTCACAATTATTTATTTTATATTTCAAGTTATAATTTCTTACAAATTTATTTTGCTCTTCACAGTGTTCCTGCTTTGGTTTCGCTGCGCTCTCAGTTGCCCCCTATGTTAAACCTCCCTCTATGTAGCCTTTTTTAGAAAAAAAATTAAATGTTTATTTTGAATAGACTAATAGTAATTGTATCCATTTATGGGGTACAATGTGATGTTTTGTACACATTGCTACAATACTTTTGATTTAATGATTTATTTTTGTGGTGCTAGGGATTGAACTCAGGGCCTTACACACACCAAGAAACTAGGCAAGTGCTCTACCACTGCTACATCTCCAGCCCAGCATTTTCCCATGTTTTTATGATTCCTTAGTTATTAGGTACAACTCTCTCTTTCACTGTTTAACATCTGCCTCTTTCAATGCTCACACTCTACCTTCTACCTTCAAGTGATACACCCTGTGACACAGGTTCTTCCCTTGGACCTAATGCTTTTGTTGTTGTTTAACATATGCATGTCTTCAGCCTCCATGGTTATTATATTTCTTTAACTAGTTTTAACCTTTAAAATATTTACCTAACAACAATTCATACGTTTACCGATAAACTTAGACCTACTTTCAACTATCTTGTGTTTGAGAAAGCTGTTATTTAGCTTTTGAAAGGTAGATTTCTGGGTTGATTTTTACTTGCAGAACTTCATTACACATTTACTAAAATACTTGAAACTGTCTCACAGCTCACTGATGGCACTGCATTTAAAATTTTTTCTCACTTCTATCTTTATGCTTCACTGTGGCTTGTTTCTATTGCTACGATACTATATCATTAATCCAACTTTGAATATTATAGTTTCCATAATGTGCCAGTCAGTTTTGTGTCTATGGGACAAAAATCCCTGACAAGAAAAACTGAGAGGAATAGGAACTAGGCTCAGAGTTTCAGAGGTTTAGTCCATAGTGCATGGATTCCATTGCTCTGGGCTCAAGGTGAAGCAGAATATCATGGCAGAAGGGCATGATGGAGGAGTGCTGCTCTGCTCAGGGAGGCCAGAAAGGGAAAAAGGGGAGCAGGGAAAAGGAACCCTTGGAGGGCAGCCTCCAGGGCCCCATCTCATCCAGCCACACTCCTACAGGTACCACCCAGTCCCTTCAAAGGAAGAGAGACTGGCTGGTTATGACCCTCACAATGCTGTCATTTCACTTACACATAGTCCTGCATTAACACAGGAGCTTATCAGGGACACTTCATATCCAAACCACAACACAAAACTAAGCTCAATTTGGGACTCTGAAAATATGCCTTTCAAATGTCTCACATCTTATTATCTGGAAGATAATTATAAAAATTATTTTAATGACCTTGTTTACTAATTCTTTTTTCTGTGTCAGTCTGGTTTGTTTCAGCTGAATATCTTCTCCTCATGATGGACTATGTATTCCTACCCTTTGCCTGTCTGTTCAAACATTGACTGGATGTCTGAGTGCTTGTTGGGTCTTGGCCACTGCTGGATTCTTATCAATATTCTCTCATGTTTCCAGGCAGATCAAGGCTTCTTTTATTTGAATGACTGATCTATGTAACTATGGAGGCCACAAAGGAGGTAGAGCTTTGTTTCTGGCTCTCTTTATCTTTGGACAGTCTTGATGATCTCCTCTTCCTTTTTGGCCTGGAGGTGGTCTTCACAAAGGTTGTGATCTTCCCTGGTTTCTGATGCATGGGCCTCAGGCACATTAGTCAAGATCCTCACATGTCTTGTCTGACTTCAGCATGTGGGTATGTTCCATGAGAATCTGCTTTGTTTGGGGCCATGTTCCTTCATTTCCAGGACAGGCTCTGATACAAGTGGACCTTCTTAGATTCATGGAATCTTATGAGCAGCTGGTGCACAATTCCCACCCTTCTCATCCAGATTACCTTTTCTCACCTAGATCACAGCACTGTCCTTCCTGCAGGCCAAGGTGTTTTTCCAGATTGAGCCTGGGAATGCACAGTCAGACTCACACATGACCAGCCCATCTTTGATCAGCTTCTGGATCTACTGATAGTTGATGATATACGGGATTTAACTGGTTTCACTGGGGTCCAACTAAACCTCTTGGCTACAGCATAAGTCACTGAAAACTAACCTCTTCTGACACCTGAGTATAAACATGTTTGTGGTTGTGGCCCTATAAATATTCCTGAGCTTTGTTCTGGGATGCAATTTTAGGCTCTTTGGGTCTCATTTCTTCAATTTGTTAGGTGGAACTGAAGCAGTGTTTATTAAGGTGATTACTTCCCATCATTAAGACAAGGCTCTTATGACTCCTGTACTCAATATCTAACTTTTCCAAGGTGACTGATAGAAACAGGCACTACAACGAAGTGTACACATGTGGCAACGTCTACTGTTTTCAATCTTGTTTTTGAGCTGGGGTCTCACTACATTGCCCAGACATGAGCTCTAGACATCCTCAGCCTTCCTATTAGCTGGAGTACAGGTATTTCTTTTCATCATCACTCCCAGCCCAGAGTTTGATTCCAGTGAGGGAGATTGAACTGAGGGCTTTGTACCTGCTTGGGCAAGTACTCAACCACTGACCCAGTTCTTTCCGACCTTATCAGATAATTATACCCTAGTTCTTCACAA
>JAJEJO010005669.1:0-26833 GCA_020662805.1 Glaucomys volans | reverse complement strand
CTGCCTCACCTAAGATAGGACTCACACACCTTAAGAACAAATCTAAGTATCCAGGCTAGAGACAGACCAGAACCCCCACCAAATGTCACCAACATTACCAGACTCTCACAGTTTCCTTAATGTATCAGTCGCTCTACATCTCTGAGCTCCTCACTATATATATATATGAATATATGTATAAATATATCCTTGTCTTACTGACCCGCTCTCTCCCCTTCCCTGCCTCTGTACTATCATTCTCAATTTTTCCCTCGATTTCTTTGTAAGAAGATTGATAGCTTGCATTAGATACTCACAGGTCAGTGAAAAAGACCCCACTTGACATGAAGTGTGCAGCCATGGTGTCAGAAGCCCAGAGGCCACAAACGTGTCCTTTCTTGTTCCCTTGTTCCCTTGCATAAGACACATTTGGGACAAGCATGGCCTCACCTGCAGTTACTCAAATAAATGAGAGCTACAGTTCCCTCTTGTGGGTTGATACCCTGGGTGTCATGTGTATTGCAAGTGTAACATCACAGAGGTTATGGAATCGGGGCTCTAGATGGCTCCCATGACTTCTGAGAGCAACCTTCCCCCATCCCCACATACACACATGTTGCAGACTGGGCCACCCTGCTCTTACAAAGTTGGCTTTTTGGAGCTTGTGATGATGTGGATGTGGTTTGATCCCCAAAGGACTGGAGGCTTGGTCCTCAGTGTGGCAATGTTGACATGGTAGGACCTGTAAGAGGTGGAGCCTAGGGTGAGGTAATACAGTCACTGGGGATGAGGCCATAGGAAGGGAGTAATGTACTTCACCTGGGCCCTCATTTGTTCCTGTGAGAGTCCTTGTTATAAAAAAAGCAAAACCGGTCCCTCCCCAGTTTACTGGACATGCAACCTCTACCCCGTGTATGTCCTCCCACCATGATGCCATCCACCATGTTGTGAGGACCCTCACCAAAGTTCAGTCATGGGGACTGCCAAATAGTGGACTCTGACCTACATTAAACTAATCTCTTTATAGAGTATCAATTTGGGGGTATTTTTTTAGAGCAAGAGAAATCAGGCTACTACAGAGAACACAAAATATGGTGCACAGAAATTTGGTGATTGTTACCACCTTTTGAGGTCCAGTGCTAAATAAAGCAGATGGTGCTTATTGCTTATCCTATCTCCACTTCTTCCTTTTTGTGGTAACAGAGTTCCAGTTTAGGGAAGGAGATAGCAATCTACCCAACTAAATCACTTCCCATTCTTCCTCATTTCCAGGGTAGACTTTATGACACAACTCCGATTAAAGAGACTTGTGCAAAGGTATATTGAGAGTTCTACAAAAACTTCCGAGTTCTCAATAAAAGGGAAGATGATGTAGTTGGCAGAGCTCTGTCTCCTTTCTTTCTGTCTTGAAGCTAGACTGCTGGCTGGGATGCCACCTGGACCCCTTAGGCAACAAGTCATGCTAGCCAGACAGAGCTTGTGGCATGCTTGAGTCCCTGTCTTATCAACTCAACTGCCTCCCCCTGAGCTTCATTCTATGAAAAAATAACTGGATTTCATTACACTGACATGGGTCCTTGTGTTGTCACAACACTTGAAGCCCTCTATTTAGTGGATTATTCCCACCATAAGTCTTTGTGAAAGGCAGAAACCATTTTCCCCTCCCAATTGGAGCTGCAAATGGCCAAACAAATGTAGCTTCTCTCACAGAGAAGAGGCCTGTGTGTGCTGAGATGCATCACCTGCAGAGATGTCCAATGTCCATATGTCCAGCCCCCACCCCTGCTCTTTTTTTGAACTGGTCATTGAAACCAGGGACCAGAGCTACATCCCTAGCACTTTTTATTTTGAGACAGGTTGCACTATGTTGCTGAAGCTGGCTTTGAACTTGAAATCCTCCTGTCTCAGCTTCTCAAGTCTGTAGGACTACAAGCATGTGCCACCATGACTAACCAAGGAAATTAAATTGATTAATAGTGGATCAGTGCTGGTGGAATTGAGATTGCAGCAAAAAGACTGTCATATAGATAATGAATGATTGGGTCAGGAAGATGGGGCTAATTCAATAGGAAATAAAATGCTAATACCTGCAGAGCACTTCCCCCTCCTCCAACCTGTTGCCAAGGTTTCCTGCTCATGAAATTGGTCCTCACAGCAATGAGTTGTAATGAGTACCCACTCATTAGGTCCGTTCCTGCCTTTCTGGGCAGATACAGAAAATGGGAGAGGTGTCCCCGAACAGCTCCCTTCCATCTTTTTACCCATGTGAGCAGGGAAGTAGGACAATGACATGACAGAAAGGGAAACCTGAAATCTATAAATGGTGCAGGACACCCTCCCACACTCCTTGGACAACATACTCTCTCTCACTCACTCTGCTCTACCTTTTCAAAACACTTTTTGCTCTTCCCTCAGTATTTCTTGGATGTTTATTCTTCAACATTTGGGAGAATGGGACCTGATCTTGATTTTTAAGACCCATGTCAGATGAGGGCTTTCCAGGTATAATCACCAGCATAAGCTCCTACACACCCCACATGTTTCTGAGGCTCAAATTTTGTTCTTTTTGGAGGACAATAATGGGCACCTATAAACTAAATAATTCCAGTTAGAGAAAGTCACCCTTCTATAAGACTTGGGTGACAGGATTCATGTCCTCGGTGACTCCTAATCACGGGTTCTGCAGGTCAGGCAGGTTGTTCTGCCAAAGCCATTCCTCACTATCCTCTACAGGCTTGGAGCAGGTCAGGCATGGGTACACAGTCTCCTCAATCTCAGTCTGCATTTGGATGCCTGCAGATGGACAAAGGGTTGAAACAACCTCAAGATTCTGGCTGGGGCCACTCTCCAGTGGACCTCAAAGTTTTCTCCCCTGACTCTACTCCTGACTGACCATATGGGGTATCCTGTGGTGACTGGTCAATGAAAAGGCTCTGTGCAAATCCCCAGTGACACACACCTCCAGATGAGCCCAAATGCACTCTCCCATACTCATTCCTCCGAACACTCCCTTCCCCTCTCCAATCAGACTCTAGTCATTGGGAAAGGGACATTACACATGGAATGGTTCATAAAGAAATGCCTGAGTTCCCTTTGTTCATATATTAAGCCTTTACAAGCCTGCAGAGATTCTCTCCATTTTTCTTTCTGTGCTCCACCAGTTTCTTTGTTTGCATTTCAATTCAGCCCTTTTGTAAAGTCCTCCAGGAAAAAGGTGTTAGGCAATTCACAAACATAGATCTCCTCCTTACCCTCCAGAGCTTCCTTTGACCTACAGAGCAGAGAAATATACTATACAAAGGTCTTTTTCTCCCCCTAGGTGATTATATTTGTAAGTTTGTAGGAGGAGAGGTCAGTCATGTCTCTAAGTCTGAACTCTCCAGCTTCTTTGGCATGAGGCAAAACAAAAGACCTTCTTTGTTCTGCCATTGGTGCCACCAATAGATGTGGCTGAACTATGTGATGACAGATAGGTTTGCTGGCCATCAGAAGCTCATAGGGAGATGTCCCTAAAGAAAAAAAATGGAGGTTTCTCTAGCATGGATGCCTGAGTTCTGTTTTCTCAAACTCAATGGGAGGCTTCTTCTCAACAGTTATGTTCCACTATTAACCTACACAAAAACAATTGTACTTTTCATGTTGTTTAGAGGGAATCCTTGTCCTCAAAAGAGAGGGGTGGAAACTACTGGCCACCAGAGGCTCTGCAAGCTTGATTCTCAAAAAGTTCTTCATTTTCTTCTGCTACCAGGCTTGGGAAATGTCTCATTTCAGGTGAAAAAAGGAGATCTTTCATCATTTTCTGCATCCAACATGGCCTGAATACAACTGGGGGAATGAAAACTGGTCTCCTGTTGCGGCAGAAACTGAAGGACCTTACCTTAAGAGACTGAATTTACACCAGAAAAAATGGTTAACCATGTCCCTTGTATGAGGTGTTTTTCTCTCAAGCTCAGGACACTAGCTTCTCATACGTCTTACCTTCTGCCAGATCTCTATCTCTCCAAGGTTTACAGAACTTGCACAGCTGGCAAAACTTACAAGTCTTGCAGAGGAATGGTTTGAGACCTAATGATACACAACATTTTCACTTTAAAATTCAAGTCATTGTGTGACCTAAATGACTGGCTATCTTATCTGCTCTAATACTCTACCACCCTGCATTCTTAAAATGCTTCTCCCTAAACACTACCACACAAGAAAGAAAAATGAAATCATCTCATATATGCAGGCCTCTTTACCTTGGGAATCTTTACCTGAGGATGTCATGACTCTCACAGTTTTAGATATATGGCCCAACTCTATTCTGAACCAAAAGTGCACTCTGATCTGATAAAGATGTTCTTTATGCTTCTTGAATAATTAGGGCTGTGTCATTTTGTTAGGAATCCTGTTTGTTTTTTCTACTATATTTTTGAGCTCATGGTTGTATGGTGAATTCACATTTGTTCCTGTGTGCCTAAATTAATGTACTTTTCAGAACAATCTCATTTTATCCAGCTGTAGGGTTTGTATTCACTGTCTTTGTTCAAAGGTCAATTTATCAAGGATTGGTTCCCAAGTACATTGGAAAATCTCCTTCACAAAATGCTGAGAGGGACATAGACATGGTGATGTTAGGAATAAATAATCTGATAGCCATTGAGGACAAATGACCTCCTGAATCCTAGATTTCTGTGTCTGTCAGACTTTATATCTGGCATTTCCAACTGTACAGGACTGCTTTAAATTTAAATCCTGAAGTAACAATCTGCTTGGCTTTTACTTTCTAAATGGTTAAATCTTATAGATGTTTTAATAAACATTTGTTGCATTGCCTCATACTTGTGGTGCTCTTCTACAACAAGCTACAAGATCTCTGTTTCCTGGCTCTTTTCTTTGTTGTGCACATCTGCCTATTTGTATTGTGATATTTACATATGTGCATTTGTCCCTGTATCATGGGTATAGTATCAAAATTGGCATATAGATCATTGAATGCTCATAAATCAAAAGTTCAAAAAAAAATGGGTCCAAATACCTTTCAGTTTACAAGACCTAAAAAAAAGTTCAGTTTAAATTAGGTAAACAGATGAGAGGAAATATGTCTTTAAAATTGATAACTCATAAGTTTTTCTAAGTAGTCAGACCAGTAACAGAGTGTTGGTTTCTATAAAATGCCTAGAATGTAATATCCATTGCATCTAGGACTTCCCTTCAACAGGAAAGAGAAGTCTCATACTATTAACTAAACTTGTCTCATGTCTTAGTGTTTATAGTTAAAAATGAGTAAATTAGATTAAGCATCAATGGGATTAATCATAAATTTGTTTGTTGCCCAAACATCTGATTAATTAACAAAGTTTTAATGCTAAACCCTCAATGGCTAAATAGAAAATCAAGTACTTTTCACTTCTTAAATTCCTTAAGGCACTTAATACAAGTTCACAAAATTCATAAATATTGATTTGGAATAAGAAATCTTAAAGGGGACAAAAAGAAGAAGGTTCTAGCTATGGAAATAAATTGTAGTATGAAAAGTAGAAGACAAAAGAAATGTTTCTGGATAAGATTTTCTTTTTTGTGGTAAAGTAAAAAGTTTAAGAATGTGTAAGTAATTTTCAGGTTTGTGGAACTTAAATTTCAAAAAGTTTGCATGAAACTAAGTTGGTTATATATAATCAGCAAAATCAGTTATTGTGATTTAAGGCTTTTTCTTTAGTCAAATATTAATGTACTGATATAAACCAAATTTTTTTTCTATTTGTTGAAATAACAAAAATTTCTTAAAACAATCTGCTCTTATCTTTCAAGATAATTTCTCATCTATCTTAAGTTTTTTAAATACTTTTTGTTATAGATGGACACAATACTTTTATTTACTTGTTGGTTAGTTAGTTTGTTTGTTTATATACTGATGCTCTGGATTGAACCCAGGTCTTCACACAGGTGAGGCATGCATTCTATCTATGAGCCAACATCCCCATTTCTTAAGTTTTATTATTTAGAGAAACAACTCTTAAGTAATTAGGTTTGTATACCTCAGGTAAAGAACCACCGTCATCTAGAATATTACACTATACAAATTCTGATTTTTTTTTTAAACTAAACTTGGTAAAGACAAGAACTCAGTGTAATTGTGGTGTGATTACTGGCTTTTTGATATACTGATGTATTCATTCTTTTAAGTATACAAAACTTTAAAATACAAGGTGGAGAAGAGCATTCCATGAAGCTGTAATTCTTCAAACAAAAGTATAAAGTAAAAGTTTGGAATTAAAAAACATATGTTTCATGGACAACAGCTACTATACAAACTCAATATGTTCTACTCTTGCTAATATCATTTTATATTTTTCTTGAAACTTTATATCTTTTCCTCTTATTCCCTGACAAAAGTAGAACTTTCAGTGTGATAACTTTAGTTAATTTGAGATAATGGTCCAAGATCAATACCAAAATGTATAAATGCATGCTACTGTCATGTACAACAAATTAAAATAAATGATAAATTAATTGAAAAGAAAATAAAAATGAAAAGATATAAGGTTGACTCTCAGTGCTAACACTGACCCCCATTAAATAGAAGGGGTAAGATAAGTACAAAGTCAGACATTACAGTTACAACCCAGTACTTCTACCTCAAGACAGGTAAAACTGGATTGTTGGATGAACAAGATCAATAAACCAAAGGTCATATATTTTCTCTATATGTGGATGCTAATTAACAATAAGGGTGAAGACTAGGAAAGGAGAGAGTTACTTTGGAATTGGTAGAGGGAGTGAAGGGAGAAGGGGAGGGTGATAGGAATGATAGTGGAACGAATCTGACATTATTACCCTTGTACATGTATGACTACATAACCATGTCATCCTACATGATGTAAAACCAGAAGGATGAGAAATTAGACTCCATCTATGAATGATGTGTCAAATACATTCTCCTGTCATGTAGAACTAATTAGAACAAATCAGAAGAGAAACAATGAATGGTGGAAGCCAAGGGCTGGAGGAGGAAATAAACAAATTTTAAATGTGCTGCATGATTTCTCTTAGTTGCTTACACAGGGAAACTAATTAAAGATAAAATTTATAATCAACAGTGAAGCAGGTTTAAAGATTTGGAAATTATCAGCCTGATCCCATTATAAAGAAAAATAGAAGGTATATTAGGAATAGAATATCAAGGGTGTGGCTAAGAAATGATATGATAAGGAGATTAATAGTGACAAAAGAAAACCAGAAGCTATTCATCAAGATAATGAGAGAATGACCCTGAAAGCTTTTCTGGGATCTTTAAGGATGTCACCTCCATCACAGTCTCAGAACCTTAAGGCAAGAACAGTTTCAAGGAAGGGTCCTAGACCATCCACAAATTCTTGGTGTTCAGGGTCTTACTGACTAACACTGCCATAGCCCAAGGAGGCCTAGGTATTATTCAGGACACTGCTACCAAATAGGTAGGTTGTAAATCTCAGAAAAATATGTATAGAGCTAAATGTGTGGAAGGTGGGATGCAGTCCAGAGGCAGCCTGGTGTTGATAGACAATTAGATACAGCAAGGTGTTTGACCCCGGCCCAGGGTGTGGGGCACAGAACTGTGCTCAGTGATGGAGACACTGGACTTGAGAGCCCAGGCAGGCCTGAGCTCCTTGCTGGGGGCTCAGGCGGTGGCAGGTGGTTGCTCTCTCCCAGGGACACTGTAAAATGGCGCCAAAGGCCCTAAGCTCCCCACTGGAGCCAGCGACTCCAGTCACTCCAGGCCAGACCTCCCCAGGAGCCGCCACGCAGTGCCTCAGAAGACCAGACCTCAGCTCCGAGGACTCAGGCAGCCAAAGATGGTAGCTCTCTGCCAGGGAAGCTGCAAAATGGCACTGAGGGGTCCAAACTCCTCTCTTTATCTTTAATGATCTTCTTCCTCTGTGTTCTCTCCCTATTGAAAGTAGGGTATTAAAGTCCCAGAATTAAAGTTACTAATGTGTTACTATTTATTCCTTCAGTTCCCTCAATGGTGTCTTTATGTATTCTGATGCTCTGATATTGGGTTCATGTATATTGATAATTTTTTCCATTTGCCTGATTAATTGACCCCTTTATCATTATATAATGTCCTTCTTTGATTCCTTTCACAGTTGTTAATTTAAACTCTATTTTATCAGATATACATGTGACCACCCTGCTTGCTTGTTGCATTTGTGGGTTTGGGGGCTTTTTGTGTAAGGACGTGGCGATACAAGCCAGACACCAGGAGTCCGGCAAGCACAACCAGGAGCAAGCGACTGAAGACTTGTTTACTGCGGAACTTGCAGAGCCGTTTATTGGTTTAAGAGTCAATGAAGTCCCTGAATTACCTCGCACCACCCCAGCAGCACCAATCATAGTTCTAGCCGTGGACCCACATTTCCACCAATCACCACAAGTCTCTATTTCTCGCAATCGTCAAGTTTCCAGCTCCTCCGTATGACCCACACTTGCTGATGGTTAGTATTTCATGAAATATTTTCCCATCCTTTCATTCTGTCTCCTTACATATAAACTAAATTTCCGATAGATATCATGTTGAGGAATCTTGTTTTCACTATTTGTTATCCAATCAGCCACTCTGTGTATTTGGTTTGGGATATTTAATCCATTTACACATAATGTAATTATGGAGAGAGTAGTACTTACTATTGCTGTTTGTCAATTGTGCTCTATTTGGTTGCATTTTGTTCCTTCTTTTCCTCTATGGCTTTTTAAATTAATTTTTCATTGATTTTCTGTAGTGACATGCTTTGCTTCCTCTCTCACTTCCTTTTGTGTGTCATCTACAGATATTATCACCATGAGACTTACATGAAGCTTCTTACTTATATCAATCTTTTAAAAAAGAGTATACACTCATTTTGTTTTGTAAATTCAAGAGTGAGGGTAAAATGAAGACAATTACAAGCAATGAAACCCAGAGAGAATTTTCCATTCACAGTCCCACTGAGTGAATTACCAAATTTTTAACAAGAAATCGAGGGGTGAGAAAAGCTGGGGAAACAATGATATCACTTCCCTGGAAGCTCCTTGGCATAACCAAGAAAAGCAGACAGGGAACATCTCCAGAAGGAGGATGAATACACAATAATTAGGAGAGTCTTTGCTGGAATTTAATACTGTACATTCAAAAGAGACTGGAGACTCAGAAGATCAAATATATTACAGAAGGAATTCCTAGTGTCACAGCTGTGGAAGCTATGGCAGCAACCATTGGCACAAGCCAGAATAGTAACACTATGAAGAGAGTAAATTGATAAGGAAATCAAAGTAAGCTGCATTTTGGGGAGGACTGTGGTAATTGTGGGTATAGAGGGATTAGAGACCAAAGGCAATGTCCAGGGCCAATGCACAGTATCCTAGTGCCAGAAAAAAAAAAATGCATTTCTCCCAGCAGTGTGCAGAGCGCAACAGAAGGAATCACGTTGCAGCCTGAGCATGGCCCCCACACCAGCTGAGGAAACCAATTTCTAAAAGACCTGAGACAGGTCCAAAAATCTAGCCGGGGAAACCCATTCTGCATGACAGAGTGTGGGCCTAAGTGACCAGGAAAAAAGCAAGCCTGGAGAGAATTTTACACAGGAGACATTTGGTCATAGAAACCCACCTGGAATCCCCTCCCTCTCAATCCAGCTGCTTGCATGTCTGGCTGGAGGAGAACAGACAGACTGGGACTAAACTCATCAATCAAAAGTCATAGACTGACAGATTGGATGAAAATACAAGACCCAACAATATGCTGTCTCCAAGGAACTCACCTCACAGGCAAACACATCCACAGAATGATGGTAAAAGCATGGGAAAAATCATATTACCCATATGGGTTGCATAAAAAAACAGTGGTTTCTAGCCTCATATCATGTTGAGTGGACATGAAGAAATGTTAATCAAAAGGTACAAGAAAGGACTTTCCATACTGCATAAGGGATCATCTGTGTATATCAAACAAAACTTTCTCTGTTTCAAGAATCAAATAGATGACAAAAAATATTATTGCGTGTATTTAACAAACCTCTCTCACTACTGGACAGATCTTCCAAACAAAAGCTAAATGCAGAAACTATAGAACAAATCATACAATCAATAATTTAGAATTAACAGACATATATAGAATATTTCATCCATCAACAAGCAAATACTCTTTCTTCTTGGCAGCACATGGATCCTTACCTTAAATAGACCATATCTTATGCCACAAAGCAACTCTTAATGAAAACAAAATGGATGGAGATATTAACCTGAATTCTATCAGATCATAATGAAATTAACTTAGATAGCAATAATAAAATAAAAAATAGAAGCTATTCTATCAACTGGAGACACATGATATAGTATACCTATGATGACTTTTGGTTTAGGTAACCAGGGTAAATGTTCTACAAATTGATTTGAGGAATCGTATCCATATAGGCAAACTTTAAAGTACTTGTAGGATGTTCTCCAGGGAGGGAAATGATATGGGATTATGATGAGTTTGGATTTATAAAAGATGGAATCTGTATATCCACTGTCACATGACGAGATTTTCTCTCTCTACGGTATCATTTAAAAAATTGTGTACTTTTAATTTCCACTAAAATGAATCTCATAACAAGTAGCAGGCCATGGTGGCACATGCCTGCAATCCCAGCAATTTGGGAGGTGAAGCAGGAAGATCACAAGTTCAAAGCCAGCCTCAGCAATTTGGTGAGGCTGTAAGCAACTTAGCCAGCTCCTCTTGCTAAGTAAAAATAACAAAAGGCCTGGGGATGTAGCTCAGTGTTTAAGTGCGGGTGGTTTTAATCCCTACTATGAAAATAAATAAATACAATCACCTCCTGGGATTCCTCATGGTCCACCTGCTACAGGCTTGTGTTTTATTGTGGTCTTCACAGCTAAGTGGCTTCTATGTATCTTCTCCTTGCACAAACTTTACTATTCAACACTTCTTCAGTTTCACTTCAGAACTCCACCACCCACTCCATCAAAACTGCTTTGACAAGGTCAGATGAGGCTTTCCTACTGACAACCCAAACGGACACTTTTTGTTCTCAACTTAATGCCTCAAGAGCATTTGCTAGAGTCGTTCTGCTACTTAGTCCACAAATTGACTGACTAGCAGTATACAGAGTGAGAACTACAGAGTGACAGAATAGTCACACACATCATTTACATTGCTGTAATAAAGATAACATTTAAATGAATAATGTACCCATGCATTTGTGGGCATTTTAGATGAAAAGTTACGCTATTTCAATGGATAGTTCAAAAAAACAGTCATCAAAATCATGCTGTTTTTCATCTCATTCTTATTATACCCCAAATTATATCCTTTTCTGTACTTTGATCCTGTTGTCTTCTCAAATGTGCCAAGATTTCAAAAGAAACTGGTCAAGGGCAGTGGCAGAGACTAGAGTGATTCTAGTTTCAAGTCATCCATTATTTCCATCATCCCACAGCTTTGTGCTCACATTCTTTCTCACCCTGAACTTCACATCAAAATTAGAACCCAATCCCAGTTATATTAGCACTCTCACAATGAAACACTTGGGTATAAACCTAACCGAGTCTATCTAAGACCTGTAATAGAAAATCAAAATCTGATGTACAAAATCAAACCAGAACTAAATGAATGGAGAGATGTTCCATCTTCATGGGCAGGAAGACTCAATCTTTTCAAGGTCTTAGTTCTTCCCAACTGAACCTGTAGACCTAATGCAATCCCAAATAAGTTCTTAGGAAGGTCTATTAGAGTTATTGACAAACTGATTCTAAAGTCTATTTGAAAACACAGAAGACTCACAATGAACAATGCAGCATTGAGAAGAGCAAAGTTAGAGGACTGATAACGCCTGACTTCAAGAATTACTACTCAGCCACTTCATCAAAGAATAGAGCACTGGAGAAGCAAGGCCCAAATGAATGTATGGAACAGAGAGACACTTCAGAAATATATGTATATGTATATGTATGTGTGTGTGTGTATATATATATATATACGTATATATATATACGTGTATATATATATATATATATATATATGCAGTTAGCTAATCATTGAGAAAGGAGCAAAGGCAACACAAAGAAGAAAAGATAGGTTTGTCAATACATCATGCAGGAACCACTAACCCTAACCCTAACCCTTTCCAACATCAACTCAAAATGGATCCCAGATATATATGCAAAATTATAAAACTCTTAGAAGATAGTCTAAGAGAAAAATGAGATGGCTTGGGTTCCACATAATTCAACAAAAGCACAGCTGTAAAAGAATTATTAAGCTGGATTTCATTGGAATTGAAATTTTCTGATCCAGAAAAGACAATGTAGAGATAAAGAAAAGACTGGGTGGGATTGTTTTCAAACAATATAGCTTTTACCCAAAACACACAATCCTGTAAAAATCACACACAAAAAAACTTGTGTGCTTCTCTATTTCCCCTCTTAGGTTTCCAAATATTCTCTATTTCTCTTAACCTATGTTTTACATTTACACACCTAAAATTATAATATGCATTTGTTGCTTTCGTACTTCTCCTCCAAAGATTGAAGAGAACTTCATTTCCATTAATGATGTTATCATCTTCTATGTACAGTTAAATGGTATTTTCATTTTATGCATTTTTAATCTCCAGATTAGATGTTGCTATTCTTTATGTAAGTATTCTTTAAATATTTACATTTTTAAAGATATATCTTAATCTTATATGTGAATTTCCCTTTGAAATTTCATTTTCCTTCTATCTACTGTATATTTTCTGAAGTCTTTTAATGATTTCTTTTTGTCCTTTGAAATCCTCTTTCATTAAAAGGATAGTCCAGACACAGACTTCTCCAAAGGGAGAAGGGGATCCAGAGCTGGAATCCCTTAATGACAAATTTTTGGTGTCGTTTTCTTTATCATGTTTTCCTGAAATGTCCTGATTTTTTCCTTATCCTTCTGGTGTGTTTGTTTCTCCTTTGAGGTGCTGGCATTGAACTAGGCACACACTGTAACATAAACCCTCCTGCAGTCCACCTTATTGTTGATATACATATTTCTCAAGAATATAGAAAACAGAGGAATTTCATATTTTGGGTACTAATGCTTTATAACTTAAAAATATTAGTCTACTGCCTTCTGGTTTCCATTATTGATATTTTGGGGGGTTTACTTCTATTGTTCTCCTTTGAAATATTCTGCTTTTTATCTCTAGCTGCTTTTAAGAATTTTTTCTTAGTTCTCATATAGTTTTAACTTGATTTGCTGAAGTATGTCTTATTTTATCAGTTCAACTTGAAGATATTGTATATAATTTTATAGTCCTGTAGCCTAATTAATACTGGAAACTCTGCTTGTTCTACTCTATGATCTTCTCATGCTTGAAGTTGGTAATTTTAACAGCATCTGGGCACCATGTTTTATCCTCTTTCATACTATCTTCAGTACCATATTTAGTATTTTAAAAAATTGGGACTTTCTGAACCATATTTTAGGGTTTCATTGGTTTGGTCTTCAATGCATTTATTAATTCTTTCTTTTTCTGTGTCTGATTTTATCTTCATTCCATACTGGAGGATTTCAATGGATTTCAATGGATTTTGTTCTCTTTAATTTCCCAGGTACTTTCTGGTTTCTATTTGTAATTATGCCTGCTCTGTTTTGATAATATACAATTGCACTTCATATTTTGAACTTTGAATTCTATTACCATTTAGAAATAATCATTAACTCGTAATTTAAATATGAGAGTCTTTGAGATCTAAATCTGTAGTGAGATTCCCTGGAAAAATAAGAGATCCAGAATAGCCATTATCAAGAAAATGAAGCAGGAGGCATCACAATACCAGACCTGAAATTGCACTACAAAACTATAGTAAGAAAAACAGCATGGTGCTGACACTAAAACAGACATGTATTCAATTGTACAGAATAGAAGTCACAGAGATATATGCACATACATACGGTTATCTCAAACTCGACAAAATGCTAAAAACACTCACAGGAGAAAACAGCCTATTCACCAAATGATGTGGGGAAATTTGAAAATCCATATGTAACAAAATGATAATCAACCCCTCTCTCTCACCATGCACTCAATGTGGATCAAAGATTTAGGCACTAGGACAGAGGCCCTTCTTCTAACCAAAGAAAAAGTAGGCCCAAATCTTCACCATATTGGCTTAGGATTGGACTTCCTTACCAAGACTTCTAAAGCACAAAAAGTAAAATCAAGAATCAACAAAAAGCTTCTTCTCAGGAAAGGAAACGATCAATCGTGAAGAGAGAGCCTACAAAATGAGAGGAAATCTTTCCATCTGCCCCACAGCTAGAGAATTAATCTCCGGGATATATAAAGAATTCAAAAAATTTAACAACAAGAAAACCAAATAACCCAATCAGTAAATGGGCTTAGGAACTGAAGAAACACTTCACAGAAAAAGAAAAATAAGCCATCAATAAATATATGAAATGATGTTCAACATCCCTTGCAATTAGAGAATTGCAAATCAAAAGTACTCTAAGAATTCATCTCATTCAAGTCAGACTGGTAATTGTCAAGTATACAAGCAGAAAAAATGTTGGTGAGGATGTAGGGAAAAAGGGACACTCATCCATTGCTGGTGGGACTGAAAATTGGTACAACCATTATGGAAAGCAGTATGGTGAGTCCTCCAAAAACTTGGAATGGAAACACCATTTGATCCAGTTATTCCACTCCTCGATCTATACACAAAGGACTTAAAATCAACAAAGTACAGTGATGTAGCCACATCAATGCTTATAGCAATGCAACTCACAATAGCTAAACTATGGAACTAACCTGTGTATTGTTCAACAGATGAATGAATAAAGAAATGGGGAACATATACACCATGTAATATTACTCAGCATTAAAGAAGAATGAAATCATGGCTTTTGTCAGTAAATGGATGGAGCTGGAGAACATCATGCTAAGCAAAATAAGCCACTCCACAAAACCAAAGACCTAATGTTTTGTGGATCTAATTCACAGTAACAAGGGGTGGCTAGGGAAGAATAGTGTTTCTTTGGTTTAGGCAAAGGGGATTAAAGGAGGGGAGGGTTTATGGGGGAAGGAAGGACAGCTGAATGATTCAGACATTACCTCCCTACCTGAATATAAGATTACATGACTGATATGATTCTACATCATGTACAACCAGAAACATGAGAAGTTATACTCCATTTAAGCATGATGTGTGAAAGTGCATTCTACCATCATGTATAACTAATTAGAACAAATATAAGAGTATTGAAAAATAGTGGCAGCCATGGACTGGAGGAGGAGGAATGGGAGTTATTACTTTATGGTGGCAGAGCTTCTGCTTGGAGTGACAAAAGTGCTCTGAAAGAGAAGGTTGTACAATATTGTGAGTGTAATTAATGACACTGGGTCAAACATGTTTAAAATGGCAGTTTTCATGTCACATGTCTTTTACAATAAGAAACACTTTATGAAATTTAAAAAACATTTCCATTTTAGAAAATGGAAAGAAGAATATGAACCACTTCTGTGGTGTTAACGACGACTCTTCTTTACTTTCTTAGCTGCCCGGATCAGTGGTGTCAATCTAGATAATGGTTTGGCCAGTTGCAGAAAGGGGTGCTGTCAGAAAAGGGGAGAAAGATGTGTATGAAGGTTGTCAATATAGCAACAAAACATTTACTTTCAATGAAGCCCTGAAGACTACTGATGAATGTGATTTTCTTAAGCAACACATATTTTAATACCTGCCCATGACACTCCCAATCAGTTCATAACTTTCATAGTTGAAAACAGAATTTTTAATTTTCCTAATTTCCAATCATCAACATTTAAATAACTCATGAATGCACAATGCCAACATTGAATGGATACAGTGTTTCATAATATATAAAAATATACTATCACGATATTATTCTTTTGTGTGTATATATATATGTGTGTATATATAAATATGTATATATATATATGTTGTAGGTGGACACAATACCTTTATTTTATTTTTATGTGGTGCTGAGGACCTAACCACTGAGACACAACCTCAGCACACAATATTAAGCTTTTATTCCTGGCAGATGAAACGATAAAGTATAGTAGCTGCCTTATTGGTAGTGATCAATGAATAATGAAATGTTATTAGTAGAATGAAATGTTTCTGTTGGTTATTCAAAAGTATCAACATCATCCAAAATGGCATCATTTCCAAATTTACCTGTAATAATTCTGTGGCTGAACCCCTTTTCCACACATCCATTTCCAAACATCAATTTAAGAAATATGGAAATATTGGGGAAATCATTCTTCTTTGGTAATTTCTGGAGTTCCATTTCTTGCAATTAGCTCTAAGGCCTAAAAATAGAACAACATCTGTGACCTTCTCTTTGGGGTGATGGCAGAGGGAGGACGTAATGAGGACTGAACCCAGGGTTGTTTTATCAGTGAGCTACATCTCTAACCCTTTTTTTCCTTAATTTTTGAGACTGGGTCTCACCAAATTGTTGAGGCTGACCTCAAACTTGTGATCTTCCTTCTTTGGCCTCCTGAGTCACTGTGATTACAGGTGTGCAATCATTGGGTAGCTCAAGGAGGAATAATGCAGTTTATCAAGCTTATGGAACCCTTGTGTGTGCATATGTGTTTGTATGTGTTTGGTGCTGAGATCAAATCCAGGGCCTTTTGCATGCTGGACAAGCACTCTACCAATGAACATCTCCAGCCATCTTAATTCTTCAAAGATAATCAGTAAACACAAAAGAGAGGTCATCAATATTTATCTCTAGTTTTTTGCATTTTGTAACCTCTGTCCATACTTCCTTTATTTTCTCTCTCTCTCTCTCTCTCTCTAAATTTTTGGAGGGTGGTACAGGAATTAAACCCAGGCATATGGTAGACAAGTAAATCCTCTATCACTGAGCTCTACCCCAGCCCTATTTTATTTTATTTTCACATAGGGCATCTCTAAGTTGCCCAGATAGGCCTCAAACTTGAGATTTTCTTATCTCAACCTCTCCAGAAGCTGAGATTAGAGGTGTGTGCCACCAGGCCTGGCAGCTTCATCTTTTCTGTGTTGAACTATAAATGCAATACATCTTGCTTAAGAAAACAAAATCAACAACAACAACAAAAACCCCACCTGTGGTACATAAAAGTACACAGAACAGTGATGTCAATCTATTCTAATGTGAACAATCCTGTTGAAGATTCACAATCTATTTAAAAGTCACATTTCAAAACAATTGGATTTACTAAAACTCTCTTCCTTAACTAGCTATATGCCAGCTTCATCATGCCCAATAACAGATCATAAAACAGCTAAATAGAATAGTGACTTAAAATATGGGTGTTTTCATAATTTAAACAACCCCCTTCGGAAAACTGTTTTATTCTTTATTTTTTAATTATGATCTTTAAATTTCTAGGAATGGAATTATTTCTAATTAATGGACTATATTCTTGTAGATTTTGCTTTTGAAATTAAGCAGAGAATACAGACCATCACTGAATTTGATACAGGAGTAACACTTTAATAATTTCACTGACCTTCTGTAACACTGTAAAGGTAACTTCAGCCTTGCAAATGTATTTTCAAATATATACCTGATACTAAAAAGAGGATCCTAAACTGCTCTCATATTAGCCACTCATTTTCTTACTATTAATATCTTGCATTACTATACAATGTACTTATCACAAATGATATAATGTGTATATATCTATATATGAATATATTTTGTTGTTTTTGGTGGTACTGGGGCTTGAACCCTGGGGACTCAAGCACTCTAACACTGAGCTACAACCCAAGTCTAAAAAGATTCTAATTTTAAGGAAGACCAATATATTTCTTCATGGATGGTCCTTAAAACAGTGTTGTACCTAAAAATACTGGAAAAGTTAAGGTCACTAGGTTTTCTCCCACATTAATTTTATTCTCAGACATCATGCCTGAGATAGCAGTTAACTTCAGGATAAGATCACAAGAATGATGGAGACCTCTATACCTCCATCAGAAGTTATAAAGATGGGAGCCCATAAAATACTCAAGCTGAGCATTACCACCCCACCATAACCCCTACTGCCCCCAATCATCTCCCCACCTTGACATGAGTCTCACTCTTCTCTTTACCTTCATTTATATTAATGATCATAAGCAGCCCACAACTCTTAGTCATCCCCCAGTATTTCCACTCTAATGCCCCAGTGGCTCTGAACATTCTCCTTACCTCACCAGCTTGGCTTTCAGGGCCAACATTTCTTCTCTCACTACTCTGGGTCTAGAGATGAAGCAAGTGTCCTTTTGTCTTTTCATTGCTCTTTGAAGTCTTCATCTTTCTTCTTCTCCAATACTCAGGCTTTTGACTACAAGTCTACCTCTCCTTGTTTTAAATACTTACTAAACTCCAGGTCATTCCCTCCTCACTCCTTCGAGATCCTAGCTCTTTGCACTGTTACCTCCCACATTACTCCTGTCGTAATTTGTGGCTATTTCAGTAGCTACACAGACGCATGCTGCAGTTGCTTGTCTTCTTCTCTCATGCTCTCATGTGCTAGCCTTTCTTACAGATGCACTTATGTCCTACCCTCTACCAGGACAGACACCAACTGCAGCTCTGAAGTTGTTCTTGCACTCTACCTCCTATCTTTTGTCCTCCTAGGACACCAAGGTCAGCCATCCTATGACTCCACTGGACCTAAAATCCCATAGGTCTTTCAGTGTTCATCGTTTCTTTCACATGCTATTTCCATGACCCTCTCCCACTCCCTTGACAGCATTTATCTGACTAAAATGTGGTTACAACTCTGTATTTCTGTCCTGTATCCATGCATAAACACCACTTATGCACGATGACTGGCATCACTTAAGATTGATATCCACTCACCTCATGTGCACTCTTACTGCCTTCAGCAACCCATGCTAGACTTCCCTGCTTCATTTACTCTCCTACTCTTCTTTCTTGTGCTAAGACATATGCTCTCAGTTCTCATGTCTCCTTAGCTGCTTCATGGCCTTTGAGATTTCTTAGACTTTCCTTGTTTTTGATGAGTGTAGACAGTTTTGAGGAGTACTGGTCAGGTGCTATAAAATTCTTTGTAGGATACCCTCTAATGAAACATACATTACTTTTCTAATGGTTATTGGAAATTAATGAGATTTTGGGGAGGAAGATCTCAGAGTCAACACTGCTACTTTCTTTACTTTCCTTTACTTCTTTAGCAGTACTGGGGATTGAACCCAGGAGTGCTCTACCTCAAAGTTAAAGCAATTGCCTTTTTTATTTTAAAATGTGAGACAGTTTCTCATTACAATGTGGAATCTAGCCTCCAAATTGTGACACTCTTCCATGCCCCCCCCCCCAGTGGCTTGGCCACCGTGCCTCGCAACACTACTGTTTTAATGGCATCATATTAAGGGGACGTACTAGCAACATAAATTATGACTGCTGAGGTTGACCTTGTCACCTGGCCAAGGGCTTGTTAAGTTTTTCCACTGTTCCATTTCTCTTCTCTTTCCATACTGTGTTCACTGGAAGTCACTATACGTAGTCCTTACTTTGAGCAATCCTCTACTTCCTGAAGGGTGGAGCAGGAAGTTTATGGATAAACTTTTAGAATTCTTCAGCATGGGTGATTGATCAGTCTTTCTTACACACGTATTATTCAATCATTTATATCAGCATGGACTCCTATTTATTTTGAATTTCAAGTTATAATTTATTTTGCTGTTCACAGTGTCCCTGCTTGGGTTACACTGCTCTCTCAGTTGCCCCCTATGTTAAACCTCCCTCTATGTAGCCTTTTTTAGAAAAAATTTGTGTTTATTTTTAATAGACTAATTGTATGCATTTATGGGATAGAATGTGATGTTTTGATATTCATACACATTGCAGCATTGCTTTTGATTTAATGATTTTTTTTGTGGTGCTAGGGATTGAACTCAGGGCCTTACACACAGTAACACAGGAGGCAAGTGCTCTACCACTGCTACATCTCCAGCCCTGCAGTTTCCCTTTTTCTATGATACCTTAGTTATTAGGTAGAACTCTGTCTTTTACTCTTTAATGTTTGCATCTTTCCGTGCTCACACTCTACCCTTCTACCTTCAAGTGATATACCCTGTGACACAGGACAAGACCCCTAGGATTCTACCCTTTGCCCTGAAGCTTTTATTGTCGTTTTAAATATCATGTGTTTGAGAAAGGTATATTTCAGAACTTAATTACACATTTAAAAACATACTTGAAACTATTTCACTGTGGCTCCTTTCTCTTGCAACAATAATCTATCATTAATCCAACCTCAAATATTATAGTTTCCATAATGTGCTAGTCAGTTTTGTGTCAATGGGACAAAAATACCCGAGAAGAAAAACTGAGAGGAACAGGAATTAGGCTCACAGTTTCAGAGGTTTAGTTCATAGTGCATGGATTCCATGGCTCTGGGCTCAAGGTGAAGCAGAACATGATGGCAGAAGGGCATGATGGAGGAGTGCTGCTCTGCTCAAGGAGGTCTGAAAGCACAGAGAGGGACAGAGGGAAAAGGGGAGCAGGGAAAAGGAACTCTTGGAGGGCAGCCTCCAGGGTCCCATCTCATCCAGCCACACTCCTTCAGGTACCACCCAGTCCCTTCAAAGGAGGAGAGACTGGCTGGTTATGACCCTCACAATGCTGTCATTTCACTTACACATAGTCCTGCATTAACACAGGAGCTTATTAGGGACACTTCATATCCAAACCACAACACAAAATGAAGTTCAATTTGGGTCCTTCAAAATATGCCTTGCAAACATCTGACATTTTAATACCTGGAACATAATTGTAAAAATTATTTTAATGACCTTGTTACTAATTATTTTATCTGTGTCACTGTGGGTTGGTTCAGCTGGGTATTTTCTCCTCATGATGGACTATGTTTTCCTACCCTTTGCCTGTCTGATCAAACATTGACTGGATGTCTGGGTGCTTGTTGGGTCTTGGCCACTGCTGGATTCCTATCAATATTCTCTCATGTTTTCCAGGAGATCAAGGCTTCTTGTATTTGAATGACTGATCTATGAAACTATGGAGGCCACAAAGGAGGTAGAGCTTTGTTTCTAGCTCTCTTCATCTTTGAACACTCTTGAAGGAACTTCTCTTCCTTTTTGGCCTGGAGGTGATCTTCACAAAGCTTGGGCTCTTTGCTGATTTCTGATGCATGGGCTTCAGCCAGGTCAATCAAGATTCCCACATGTCTTGTCTTCCTTCAGATTCTGGCTATGTTCCATGAGAATTTGCTTTGTTTTGGGCAATTTTCCTTCATCTCCAGGACAGACTCTGATACAAGTGAATTTTCTTAGATTCATGGTTTTTTTATCGTTAGATTCAGGTTACCTTTTATCACCGAGGACCAGAGCACTGTCCTTCCTGCAGTCCAAGGTGTTTTTCCAGATTGAGCCTGGGAATGCACAGTCAAGCTCACACATGACCAGCCCATCTTTGATCAACTTTTGGATCTACTGATAGTTGACATATGGGATTTAATTGGTATCACTGCCATCCACCATATTTCTCTTGGCCACAGAAGAAGATGCAGAAATGTAGTCTCTTTTGAGGCCTGAGTATAACCACGGTTATAGTTGTGGCCCCAAAAATATTCTTGAACTTTGTTCTGGGATGAAGTTTTAAGTTCTTTGGGTCTCATTTCTAAGACTTGGTAGGTGGAAGTGAAACAGTGTTTAATTTAAGGGTGATTATAACCCATCATTGAGACTAGGCTCTTGCCAGTCTTCTACTCAATATCTTGAGAATAATAAATTTTTCCATAGTGGCTGATAGGAACAGTCACTATACCCTCATGCCTCTGCCTTCCCAGCTGCTGGGATTACAGGCCTGCACCACTGCACCCATCCTACTTGAGCTTTTGATAGACACATACAATTTGCCCATTAAGAACAGCATTTGAAAGAAAAACTGACCTAAAATTTTAAGAATTGTGTGCTAGTCACCTCTCTGGGTTAAGACAAGAAGCCCAGTTGAGCATTCCTTAATGTTTCTGCTTCTGATCATTTGAAATGAGTATATACACCATCAGCAGAGTCCTTCATTTAGCTGCCTTCTGTCACTTACCTAGTAATGTCCTTGTCACAAAAGGACCGTCTCACTTGCAATATGCTATTTTCACCTCTCCTCTTTCTCTTTTGTGTTTACTTCTCAATATTGGAACTTAAAGTCACCCTCCATCAAACCATGAGATTACAAATTTCCACATCTTTATCCCAATGATTAAAAGAACCATAAACATATTTACCCTCTATGAAATGAACTATGCTGGAATTCCTTAATTCTTTCATCACCAAAACCTCATTGAGGATCAGTTCCTTCCGTGACTCTCTTTGTAAATTAATCCATTATATCACAGCCTATAATGGAAACACTATTGAAAAAAAATCAATGGTTTTCCTAATTCTCTTAGAAAGTAACAAACACCAACCAGTTAATAATTTATAGTAACACATGTATACATAGTGACATCATAACTGACAAGTAGTAATTTACTTGCACACTGCCTGTTTTTATACGACACAGATCCCAATATTTTCAGATTTATCTTGAAGTTGATTAACCGACCTATGGTCAGTCCAGTGCCAGGAATTCTTCCTCCTTTCACATGAACCTAGGAAAATATTTAATTAGTATTTGCTTATTCATGACATAATTCATTCTTTATTCCCCCTAAGGTGAGAATGGCTATAAAATTATATAGATGAATTCCTAAAACATATCCAACCTTAAAAATATATTTCTACTCCTTATGCTTAGCGTTATCTAGTTTGTCTCCTAAACAGGAAGCACATATAATATCTGGAAGTATAAAAATTGCTACCTTCTTTCCCATAGACCCATCAATAGCAGAAAAACTGTGCCAGAACACCTAGGGGGAAAAGACACAATCAGAATTAAGTTTCTAATTACTACCATTTGTAATATCCAAAGACTTAACCCTGCTCAAAACTGAAAAAGAATGAAAAAACACTTGAGATTTAGAATCTTTGTTTTAAGAGTAAAATGGCAGTTTATTTCTTTTTTTAAACAGAGAGGAGGGATGGCTTCCACAAGAGAAGGATCTCAGGATTTAGAATCTTAAAAACAAAGCAAGGAAAAAAAAGAGGAAGCAATCCTTGTAGCCAAAACTTTTATTTGAAATATTTCAGATCTATAAAAATATAGGGAAAAAGGTTAAAAGAAAGAATAACATACACTCATGAATATACAGTTCCCTGCTGAAGAAACCAGAACTGCAAATAAACCTGAAGATTCCTAGTATGCCCATTCCTATGGCATTCGGCATTCTTCCTCCAACTGGGGTGACCTGTATCTGGTGCTCCTCCTGTATTTGATGTGCATCCTTTCCGTGGGCTTTTCTATACTTTTAAATGTGAAGTTTCCATTTCTGTATATCTCTCCAATTTGCTTTTATAATTTGCCATTTGCCTGGCTGGGCATGGTAGCACATGCCTGTAAAAGAAGGGCTGAAGAAGTAGCTCAGTGGTAAAGTGCCTCTGGGTTCAGTCCCCAGTACCATTAATAAATGAATGAATAAATGAATGAATTCACCTGGATTTGTGAAACCTGTCTCTCTATACAGGTTTTATTCATTCAATCTTAATTATTCAATATGTAATATCTATTACCATGTTCAAAATATTAAGGTGATTTTCATTTTTATTATTTTTAAATCCATGATCAACTGAATTTAGTTGTTAAAATTAAATTCAAAAGGAAGATTCAAAAACTTCTCATTCTAAATTCCACTAATTCTTTCTAAATCCACTAAACATTTTCTAGAGATTAGTAACATTAAAAATTCAAGATGTTCATTTGATCTCAAGCAATAGAGAAAAGACTTCAGTTAGTATAGTTTAAAAACAAATTACTGAGTAAAATCAGACTGACAGAGTCAAAGATCGTACTCTATTATGGGATTCAAAAACATCATGTGTATATATATATACACACACACAAACATTTTTTCTAAGTACTGGGGATTGAAATTAGGGGCACCTCACCACTGACCTAATTCTCCAGTCTTTTTATTTAAAGATCTCAACTAAATTGCTGAGGCTGCCTGAAAACTTGAATTCTCCTAACTCAGCCTCCTGACTTGCTAGGTTCTAGGTATGTACCACCATGCCCAGCTAATGCATGGGTTTTGCTTTGCTTTTTTTTGTTTTTGTTTTTGAAATGCCAGGGATGGAATACAGGTCATCTTGTATCCTAGGCAAGTGTTCTACACTGAATTGTATACCGAGCCCCAAATCAATGTTTTGAAGGGTTATAATCCTACAATGAAATTGAATTTTAATGTGTTATGGGCAATTTTTTCATCTAACAATTACATACCATCTATGAGAAAAAATGTTCCAGAAGAAACAATGATGATAAATCATTGCTAACAAGTAGGGTTTTTCAAATAATTGGATTATATATTAACACAAATGCCTGAGATTACCACTCATAGAATACAGTAAGTGCTTAATGACAGGGGTAAAAATGACAGCATATGTTATGCTGAATACTCAATGAGTAGTTAACATTATTACTTAACATTAACATTGTTAACTTGTTAACAATAATAAACACATACCCCTTTCCAAATCTTTCAAATCTTGTATATTTTCTGGTAGGGTAACCTGTGGTCACAATAGTTCCTGTTTTAAACAAAAATAACATTGAAAGTTCAGTCAAGCATTAAAAAAATGAATTTTTGTATTATTATTCCTTTATAGAAACTCTACTGATTTTAATACAGTGGTTTTTAAACATATCAAGTTTCAGTAATAATTTGCCTCAAAGGAAACACTGAAGAAACTTTTAAAAAAGCAAAAAGGTATCAGAAACAAGAAGACATAGACTCTCCATGAGGTTGGGACTCCTAACTAATCATTTTCTCAAGAATAATGACCTTTCTGAATAATCAATTGTTCCTGTCTGCCTGAGACTTAAGGGGATACTCATTGGCAATTCCAGCAGGGTATGGTGGCACATGCCTGTAATCCCAATTGTTTAGGAGCTGAACCAAAAGAATCATAGCTTGAGACCTGTCTTGGAAACTCAGTGGGACCCTGTGTCAAAACAAAAAATAAAAAGTGCTGGGGTATAGCTCAGTGGTAAAGCAGCCCTGCGTTCATCCCCAGTACCAACATGAACAAAAACTTGGCAATTCCTGGGAAACTGTTCACTCTACTTTTCTACTCCACTGCATGAGTTACATACTACTGGTAAGTGATGAAAGAACTTACTATCCATAATAAGGAGTGAATGGTATCCAAATGAGTGATCCTAACTAGGGTTTTTCTCACTATTCCAGTATATCGTTGTTTAATATATTTAGGAAACGACTTGCTACTATACAGATGACTCTAATATGTGATTTTACACAATATGGAAAAGTAAGTATATGAAATAAAGGTACATGATAAACATTCTTGAGTACGCTTTTAAAAACATTAAATAGGTATTTACCTTTGATGCCTGAATTTATTTTAGAAAGCAAAATAAATACAGATTTGTTCTGGGTAACCTAAATTAGAACAAAAACTAAAAGGAATAAATGAACTTACCGCTGGTGATCCAGAAGGGAAGCCATCTTTGTCTGAATATGAAAAAGAATGTTATCAATTCGACAAATAAAAATTTTACCTGACAAAAAGAATATAATATCAAAGAAGAGCAAGTGAAATATCTTAAACTGATTTCATTTTAAGTAGAATTACCTCTATAGAAAAAAGACAGTAATAGTAACACAAATGATAATTGATATAAAACTCAGCCAATAAATCTCCAATCTTAATGAATCCAAAAAATACACTTAAAAAATCCTGACTTGATAATTAAATGAGGGAATTTTATTGTATGAAAATTATACTCAATAAAGTTATTAAAATACAATGGAAGCTACACCTGTCCATCTGTTTTAAAACAAAACATTTACTTTTTAAGATACTTTCTCCAGAGAATTTCTGATGAAGGAACAGGGGGATAATCAGCAACCAAACATGGCAACTGGGAAAGCACTATTTCTGAAATGTGATTTGTTTCTAAAATGCAACTTAATTCCTAGTCGCCCCAAAAGTTCTAGATTAAAGTTTGACTGTTTCCTAAGAGCATACCAGAGTAAAGTAAAAAGATGAAGGTTCATATTACTTGTGAAAAAGCCTACTTTTTCCTTGAACATAGCTTTTAATTCTGGGATGACATATAAACATCTTGAATATAATTAATTCAAACCACATATGATTTTAGCTTGATCATATTACATTAAAAAACTTGATGTATGACATGAGAGACAGAAAAACATATAAAAAGAAAAAAAAACAGCCATTCTTGGGATGTAATTGGCAAAATCTACACTGAAATAAACAGGACACATGATCTTACATCTTTCAAGTACAATGCAAGGAAGATAAAGCAGAAGGACCAGTGTGGGGAAGTAGAGTCTGAATCTTGAAAGACCTTCTGGAGATGGCTCAACCAACTCTAACACGTGGATGTGATCCTCATGCTGATTTAAACATACTATTTTAAAAATCCATTATATTCCCATTCTTACCAATGATATTCTCATTCTGAGGTAGAAATCCTTTTAGACATATATATAAATACTGAAAGTGATAAATTTTAGTTACGTTTGACAGACTAATTTTTTAGTAGAAAACATTTTTTACTCACGGTCTGTGTGTTATATAGAAAAACTTCCTCCTAGGCCACTGACAATGGACATATCTCTAGCATAAATGGGTTTACAAGTCCACACCTTTTCCTTCTAAACTGAAAAGTATTGAAATCAGTGAGGAGAAAAAAAACCCAAGTAAAAGTAACAACAAATCCCCCTGTCATGTTTAATTATAATGCATTAAA
>JAJEJO010005667.1:0-10255 GCA_020662805.1 Glaucomys volans | reverse complement strand
TTTATTTAATCTATAGATGACTTTAGCTTGCTTAGTTAATGTAGATGGCTTCAGTTTATCTGGAGATGAGAAATTTTTCCAATGTTTTGTTATTTTTCTCATAGAGATTTTTTTCCTTCTTTTGTTAGACTTATTAGTAAGCATTTTAGTTATTAGGTATGAAATGAATTTCCTGATTTCTTTCTCCATAGCTTCATTGTTGTGGGCAAAAGCTATTGATTTTCATTTCTTGATTTATTTATCCTGTAATTTTGCTGAATTTGTTTATCAGCACTAGGAATTTTCTGGTGAAAAGTATGATTTTCTAGGTTAAGTCTTATGTCATCAGTAAACAGAGATAGTTTGACTTATTCCTTTCCTATTTGTAACCCTCTCATTTCTGCCTCTAACCAAATGCTCCAACTAAAATTTGAGTATTTATTATATAGGAGTTGCGAGTATGGATATCCTTCTATTGCTCCTCATTTTAGAGGAAATTCATTGTTCTTTCCTATTCAGTAGGATGTTGGCTTTAGGTTCGTCATATATAGTCTGATGTTGAGGTAAGTTCCTTCCATTTCTAGTTTCTTCAGAATATTTATCAAGAAGTAATATTAAATTTTGTCAAAGTCTTTTTCCTGTACCTATTGAGTTGTTCATGTGAATTTTATATTTGATTTTATTTATGTGGTGTATTATATATATTGATTTGTGCTTGCATTTCTTTAATAAAAAATTTATCATATGATATGATCTTTTTAATGTGCTATTGAATTTGATTTCATTTGCTATTATATTGAGGGGGTTTTCATCTAAACTCATTAATTATATTGGTGTGTCATTTTCTTTCCTCAGAGACGTGTTCTTTTCTGACTTTGGGTTATTTTGTTGGTGGTGATGGTGGTTGTCATAATGGGGATTGAACTCAGGATCATTCTAACTATGAACTACCATCCAGTTCTTTTAATTTTATTTTGAGACGAGATCTTCCTAAGTTACTGAGACTGGCCTTGAATTTGTGATCCTCCAGGCTCAGCCTCCCAAATTTTGGGTATTTTAGGTGTGAGGCACAACCGGTCTCCTGTCTGATTTTTAGTATTATGGTGATACTGGCTAATTAGAATAAATTTGGTAGTGTTTTATATTTTTCCTTTTCAAGGAATAACTTGAGAAGCATTGTACTAATTCCTCCCAATGATCTGGTACAATTCAGAATTGAACTTATCTTATCCCTGAGTTTTAATGTTGGAAGGTTTGGTATTAGTGCTTCAACTGCATTGCTTTTTATTCTTATTTTAGGTTTTCAATATCAACTTTGTTCAGTTATGGTAGGTCATATGTGCCTAGAAATTTAACCATTTCTTCTGGATTTTCCAAAATATAAGAATATGAGTTTTCAAAATAGTTTCTAATAATCCTCTGAATTGCTTTGGTTCCTGTGTTAATATTGCCTCTTTCATCCTGGAGTTTATGAATTTGAGTTTTCCCTTTGATTTGTTTGTCTAAGGGTTTATTCTCTATTTCATTAACAGGATCTCTGATGTTTATTTTTTCCTTGCCCTAATTTGGAGAATAATTTGGTTTTGTTTTTATAAGACTGAAATGAATTACCAGGTTATTTGATTTGGATCTTTCTGACATTTTATGTAGGAACTTATAACTGCATTGTCCTTTTAGAACTGCCTTCACAGTAGCCCCCAAATTCTGGTATTTTTATGTTTCAATTATTTGATTCTATATTTTTTAAATTTCTCTTGATTTATTTTATGATACTCAAAATTGTATTATTCAATGTCCTTGTGATTGTTTCATATCTTTGATTTTTCTTGGTGATGCTTTCAGGATATAATGACATAATAAGATGCAAGGCATTGGTTCCACATTTTTTAATTTGTTAGGACTTCATTTGTGGCCCTAAATGTTATCTATTTTGAGGCAGGCACTCTACAACTGAGCTATTTCCCCAGCCCTTATTATGTATTTTGTAGAGAATCGTATAGTCAAGTGAAAATAAAGTGTGGTTACCTATTGTTATTCAAAATATTCTATAGATACTTGGTAAGTCCATTTTATCTGTACTATGATTTAACTGCAGGTCATATTTTTTCCTCTGAACTTAGGCTTATTTTCTTACTGAAAGGTAAATGTGATCATGTTTAATCAGTTTGATATGATTGTATTGAACTTGGAATAAGAACTGTGGCAAATTTTGGGGAGTTGGATTTTGAAAAAGTGGAGTTTGTAGCAAAATCATAAAGACAATCAAAGAATAAATAACATGTGGTTACCTTCTTTATGCTCCACTTATTTGTCAGTTTTTGGATTTCTATTATTGATTATCATTGTGGCCTATTCCTCATACAAGTGACAGTCCCCATTTTACTTTTTCTTCTGTTTCAATACAGGAATGTCAGATGAAGGTGTTTTTGTTTGTTTATCCCAGTGCAATGTTGTGTCTAGATGTGGTAGATAGAAATGCAGGGCTCATGTACTAATGTAACTGAGTGATCTTATCAACCCTGAGCTGGAGCCAATGCAAGAGCATAAAGACTATAGATTTTAGAAGACTTAATGCCTGGTGCAAATGATGACACTGATCATCGGGGAAACAAGGTCTGATTTTGGATTAGACCAAGCAATTGCACAAAACCTATGTGTAAAATAGTACAAACTTGTGATTGACAACATGGAATTCTTAGCATGCATCAAAAATAATAGAATATTACTTAAGATATGAGAAAGTATTATTTTAACAATAACAAATGGTATAAAACAATAAAACAGTAAATATGAATGCAACATTAGATGATCTTCCAAAAGGAAATAACGAACTTTATGCGAGGTGTGGCAATACAAGCCTGAAATCCCTGTGGTTTGGGAGGTGGAGGAAGGAGGACCACAAGTTCCAAGCCTGCATCAGCAACAGTGAGGGACTAAGCAACTCTGTGCCTCTAAATAAAACACAAAAAGTGCTGGGAATGTGGTTCAATGCTTGATTGCCCCTGAGTTCAATCCCTGGTATGCCCCCCAAAAAAAGAAATAATAAAAAGTAGAAACATATTTGTGCTGGGGATGTGACTCAGTGGTAGAAAAGTTATCTTGCTTGTGCAAGAATCCATGTTTAGACCCCACCACTGAAAACAATGAAAAATTAATCATTTTTTTATTAGTGTTATATTAATTAGAATTATTTTGAGAAAATCATACATGGTTCAATTTTACTTGTTCTTTTTCAATCCTTATTACCTTGATTTTCTCATTCCATCCTCCTTCCCAATATTCTCCTTCCTCTACTCATCTTCCTTTCACTCATTTATTCATTTTATTGGTATTTTCTACACATGCACAAAGAGTATTTTATGTTGTCATATTTATATATGCACATAACATTTTATTAAATTTATTGCACATTTATTTTCCTTTCCTCTCCCCTGTCCATCTTTCTCAATTGCCTTGTAATCTTCATTATATCTTTATGAATTTCAGTCCCACAATTTTCCCCTTCTTTTGCTGCCACAAAAGGGAGAAAACACTTGGCCCCAGATTTGCTGAGTTTTATTCATCTCACTTAGCATTCACTGTTACCATTCACTGTTTCCATCCATTTACTGGCAAATGTCATAATTTAAGTCTTCTTTATGGCTCTGTGCGTGTGTGTGTGTGTGACATTTCTTTAATCCTCTCCGTCTACTGATGAGCATCTAAACTGCTTTCATAGTTTGGCAATTGTGAATTGTGCTACTGTAAATATGACTGTGAATGTGTCAAAATACAGTTTTAATTATGTTGAATAGTGTAATGGAGGTGCTTCATCTTTTGAAATTTCCTTAATCTGTGTAATACTTTCAACAGCTCAAAATTAAGCTGAGATTATCTATTCAGATTATATTCACAGAATAATCAACTAGCTTCACTCATTTTAACTCACAGTATAAAATTCTTAGGCATTTGGTACAAAAAGGTAAGATTTTGTAGTATTCTTTTGACATGAACACTGTAATGATGAATTGATGAAATATATATGGATGTTTTTCATAAAGTGCCTATGTGATTATTCTCAGGGACTAATTGTAAACCTGTGATGCAATAATGCATGGGATAACTTAATTTGTGTTTAATATAATCGCTATAATTTCTCAATGATATTTTAGGACTTGACAACATGGAATATTTTTTAGTAAGAATGCAAGTTAAAAACTAGAAAAGGCAATTAAGAAGATCATTTTGTTCTTTAGGAAAAGAAAAGTATCAATCACTACTGCCACTAAATCTAATGTACCTAATAAAGTATAATCCCTCCTTTTGGTAGTTCCCATTTGTTAAAGTGGCTTTTATGTTTCCTTTTATAGTAATGTCAAATGTGGGGTCAACATCTGTTGCTTATAATGCAAATAAAAACTTGTTTTTAACCTTCTGGAATGCTCAGAAAAGTATAGAATTTACATATTTTGAATTTAATTGTTCAAAGAAGTTTCATCACTAAATTAGTAATTTTATATATGAATATATAAATAATTTGATGTTGTTTATGAAGAGTGTTGAGTTCTTGGTTAGGATATTTGAGATTTCTCATTTACAGTGAAAAAAAGTAATGTTACTCAATGAAACAACAACTTATATTTTATGAACAACATCATAGTGTCCCCACATTTGAGTTCCTTTTGCCATAATAGAGTTGTTAGATACTTGACAAAGTAAGCAGTGTTGGAAAAGTATCAGTAAGTTATCTGTGTCTCTATCTAACTTTGTGTAGAGAAAAATATATGCAGTTCTTAAGTCATCCCTTCACAGCTAAAATTCTCTATGATTTGTATACATTTCCTGTTTAGTTCTGCATTCTTAGAAATTATATTAATGGGTCATATTTTCAAAATTATGTGTAAATTCTTCCCTTCCTTTGAGGACTTCAATTTCTCTACAAATTTACATATCATTATGTAGCCAGGCTTGGTTCAACACACAGAACTACTTTGTGTATGACATTGCTGCTATTTTTCCTGCAAGGTTTGGGGAACAGATTTTTTTAGTGTTACTTTGACTCTTTGTTCTTAGACACCTTCTTCCACCAACTTATCTCTCAGCTTTCTTCTCCTCCTCCTCCTCCTCCTTCCTCCTCCTCCTTCTCCTTCTCCTCCTCCCCCTTCCTCCTCCTCCTCCTTCTTTTTGATGCTGGGAATGGAACCCTGGGCCTTGCATATGCCAGGCTTGACCATTGAGTCACAGTCCCAACCCCCATAATGCTGCTTTCTTAAGCTAGCTTTTTACCAAGACTATGAAGGAAGGCAAGGCTCCAGCATGAACTCTACCTATCTCTTCCGCTACTTCAAAACATGCATTTATTGCCCATTTCTTAGCTCTCCAGTTGTGAATTTTTAAAAGTATCAATTTTTGAAAATATCAATTTTATCAATTTTTAAAAATATGATATGAGCCATTCTCTGAAATCTCAAAGACCCAAAGAAAAATGAGTTGTCTGTGAGATTTAGAATTACATAATGCAATCCTGTATCACTGTAATCTCTGGTTACAAAACAAAGTTTGACAGGAATTTAATAAAGTAGTAAAGTTTCATCATAGGAAATACTTGCCAATGATTACTTTGCTTCAATTTTGAAATCGAATATCAAATAAAAATGCAATTGCCACCTGATTTAGGTAAGTTTTTTTAGCAATTCTTAAAATTATTAAAGAGATATCCTCTTGAAATTTGAAAAGTATAATTAAGTTTAACTTAAAAAATGAAAGTTTTGCTAATAATTTACTAGTAATTTCAATGATTATAGCATTATAAGTTATAATTTTATAATAATTTCCTAAGAAAAATAACAGTAAATTTTAATTATCATTTTCCTATTTTAATTGATAGCATGCCTGTAAAAAGTACATAATGTCAGTATTATCATCTTAGTGACAGGGAGCACCCTTGTAGCAACACAGTATCCTGCAAACTAGGAATCTCCCAATGCCTGTTTCTTAGTCCACAACCCCTTCCCCACACAGGAAACCAGTCTCCTCACTTCTATAGAAATCAGCTTTTGTTTAAATGTTATATTTACCAAATAAATATGCATGCTTCAAGAGTACAGTTTATTTTTGCCTTTTTTTCACTTTCCATAATTACAAGTCTATATAATATATTGGTTTATATATAGCTTATTCTTTTACAGTAATGTACTTATGATGCTTATCCTTATGTGTGTAAACAATTCTACTTTTCTAAAAGATTTTATTGCTGTATATTTTTCAATTATATTATTGTACCAGAATGAGTTTATCCATTCTATTCTGTGTGGTGTTTGGGTTGTTTCAGGTTGGAATTATGAGTTGTACATGTGGTTGGGTTTTCATCAGCATCCATCTCTGTTGGGTATATACTTAGAATTTCTAGGGCATGTAACTTAAGGGAAAAAAAAGGTATTTTTCTTTCAAAGGAGGATTCTTGGTTTTCTCCAGGTGCCACTACTGCTCATGCCACAGCCACAGATGCGCCACATCACCTGGAGGTCTTCTCTGGGGGACAGGGCACAGCTTCCCCTGAGGTTGCTGCTGCACACTCAGAGATCTTCACTCTTGGCACGCTGTTGTTGATGTTGTTGAAGTTTCAAGGCCAGCAGCATGTCTGCTGCTCTCCACGCTGCCTTGGACACCCAGTTGACATCTACACTGCTGCTGCTGCTACCATAACTGCTGTCACTCCCTGGAGGTCAACTGGAGGTCTCCTCTTGGGGTGCTGCTGCAGGTGCAGCCAGAGACACCACCACAACTACTGCTGCCACAGTCCTCTCACCTGCTGTTAATGCCACTTGCATTTGCAGCTGCTGCTGAAACCCTGCATTCTGCCACCAATGCCTGCTACTACTGCTTCCACCACTGCACAGAGGTCCACTACCAGGAAAACTTCCGGGTTAGTTGCACAAGGGCACATGAGTTTTGAGAGAGTGACCAGAAACTGGGGTTTCTTTGGGGCACCGGTGGGTTTCCTGGCACTGCCATCGTGGGGCATGGCTGTGCCTGTCTGGGGACACCTGCCAGGAACTGGAGGTTCAATGTTGGGGTACCTACATGTTTGGCTGCACCTGGGGTCTTTCTCCTGGGAGTGGTTGCTGGTATCTAGTTACCATCTTTCAGGGTTGCTCATCCCTTGTGGTCTCTCTCCAAATTCCAGTGGCATTGAGATCTTGGGATTGAAATGTGGTCAAACTCAGGACATCTAAGGCCCAGATTGCTGAGACAGGCTGTGTCTGCCAGGGCCTGTATCAGCCAGGCAGTGTTGTGGGAAGTCAAGGCAGGGCTGAGAAGCTTTTGGACACTGGCGGAGACAGTTGTTCAATTTTCCACCAAGGTAAATTTTATTGTTTTTGTTTCTCACATCTCTCTGCACCATATTTGGAGCAGGGTGTTTTATGTTCATCAGTTTCTTGAACACAGTGACATATGGTGTTTTGCAGGTCTGTTATATGTTCTGTATATTCTTAAAATTTTATTTTTTCCTCTTTATATGTATTATTCCTCTCACTTTTCTGTCTTCCTAGATTCCCTTTCTACCTTTTGTCAACAGAGCAGTCAATCTCTGTTTGTTCCTCTCCCACACTTCCTGTGGATTTTTGCTTCTTGCTTCTCTCTTTCTCTCTCATGAACACCATGTCCTACTCTATTTCTGTTCTTTCCTTGTCCAATTGAATTGTAAATCCATTTGGCAAATTTTATGTTTTTATTGTGAACAGTGATTGAATATATTATTGCTATTTATAGTGGGAGGGCAGTAGATGCCTTGCTGGGTGCTATTAGATTTGAGGCTATATATTATTTGCAATGGGTGTTGTTGATATTGGTCTTCCTCTTAAATGCAGGATACTGGAAATCTTCAGTGACAGTAAAGGACTACAGGATAGAATCTGTATTGCCTCACATTCATATAACTGGAGGAAAAACACAAGTAACATGAAAAAACAAGGGAATAATGTGCCACAAACAAACCAAGATGCCCCAATAAAAGAAGGCACTGAAACGCAATAGAAGAAAAGTTTAGAATATAGTTAATCTGATCTGCAAATTAAAGGATGGCATAAAGAATGAAATGAAGAGGAAATACAGGAAGTGAAAGATCACTTCAACAAAGAGTCAGAGGTTGCCAAAACATAAGCAGAAATTCTCAAAATGTAGGAATCAATATATCAAATTATAAATTAAATGGAAAGTATCACCAACTGACTAGACCACTGGAGGACAGAACATCAGATGATGATGACAAAATATTTAATATTGAAAATAAAGTTGGCCATGCAGAGAGGATGGTAAGAATCCATGAACGGAACATCCAAGAATTATGAGATAACATGAAAAGACCAAATTTAAGAGTAATTGGGATAAAAAAAAAGCAGAGATATAATCCAAAGGAAAGCACAATCTTTTCAATGGTATAATATCAAAAAATTTCCCAAATGTAAACAATGAAATGGAAAAACAATATACAGGAGGCTTACAAGATCCCAAAAGTACAAAGCTAGAGCAGACACACCAAGATATATCATAAAGAACATGACTAAACACAGAATAAGAACAAAATCTTAAAGGCCATGAGAGAAAAACAAAAGGAAATTGCATACAAGGGAAAACCAATTTGGATCTCGACTAATTTCTCAACATAGATCCTCAAAGTTCAGAGGTCATGGAACATTTTTCAAGCTCTGAAAGAAAATAGATGCCAACCAAGAAATTTTTATCCAGCAAAATTAATTTTCAGATTTGAAGATGAAATAAAAACATTAAATGATAAAAGTTAAAAGAACTCACAATTAGAAAGCCTGCACTGCAGAACAACTTCAACAAAATATTCCATGAGAATAAGTGAAAAAAAGGTGAAAACCAGCAAAGGGAAGTATGGGGGACACACCCTATAATGGCGACAGCAATGGTGACAGTGCCCTTGTGGCAGCCTCCTTCCCTTATGTGACGCTGCCTGACTCACTGCCTAGGATTGGCTAGTAGTAGTTCCGCGAACGTGATCAGCTCGTGCTTGCCCTGTAGTCCTATGAGACTCTTGCCTGCGTGCACACCCCATGCCTTGCAGACCCTCAATCTGGATCTCGCTGCATCCTCACCCTACATAAAAGCCATGTAACTTCCTTTATAAAGGAGTTCCTGCTTCTATAGACCTCCCGGCTCTGGTGTGGTTCCTTGGCCACCGACACTCATCATCCTGCTCGACCCCGTATTCTCCTCTGGCAGGTCCAGAGGGGATACACCGAACCTTGTTGCTCAGCTGGGAGCAACAGGGAAGAAATATAATAAAGAAATAGTCAAAAGAGACACTAAATCTTATTAAAAGCAAGAAATTAAAAAATGACCGAGAATACAAGTCAGATCTCAACAGTAAACTCATCATTCAAAAGACATAGACTTGCCATTTGAATTAGAAAGCAAGACTCAACAGTATGCTGTCTCCAAGAGACTCTTCTCATAGGCAAAGACATCCACAGACTGAAGCTGAAAGGATGGGAAAAAACATATCACTCATGAATTGTGTAAACAAGCAGGGGTTTCCATCTTCATATCACATAAAGTGGACTTCAAGCCAAAATTAGTCAGAGGAAGAAAGTTCATTTCATTCTTCTGAAGGAAATTATGCAATAGCAAGATAACAATTGTAAATACTGATGACCCGAACAATGGAACATCTATATATGTCAAAAACGCCCTCCTCATTTTTAAGAATCAAATGGACAACAACACAATAGAACTCTCTCTCACTACTGGACAGATCTTCTAAGCAAAAGCTAAATAAAGAAATTATAGAACTAAATAATACAATCAATGATTCGGACTTAATGAACATATAAAATATGTCATCCACCAGCAAGCAAATGCACTTTTTTCTCAGCAGCACATGGATCCTTCTCTGAAAGACACCACATTTTATGCCCAAAGCAACTCTTAGTAAATACAAAAAATGTAGATAATACCCTGCATTCTATCAGATCATAATGTAATGAAATTAGAAACCAATGAGAAAATTAAAAATAGAAACTATGCCAACACATGGAGACTAAATAATACACTATTGAATGGCAAATGGATAGTAGAAGAAATCAAGGATGAAATGAAAAAAACAGGTAAATGAGAATGTTGATACAACATACCCAAATCTCTGGGACACTATGAAGTCATTACAAAGAGGAAAGTTCATTGCATTGAGCTCATTTATTTAAAGATTAAAGTCAACAAATAAATGACCTAACATTACAGTTTAAAGACCTAGAGAAAGAAGAACAAATAA
>JAJEJO010005666.1:340767-362437 GCA_020662805.1 Glaucomys volans | reverse complement strand
TCTTTTCTTTTTTTTTTGGAACCAGGGATTGAACTCAGGGACACTCGGTCACTGAGCCACATCCCCAACCCTATTTTATATTTTATTTAGAGACAGGGTATCACTGAGTTGCTTAGGGCCTCGCTAAGTTGCTGAGGCTGTCTTTGAACTCACGATCCTCCTGACTCAGCCTCCCAAGTCGCTTGGATTACAGGCATGCGCCACCATGCCCGGCTTAAAAATCTTTTTTTTTTTTTTTGCGGTGCTGGGGATTGAACCCAGGGCCTTGTGCTTACGAGGTAAGCACTCTACCAACTGAGTTATATCCCCAGCCCCTCTTTCCTTTTTTAAAATCAATTTTATTTTTATATTTTCTTGACTTCATTTTATTTTATACTATTTTTTGCATCTATCATTTCTGTTGTTGCTGGTGTGATTTTTGTAGTTTTTATTTGAGTTTTACTTTATTTCTGCATCTGGTCTGCTTTTACTTATTGTTGTTACTGTTCATTTTCCCCTTTCTTTGTGGTGTCAAGAATCAATACTGACACATCCAGCACATTTCATCTATGCAAGTAAAAAAACTCAGTTGAAAGTCTTATCAATACATTAGATAAAGTGGAAGAAAAAACACCAGGGTTGAAGACAAGGTTAGTGAATTAACACACATGGACAACAGAAAAGGAAAAATAATTAAAAATTAGGACTTGGGGTATGGCTCAGTGGTACAGCATTTTCCTAGTATGCACAATCCCCAGCACCAGAAAAAAGAAAAAGAGGAGAGGAGAAGGAGAGAAGACAACAAAGAACATATAAGATCTATGGGACACTATCAAAAGACCAAACCTACCTATAATCAGGCTAGAAAGGGTGAAGTTCTACAGCTAAAGGCATAAGAAAACTTGTGCTGTGAAATAATAGCAGAAAATTTCCCAAATATTGGGAAATCAAGATAGAGGAGGCACTTAGAACCCCAAATAGGTATGACCAGAAAAGAATCCTTGACATATTATGGTTAAACTGAAAAAAATACAGAGCAAAGAAAGAATATTAAAAGCTACACAAGAGAGAAGCACCAGACCACATATAAAGGCAAATCCATCAGATTTTCTCAACAGAAACTCCAAAGGCCAGGTTGGCTTTTAAGTTCTGAAAGAAAATAACTGCCAACCTAGATTTCCACATCCAGCAAAGTTATCCTTCAGAATCAAATAAAAAATAAAGACCTTACAAGATAAGTATAAACTGAGGAATTCCTGACCACTAAACCAGCATTATAGAAGATATTAAAAGGAATTCTACATTTAGAAGGGGAAGCACGATAAACCCAATCATGAGAGGATGTGATGAAAGAATAAATCTTACTAGAAGAGTAGATAAGCAAATGAGAATTAGGAAAGCACAAAACTAATTCACCTATACCAGTTCAGTGAACCATCAAACTTCTGAGATAGTTAATGGAGAAAGAAATGAACATAAATTACTCAAAGCAACCAAAAGAACAACAAAATGACAGAAACAAGTATATACCTTTCAATAATAACCCTGAATGTAAATAGTCTCAATTTTTCAATTATAGGGTGCATACTGACTGAGTGGATTAAAAGACGCAACAGTATGCTGCCTGCAAGAAACTTTTCACTGGCCAACATTACACAAACTGAAAGTTAAAGGAAGGAATATGATTTTCAAAGCAAGTGGAATCTGAAAGCAACCAAGAGAACCCATACTTACATCTGATAAAAGAGACTTCAAGCCAAAATCAATCAGAAGAGACAAAAGATTAATGATAAAGGGAACACTCTATCAGGAAAATACAATGATTTATATGCACCAAATGTTAGAAGACCCAATTTCATAGATACAAACACTACTAGACACAGCGAGATGGATGTCAATACAATAACAGTGAGTGACTTCAACACCCCAGTGTCGCCAACAGATAGGTCATCTAGATAAAATATTCAATGAAGAAAAAACAGATTGAATTACACTAAAGATCAAATGGACTTAACAGAATCTACAGACTATCCAATCCAAAAGCTGTAGAATATACATTATTTTCATCAACTCATGAAACTTTTTCAAAAATAGATCATATTTTACATCATAAATCAAGTCTTAGAAAAATACAAAAAATATATTTTTTTTACAATTTATCAGGTCATAATAGAGTGAAACTCGAAGTCAAAATATACCACAGAGTTAGAGTTACAAATCAGCATGGCAATGGCCTGAAAGCAGACATGTAGACCAATGAAAGAGAAGAGAGCACCAAAAATAAAACAAGGCATCTACAGTCATGTGATTCTTGAAAAAGGTGCCAAAAATATACATTGGAGAAAAGACAAATTCCTCTATATATGGTGTTAGGACAACTGGATGATCACATGAGATGACTGAAACTAGATCTCTATCTCTCACATTGCAAAAGAAAATCAACTCAAAGTGGATCAAAGATCTTGGTGTAAGACCTGAATCTCTGAAACTACTAGAGGGAACATAGGGAAATATTTCAGGCAATGATTTCCTGAATAGGTCTCCAGTAGCCCAGGAAATAAAAGAAAGAACTGACAAACGGGATTAAATCAAACTTAAAAGCTTCTGCACAGCAAAGGAAATAAGAGTGAAGAAGAGACAGTCTACAGAATGACAGAGTATCTTTCTTAGCTCAATTGACACAGGATTAATATCCAGCAAACATATATAGAACTAAAAAAACTTAATAACAAAAGAATAAGCAATATAACCAGTGAATGGGCAAATGATCTGAACAGAAACTTCTCAAAAGAAGAAGTACAGCTGAGCATGGTGGTGCATGCCTATAATCCCAGCTACTTGAAAAGCCGAGGTAGGATGATTACATTTTCAAGGCCAGTCTCAGCAACTCAGTGAGAAAAAAAGTGTCTTAGTGTCTAAAAAAAGAAAAGGGATGGAAATAGTCAGTGATAAAGCATCTCTAGGTTTAATCCCAAACTGAAGAAAAAAGTTAATGGCCAATAAATATATGAAAAAATGCTCAACATCTTTAGCCATCAGGAAAATGCAAATCAAAGCTACATTAAGATTCCATCTCACTCCAGTCAGAACGTCTATTATAAAACAACAACAGTAAATGCTGGTAAGGGTGTGGAAAAAAGGAACACTTAAACACTGTGGGAATGTAATTAGTGTAGCCAATATGGATACTACCATGGAGGTTCCTTTATTTTCCCACAACAGTAAGCATTTATTGAAAACTTATGCATCTATAAGGGTAGTTGGGTATCTCTGAGAGTCCCAACATGGTTGACCAGGACTGGCTATAGCCAAGGGTTTAGTTTATCTTGCACTCATAAGACACAAGTTCTTCTGGGAACAGCAGAGTTCCAAGGACATGCTGTCTTCATGGCAATGCAAAGCTGCAAGAAAGGTGAGTGGGTCTGGTCTGTGGACTGTCACATCTTTTCTTCTGCCTACATTCCAGGGGATAAAGTCAATTACTTGGTTCAACCCAACTTTGAACTGCTCTGCATGTCAATACACTTTTCTTGATCACGACTCTCACTGGGATTATTTTGAGCAGTTACAATTGAAAATTATTATTTCATGTGGCAGTTCTCTCCAGACTTAACAAAATCTAGGAAAGTAATTTTTGTTTCTGGAGTTTCCTTTAAAAACTAAGAATCAATCAACCATAACATCCATCTATACCTTTTTTGGATATATACCCTAATGAAAGGAAACTGGCAAAAGAGATACATGATTATCCATGTTTATTACAACACTATTCACAATAGCTAAGATATGGAATCAGCCAAGGTACTCACCAACAGATGAATGGAAATATATATACACACACAATGCAGCATCCCCAGCCTGTTTTCAATTCTTTTGCATATATACCCCTCAACGTAATTGTTGGGTCATATAAGAATTATGTTTTGATTTTTTGAATAGTTGCCATATTGTTTTTCATAGCAATATACCCTCTTACATTACCAAAAATACACAAGGGATCCAATTTCTCAACAACTTATTTTCTTTTGTTGTCATTACTGTTTGTTTATTTTTGCTAGTAGCCATATTAAGCAGTGTGAGGTGGTATCTTATTGTGGTTTTAATTTGCATTTCTCTAATGATTAGGGACATTGAGCATCTTTTCATGTGTTTATTGACCATTTTATGTCTTTTTTAGAGAAATGTCTATTTAAGTCCTTTGCCTTGTTTTCTTTTTGTATAGTTTTTTATGATTTCAGTTTAAATGTATATATATTAACATAATACAAGTAAATGCATGAATTCCTTCAGATTATAAAAGTTCAAACAATAAAAGTATATATAGGTAAAAAGCCAAGTACCACATTTTTGCCCTCTGAATCCAAGTCTACCTCCTCTTCCTTGTTGTTCTATATATTTGGTTACATACATGATTGCTGGTTGTTCAAACCCCTTTGCTAATTACTAGCCATGAAGTCCCATGTACTTTCTTAACCTCTCCTCATTAGTACCTACTAATTCAGTTGGAAGGATAGTAATAGTACTGTTACATTTTGGACCTGGAATGGCCCCCAAAGGCTCATTTATTGAAGGTATGGTCCCCAATGCAGCAATGTTCAGAGTTGGGGCTTTTGAGAAGAGATTGGATCATGAAGGTTCTAATCTCATCAACTGATTAACCATTGATGGATTCTAAGATTAATGGACTATTGGAATGTAGTGGGAACTGTAGGAGGTGGAGCCTAGTTGAAGGGAGTAAGTCCTTGATGGCATATCCTTGGGGACTTTATCTTGTCCCTGGCCCTCCCCCTGTCCACTTCTTGGCCACCATTAAGTGAGCAGCTCTGTTCTGCCACGTGCTCCCTGCCATGAAGTTCTGCCTCATCACAGGCCCATATCAGTGGGGCAAGCTACCATGGACTGAGACCTCTGAAACCATGAGCCAAAATAAACCTTTTCACATTTAAGTTGATTTTCTGAGGTATTTTGTGACAGTGATTGAAAGATGGGTAACACTGAAAATTGACATCAAGAAATGGGGTCACTGATGTGACTATACCTGATAATGTGGCTTAGACCCTTTGGAACTAGTTTGGAGAGGACTGCGGAAAGGTTTGGAGGCACAAGCTAGAAAAGCCTTAGAATGTCATAAGTAAAGCTTAATGGCAATTCTGGTATAAGCTCAGAAAACCAGAATGCTGATAGGAATGTGGACAGTAAAGGCTGTGCTCAGGAAAATTCGAATAGGAATAATGACTGTTGGGAACTGGAGTAAAGGACATTCATGTTACACTCTGAGAAAGAACTTGTCTCATTTTGTCAATGCCTTGAGACTTTGTGTGAAACTGGATTTAAAGGTGTGGACTAATCTAGTAGAGAAAATTTCAAGGCAGCACTGCATTTGGACTGTGGCATGAGTATTGCTGACAGCTTTTACTGTGAGAATTGGGAGCAAAAAGCATAATATGAAGATTTGAAAAATTTGTGGTTTGGCCAGAACCATAAAGTGTTTTTTTTGTTTTGTTTTGTTTTGTTTTTTTGGCAGAGCTGGGGATTGAACCCAGGGCCTTGTGCTTGCAAAGCAAGCACTCTACCAACTGAGCTATATCCTCAGCCCCAACCATAAAGTTCTTTTAAGGTAGAGTCCAAGGAGGGTGTGGTTGTTGAAGAGATTAGTGCCACTGAAAAGAAGTAAAATTACTTTATCTGGGACAATAAGAAAGATGCCTTGGGTTGGGGTTGTGGCTCGGGGATAGAGTGCTTGCCTAGCATGTGTCAGGCACTGGGTTTGATTCTCAGCACCACATATAAATAATGAATTAAATAAAAATCTATCAACTAAAAAAAAAAAAAAGATGCCTTGAGAGTATCTCAGTAATTGGGCAGATGCCGCCCACCACAGGCTCAAGGGTGTAAAGGTATAAATTTACTTGAAAGATTTTACTTTAGGAAAAGAGCTTCTGGCTGCTCTGCTCCCAAAGGACTGCCTAGGAAGTTGTTTTCCTAAGACTCCTTCCACCATGTTCAGCTATCCAGGCACTCAGAATTCCACTGAAGCCATGGTTCAAGGGGCCCCAGCTACTGTTCCTAGTGGCAGTGGACTTTAGCATCATTATATGGTGCCTGTTTTGTAGGCATGAAGAATCCAAGAGCTACAGGGTCATGTAGACTTCACCCTGATTTAAAAGGAAGGCCTGGGAGGCCAGACATTGTGTAGCAGGTTTGGTATTCCTGTGGGAAATCCCTGAGAAGGTGATTTATGAAGTTGTGAGAATGAAGCAAAAGTTGCAATGGAGACTTCAAGTTAGAGATGCCAGGAACATGGAACATCTACTGAGGAAAGCCACAGGCAATGAGCAGACCAAACTCAAGAGAGTGGCCAAGTTGGCCTGCAGCCAGCAAGGCCATAGGGATAAGGCTGCCCAAATCCTTTGGGGCCCAGTTCCTACCACCAAGTGACTTAGATGCTGAATGTGGAACTACAGGATTTAATGTTTGCCCTGCTGGGGTTTCCATCTTGCTTTGGTCTAATCCTTCCTTGGTATTTTCTGATTCCTCCCTTTTGAAATGGCAGAGTTTATCTTGTGTCATTTTATGTTGAACATATGCGACTTGTTTTTTGATTTTTATGGGAGCTCACAGCTAAGAGTTTTTGCCTTGGGTTTCAGAGAAGACTCTAGACTTGAATTTTTGAACAGTTAAGACTGGAATTCTTGGAGATGGAATGAATTAATTTTGCATTGTGAGATAGGTATGAGTCTTTTGGTGTCAAGGATGGAATGTTATGTTTTGATATGAGTGTCCTTCGAAATCTCATGTGCAGAAGGGTTGGTCCTCAGTATAGCAGTGTTCACAGAAGTAGGGCTTTTGGAGTTACTGGGTCATGAGAGCTCTAATTTCATCAATGAATTAATCCACTTATGGGTTCAAAATTGAATGGACTATTGGGAGGTGGTAGAATTTGTAGGTGAGGGCCTAGTTGGAGGAAGTCAATCACTGGGGACATGCCCTGGAAGGTATATATTGTCCCCAGCCCCTTCCTCTCTGTTTCTTGACTGCCAAAAAGGTAAGCAGTGTCCTCTGCCACACTCCTCCACCACCATGACATTCTTCTTGTCTCAAGCCTAAAGGAATGGATCCAGCTATGAACTGAAACCTCTGAACTATGAACCAAAACAAACTTTTCCTTCATAAGTGCTTTTCTCAGGTATTTCGTCACATTGATAGAAATCTAACACTTTATGTTTAGTTGTAGATATCTTTGGGTTTATCCTGTGTAGAGTTTGTTGAATTTTTTGCATGTTTAAATATTTTATGAATTGTAGAAAGTTATTTATCAATTCTTTGATATTGTTTTTGCCCCTTTGTCTTTCCTCTCTCCTTCCTGAACTCCCATTATGCTTACGATGTTATGCTTGAGAGTACCCATGTGTCTCTAAGGCTGTTTTTCTCTTCACATTTTTCTTCCCCTGCTTGGATAATCTCAATTGATCTATTCTTTCTGATTCTTCTGCTAGATCAAATCTATTGTTGAGCCTTTCTGTGAATTTTTCATTTCAGTGATTGCAGTTTTTACCTCTTAGATTTCTTTTTACTTATTTTTAATTTCTTTCTCTTTATTGACAGTCTTTATTTCTAAGACATAATTCTCAGACTTTTCTTTGGTTCTTCAATGGCATGGTTTCCTCTGAAAATATTCAAACTAGTTGATTTGAAAATTTTATCTAGAAAATTCAACATTTGTGCTTCTTTGGAACATTTCTATTGATTATTTTTCCTGAGCACAAGTTATTCTCTCTTATTTTTATGCATGCCTAATTTTTTTTTGTTGAAAACCAAACAATTTAAATAATGTAATGTGGCAAGCCAGGGAATTGATTTTCTCTATCTTTCCTGCAAGTTTGTTATTATGGTTGCAATCATTCATTTATTTAGTGGCTTTTCTGAACTAATCCCATGAAGTTGTATTCTCTATTGTGGGAGGTCACAATAATCTTTTTTTCTTTGTTAGTTTTGTGGTCATCTAATAACTGCATTGAGATTTCCTTAAATGCATGGAACCAAATGAGACTGGGTTGGGGCACACCTTCAGCGCTCAGTCAGGCAATTCACAATTCTGCCTCTGCCATTGTGTAGACTCTCAAGATTAGGCAAAGATGACAACCTAGGGCCTTCCTGTGTCTTTCTTGAGCATGAACAAAGCCCTTTGCAAGTTATGTAGCCTTTTAAAATGCAAAAAATATGTCAAAACTTTTCAAAGCCTTTAAGGACATCTCATTCTCTTTTTCTCCCAAGATTTTTCACCGTATGTTTGCCACAACTGTTATTTATCATCCTTGGCAGCAGTAATTGAAATACTGGCCTATAAATGTTTCAGCAAAGGTCATGTGTGTAGCAGCTTTAGCATGGAATGAGTTCTAAGTCAAGTTAATAAAGAGAAGCCTGTCTATCTAATCTTTCAAGAAGCCACCATACAGATCAAATAATGACAGTTGTGAATGAAGTTCATTTGTTTCTCTTAGGTATCTATCATGTGGGCAGTTAATTTCAAGGCTAGTGCTGAGCAGTAGAGATGAGACCAGGGTGCATTAAAATGATAACAAACTCTGTTACTATCAAGAATCAGCTTTTTTTTTTTTTTAACTTTTGAATAGGCAGCCCTCAGGTTGCTGCAAGCCTTTGACTTATTTGTAGAGTTCTGAAAAAGTTGGTTAAAATTCTAGAGTTCTGAAAAGTTGGTTTAGATAATTTACATTGCTCTTATGGAGGGGTGGAATTTCAGAGTTTATTACTCCGCCATTTTTACAAACATTATTCCTTCACTATCAATGAAGAGATGCAATAGAGGTAATGCTGAACAATCTGTCAAGGCAAGGTCAGAAAAGATGAGGCGATTTCTATCTTGCTCTCTCTTGAGACTTATCCTTGGAACAAGTGACAAATGATGATAGCCACCATTCTGGAAAAATGGCCAATATTTGGAGAGGCTATGTGATAATACTTAGGCAACAGCCTAAGGTCCAAGTTTTCAGTCAGTATAAACTACCAGACAAATGAGTGAATGAATCTTCACTGGATTCGAGTCCCTTGCCATTGAGCAGCTCTAAGTGGAGCAGGGATAAGTATTACCCCACTGAGTCCTGCTCAAATTACAGTTTCATGGCTAAAATCAATGTTTATTGCTTAAAATCATTAAGTGTTGGAGGTTTTTCTCTCCCACACAGCAATAAGTAATTGGAATAGAGTCAGGTACCCAAAAGAAGTGTGCTGCTGTGACCACAAAACTATAGTACAGATAGTGGCTTTGGTGGAAGATGAAAAGTCCTCAAGCAGAGTATTAACCAAAGAAAACATGTTCTCAAAGAAACTCTTAAGGGAAACCTGTTCACCCTGAATAAGGCTGTTGAGGAGAGATTAAAGGACAGAGAAAACTTAATTGGAAACTGGAGAGAAGGGAACCTTTGTTATGTAGTGGCGAAAGACTAGCTTCACTGTTGCTTTCTATAACATGAAAACAAGAAAATTTACATAATTAACTGAATGCTCTAGCTAAGATTTCCAAAGTGTTCAAGTTACGGTTTAGGTCTTTCATTTGTTTATAGTAAATCCACAAGGAAAGGAATGTGTTAAAGAATGACTATTAAATAAAAATAACAAGGGACTGCTGGTTTGGAAGATAGCTATTTCTAATTTCCAGCTTTTACAGATGACAAATTGTTTCAGTCAGTTTTTTGTCGCTGTAACCAAAAGATCTGACAACAACGTAGGGAAGAAAAGTTTATTTTCGCTCACAGTTTCAGAGGTTCAGTCCATGGTGGTCAACTCCATAGCTCTGGGCTCTAGATGAGGCAGAACATCATGGTGGTGGAAGTGTGTGTCAGAGGAAAGCAGCTCAGGAAATGACAGCCAGGAAGCAGTCATGGCTCCATTCATCAAAGACAAAATATAAATCCCAAAGGCACACGCTAGTGACCTACTTCCTCCAGCCATACCCTACCTGCCTATAGTTACTAACCAGTTAATCCATATCAGTGAATTAGGTCACTTTTCTCGTAATCTAATCATCCTGCCTCTGAAAAATTCTTGCACAAATGAACTATTGGGGGATACATAAAATTAAAAATTACTTCAGGGCAGAGTTCAAGTCTATAATGATGTCAGGAAAACATGGTATAAAAATGCAGCCCAACATATGACTGTAAAACTTTTGAGAAAAACTCAGCATTAAGATGGTGCTGCAAACAAACAAAAAAAAGTTCTTATAAAGACTTTAAGAGTGTACCTTAAAGATCTGGCTCTCCATTAAACAGAACTTCTAAGGATCTTACTGTTTTTGTCCCACAACAGCCTTAAAGGAAAGCAAGGCGTATAACAGGTTATCTTGGTAAGATTTGTGAATGCTTTTGTCTAATGGACTGAATGTCAATTAAAAGTCATAGGAAACCCAAAAGGCTTTTAAGAAAAATGTATCTGCAAAAACACAGCCATCTTGAACAGAGAGACAAATTACAAAATGAACTGAAACTTTTGGATTCCACTAAAGGCAGGATACAAGCTGAGAAATCTTACTCATCTGCCTCCCTGTCCATTTATGTGCTTAAGAAGGAAGACTTTCAGATTGAAGATAGCAAAGCCAAGAGGGAAGAGCAAGATTTGTAGAGAATCATTCCCAGGCAGTAGGATAAACTCTAATCAAGGAACTGGCAACATGTGCTATGCTGGATTTCCTAACATACATGCAGCAATAATTTCTATGTGCCTCCTGTCCCTGCCCCTCCCCTACACCACCACTTTTTTGAATTGGAGTTCTAGCAGTTCAGTTCCCTATTCCATCACTGTATGATTTGGGAAGGGGACTATCACTTGTTAGTTCACAGGTCTTCAGATTAAGTACTATACTTAAGGGGCTGTACCAAAGGAACCACATCCAAGGAACCTCATCTGCCTCTGAATATAATTTAGATGAAATCTTGACCTTGAGCCTGATCCTAATGCTGTAACAGATGAAAATCTTCGAGGGGATCTGAGGAGGGATGAATTTATTTTGCATGTGGTAGGAATGTAAATAATTTGACAGATTGTGGTTGCTTTATATGTTTGTAAATTCTTCCCTCCCCTTGAATATAGGCCAGTCTTAGTGACTCACTTCTAGTGAAGACAGTAAGACAATATTGATGCATGACTTCAACTTCTGAGGCAAGGTTAGAAAAAAGTGATAGTTTCTACCTGGCTCTATCTATCTCTTGGGATGCTTGCTCTTAGAATCTAGCCATGAGAGAAAAGAGAAATCCTGGGTGATATGGAAAGGCCATATGTAAATGTTCATACAACAGTTCCAGCTGTCATCCCAGGTGAAAACTAACATCAACTGCCAAACATATGTGTGAATGAGCCTTCAGACAATTCCAGTCCTAGCACTTAAGTGGTCTCAGTACCAAATGGAGTGGAGGTTATCCAAGTCTGTAGATGTGTGAGTAAAAAAGGTCATTGCTTTAAAGGCACTACATTTTGGGCTGCTTTGTCATAGAACAATAGACAACCGGAACAAAATGGTGGTTTTAATTTGTATTTCCCAGATGACTAATGATGTTTAGTATCTTCTTTTTTTAAAATATTATTTTAGTTGTTGATAGACCTTTATTTTATTCATTTATTTATATGTGGTGCTGAGAATTGAACCTAGTGCCTCACACATGCTAGGCAAGCGCTCTACCACTGAGCCATGACCCCAGTCCCAAGTATCTTTCTTGAGTATACCAAATGATCATTCATATATCTTCTCTTGTGAAGAATGTTGAAATTTTTGCTCTCTAAAAATTAAGAAATTTATAATTAGTTGTTAAGAATTCATTATTCTGGATTCAAGTCCTTTTCTGACCCCTCATCCCACTCAGTATTGGAAATTAAACACAGGGCCTGTGTTTGCATGCTAGGCAAAAGCTCTACCACTGAGCTACACTCCCAGATCAATTCAAGTCCTTTGAAAGGATGTATGTATTGTGACTATATCTCAAAGTCTAGTTTGACACTGCATTTTCTTAATGTTGACTTTAGAAGGGCAAAACTTATTTTTAACACTAGGAATTAAACCCAGGGGTGCTTTACCACTGAACTACATCCCCAGCCTTTTTTTCCTTTCTCCCTAAGTTGTTTAGAACCTTGCTAATTTGCTGAGATGACCCTGGATTTACAATATTCCTCCGTGACCTCCCAAGTTACTAGGATTACAGGTATGTGCCACTGTGCCCAGCAGAAGTTTTAAAATTTTATAAAGTAAAATTTAACCCTTTTATTAGTACCTATAATGTTCTATGAATTTTCTATATTATCTTTAGTCTTAGCAGGAACTTTCTAAAGGAGAGGTTATCATTGCCATTCCACAGATGATGAAACTGAAAGAGTGATTGAGATAAAAGGTAATACAATAAGGAACAGTACCTAGAGTCAAATCCAGGTGTATACGATTCCTTAGCACAGACCTATTCCTTTAACTACTTCAGTGAAACCTGTTAGTTAGCCTTGTGTTACTGTGACCAAAACACCTGATGAGAAAACTTAGGGGTAGTCCTTTCAAAGTATTAGTCTATCAAATGGCTTAATCCATTGAATAGGTCACAACTTTCATAATATAATCATTTCATCTCTTAACATTCCTGCATTGTCTTACACGAGAGTTTTCAGAACCTCATCTCCACAGCATAACAACCTATTTTTAAAACTTGCCTCTTTGGCTCACTAATTATGACCTTAAAGAAGTCAATTAACCTCAAGGACCTTGCCTTAGTTTCCTGATTCTGTACGATCAAGAAAATGACACATGTCAGAAAAGTGCTGTTAAGATGGCTCTGTATGAGAAGACACTGTAAACTACCAATTGCCTTATACTTATTTCTTCATCAAAACTTTTCTCCATAATGCTTTCTCATAAATTTTGGGAAAAACTGGATAATTTATCTCTTTACCCCATAAAAGTTCTATAAAGATGCTATTTTTATGTCCCCCTCTATACTTACTATCAGATTCTTCTTTATTTTTGACTTTTTAATTTTGCATGTGTGCTGGGACCAAACCCAGGGTTTCACACATGCTAAATTGTACCACTGAGCTACATCCCCAGCTTCTATACTTAAATTTAGTAGAGAAAATGTATTCTTATTCAACACTCCTTTCAAACACCAAGCCTGCTTTCCTTCTGTGTTTACAATAAAAAAAATTTTTTATTACTTATCATGACCTTTTCAAAACTTGTTTTTAGATAAACGTGACTGTAGGGTGTATTTTGACATGTTATACATACATGGGGTACAACCCTTTACAATTTTGATCCCATTCCTATGGCTGAACATGATGTGGAGTTACACCGGTCATATATTCATATATGAGCACAGGAAAGTTAATTCTTTTGACCTTTTCGAGTTTTGTTAACATGCACAGAAAACTGGTCTCAAATGACCCAGAAACCATCAGTAAGTCACTGGTAGGAGTAACATACCAATGTCCTGCTCAGTTTGTGTCAAGCAGTGGGGCAGGTGAGGCTGCCACAGCCAGGCCCAAGAGTACTCACTTGTTTATAGACACCTGTAGACACATAGGCTGTAGGGTGGTGGACTATGGATGCCATGATGGGTCAAGGTTATGTTGTGGATGAGACTCCATAGCTGAGAAGGTTCTGCATCATCACTGCAGGAAGACTGACCAATACTCATATGCATAGGACCTTTCTTGATCTTTTTAACAGTTAACTTTCTCTAGATTCTGTATGTACATATGCAGAGTATTAAGGGTAGAACCCAGGTTCTTACTATGCTAGGCAAGTGCTCTACCACTAACTTACACTCCCAACCCTTTTTGAGACAGGGTCTCACTAAGTTGCTGAGGTTGGCCTTGAACTTGCCATTCTCCTGCCCCAACTTCCTAAGCAGTTGGGATTATAGCAGTGCACCATCACACCTGGCTTAATTCTTAAAAATGGCCTGAATTTTCTTTAGGTTAATATAAAATGCTGGATTAACTAGATTTGCTTTCTTTTCAAACTTTTTTTTCTCAAATCATCCCTGGGCATATGGAAAGTAGTTTGAATTAAGAATCTGTAAGTATTGAACAGTCTACATTGGTTTTTAGTTTTTTGTTTTGTTTTGTTTTGTTTGGAACCAGGGATTGAACTCAGGGACACTCGGTCACTGAGCCACATCCCTAGCTCTATTTTGTATTTTATTTAGAGACAGGGTCTCTCTGAGTTACTTAGGGCCTCGCTAAGTCGCTGAGGCTGGCTTTGAACTCGCGATCCTCCTGACTCAGCCTCCCAAGTCGCTTGGATTACAGGCCTGTACCACCACACCCGGCTTACATTGGTTTTTAAAAGACAATTTATTTGAGGTTTTTTTCTACCATTCTACTACTAGCAAACCAAGGAATAATTGTGTTTGTTTTATAAAGTTGAACCATATTCCATGATGATTTCTGTTGGTCAAACATAGTTAAACATCAGCAATTTCATATGGTTCTGCCTAATTACATAGTGAAGAAGCACTGCCCTCGCCCTAAACAGGTATTTAGTGATATTTTTCCCCTGGTCCTCCCCAAGTTAGTATTTAATTTTTATTATGATCTTCCTGCCCCTTTCCCTGCTTTACCCCCATGCTAGCTTGAGGATTATTTCAACTTCTCCTGAAAAGTTTAAATACCTTGGTTTGGGGTAGTTACAAAAATGTCATGAGATCACAGCTCTTCCCAAGCTTAAAAAAACTATATCCACCACTGATCATTGACCTCAGAAAAGTATCCTTTGTAAACTAAGATGACAAACTAGCATCCACCTACCAGACAACGTAATGCTTTCAGTCTGTACATGGTGCCATCTGGTGGTTCTACATACAAACCAGGTCTCTACTCTGGCTTCCATTTATAAAACTTGGCATTTGAAAACAAAACTGTGGTTCCAGATTTGGCTCTACCAGTGTTTGGAAATCACAAATCTACACCTACACACCCTGGAAGTGGTCCAGGCCTGATAACACGCACTCCAGAATTTGGGGGAAAACCTCAAGAGGCAATGCCCTTTTTGTGTGTGTGTGTGTGTGTGATGTGAACTGATTCCTTGATAGAGCTATTTACTGCCCAACAGGGAACAGGCCTTAGAGGGGCTCTCAAGTTGTCAATATATCCCTTGCTACCAAGGAGAGTCACTACTGAACTGTGTCAAATCTTGTTTGGTAATGTGTAATTTCAATCAGGAGGATCCATCAGCAGCCTACATTACTGAAGCAATGATTCTTTCAGTTCTGATTCTCTCAGTTCTCCTTTCATTCATATGTGATGAAGCTTACAACTCAAAAGTACCTTCACTACTTTGTTGTGTGCACTGGGAAGTGACTAAGATCTAAAGAATACCTTCTTGAGAGGCTATGCATCTTCATGACTCATTTTATACCTAATTTCTTAATATCAGAGAATAAAATATATTAAGGCAAATGATCAGAAGGTCCTCTGCATTTCATCATTTCTTCCTTGGGCACCTGCATAGATTATGATCTCAGCATGTTGATGTAGGTATTCTTTCCTCTTTCTGCTTCTTCCTGTCTTCTATGCTGTCATCCATCTTGCCAGGGAATTCATGTCGACCAGTCAGAACCAGCTAATGAATCTTAACTCATTAGCCATCAGCAATGCAGAATGTTACCTCATAGAAATTGATAGGATTGGGTCACATGGATCCTGTCAGGAAAAAATCAGAAATAAAATCCAGAAGAAATAGATCAAGCTGGGCATGGTTGTGCACATCAGTAATCCCAGTTACTCTGGAGGCTGAGGCAGGAGGATCTCAAGTTCCAGACTGGCCGGGTCAACTTAGCAAGACCCTTCTTTAAAAAATAAAAAGGGCTAGTGATATTGCTCATAGGTAAAGCCTGCCCTGGGCTAAATCCCCTGTGCCAAAACCCCCAAATCAAAACAATAAACACTTCAGTATTACCTTGGATATGCAATGTGAACACAAAATAAAAATCCATCAAGTTAGAGATATTTTCATCAATTTTGATTGAGATTATTTACATTAACTAAAAAAAGAACAAGCAACCAACCAAATAAACCAGACAACTAAATTTTATTAGGACCATGATGATGACCTTTATTTAGGCATAAATTCTCTGCCAGTTGTAAAATGAAAGCAAGAATTTTATGTAGTCTAAATGTGTTTCTAACGCCTACCAACCTTAATACTAATAGTCTTATTCATCTTGACAGAGTCCACTACACCTCACCAACAGAAAGCACTTTTTTTTTTAATTTATTTTTTTATTTTTTTGAGGTGCTGAGGATTGAACCTAGGGCCTTGTGCATGCAAGGCAAGCACTCTACCAACTGAGTTATATCCCCAGCCGCAGAAAGCACTTTTTATTACCTGCTTATTAAATACATATTAACCACTGGTACAAAGTCTGAGGCTGGGCAATGGGACTGTTATGAATATTATTCTGCATTATGTAGTGGGAAGAACATATATATTTGGAAGTCTGATGACAATTCAAAATCTCGTGTGACTTGACACTAAGTAAGTGGTTTTAGCTCTCATAAGCCTCTTTCTTGATCTGTAAAATGACATCTCAGGATTGTTGTGAAGCTCAGTGAGCAAAACATGGCAATGTAAGTGTTGTTACGAACAGCATTAATAGTTTAATGAATATTAACCACACATGATTGGAATGTTCAAGAATCCATTGTTCTCTTCTAGAGGTTCAGGGAAAGATTTGCAATTGCTGAATGATTTTACATTTTAAATATGGAAAGCGGGAATTCATAAGAAAAGTAGAAATTCTAGTTCTTAAAGACTTGTTTTCTAAGTAGGAACCCAAGCCATTTCAGCATTGTGGTACTGGGGAAATTAATGTCATTTTGTTTCTTTTATGGAGATTTTGTTTCTCACTGACAATGTGAGATACACGTTTCCTGGGGTCACAAAGATATTGTATAATTCTAAGAATGAAGATAGTAGATGGGTTGTAAAGTAACATGTAAAACAGTAAAATACTGTTTTTAAAAAGAAGCAAGTAATATTCCAGAACTGTTGTTAAATATGTCTGTGGTAAGACTTTTATCTAATGGTAGGGGACATTTCTCAGTCTGTTGAGTCTTTAAAACACCAAAATATTAAAATCCACAATAAAGCATGCTCCCAAGCTTTTCTCTTTTTTAAGACAGAGGTCTCACTATGTTTCCAAGGCTGACCTCAAACTCATGGAGTCAAGTGATTCTCCTACATCAGGCTTGCTAAGCAATATGGAGGATTCTTCTGCTAAATAATAAAGTTATTAGAATATTAAAAGCATAGCTCTCAGATGGGTGTGCTCAAGTACCTATTATCCCAGTGATTCTGGAGGGAGAGGCAGGAGGATCTTAAATTCAAGATCAGCCTGGGCAACCTGGCAAGACTGTCTCAAAATAAAAAAATAGAGCTGGGAATGGAGCTAAGTGGTAAAGGACCCAGGGGTTCAATCCCCAGTACAATAAATAAATAGCAAGAATAGCTCTCAGAGGAGCCACATGTTTGTTTTGGTTTTTAAAATTTTTATTTATTTGGTACCAGGAATTGAACCCCAAGGCACTTAACCACTGAGCCATATCCCCAGCTTTTTTTAATTTTTGAAACAGGGCCTTGTTAAGTTGCTGAGGCTGGCTTTGAACTTTCCATCCTCTTGCCTCAGCCTCCTGGGCCACTGGGATTAGTCTGCTTTGCTTTTAGAGTCTGTCATAAATTTGGAGGAAGAAATTCTACTTGTTAATGACAATGGTGGTTGTCACCGAATTACAGGCAGTCAGTCAGTCAGTGATGCTTTTGAACTTTGGTGCTCTATGCATATCTCACACAGGACTACTGTTGTACTGGGGCAGTAAGAGGTGACTATGCATGTTTTCCCAACACTGCCTTCAGTGACATCATTTTGACAGCCTGCAGTCAGCCATAGAGGAAACATTAACATCACTGAATTTGGCAAATACCACAATTCAAATATCTGTAACTACCCCAAGACTCCTTAGCCAGAATTTCAGATGTTAATTATTTACTAGCTCACTTCTACACAGGACTACAGTTTCTTAAATGTTATTCTTACTGATGTTGAATAAGTGATTCTTAATGAACAAGAAGGTAGAGCTCTTAATAAACTGTTGGAATGAAGTCTAAAAATTCTACTCTAAAACAACCCCTATCTTCCTGGATCTATACCAGCAGAAACAGTACAGTTTTAGTCAGGCATACTAGTTTCAGGATCCAAGATCCCCAGGATCTCAACCTTCAATGCAATATACCTGCATTGGTCTAATGCCTAGAGTTCTGAGTCTCTTAAGAGCTTGAATCTTCTGAAAGTAAAGGGTATTATATGAAATGCATACATACATTTGACAAAAAATATTCCACTGATGCCAAATTTTTGTTGAAAAATTCTGTTGTATCAGAAACTGTGCAGCTGTGCAGACATTAGTGATGCCAATCAGAAACAGACTCAATTCAAAATTGTCAACTGATAAAACTAAAAATGAAGACTCCCTTGCTATTCAAAAGCAATTTTATGAAAATTTAATTAGTTAAATACAGTCATTTTGTTGATATATACACATCTCCTCTCATTTTTATGGCCAGGTATTTTTGTTCTTCAATCTTGTTACTATTCAGGTCTGACACTTTCAAGTTGAAATCATCACATCTCTACCTATAGGGCTACCCATGTCAAAGACAAGACAATATGTGTTTTGAGGGATAAGAATAAGTCTTAAAAAGATTTTCATAGAATAAAATTCACTCAGTAACCCACTCAATAATATTCTTCATCCTTTGACAAAATTCCTCACAATCATGCTTTTGTCCATTTCTTGTTTGGAACTCAGAAGATACAGACCAGGTGGTCACCATCTTTCCACCCAATGGACCTTCATATTCTTATTTGGGTGGGATTAAATTTAAGACAGAGGGTCCAGTATTAAACTTGCAGAGGTTTTATTCTTTAAAAGCTATTACCCAATCTACTACCTTTTCTCCCCTCTCCTAATGCTTAGTATCAAACCCATGGCTTCACACATGCTAGGTAAGTGCTCTACCATGGAGTCATACCCTATGCCCTGTCTTCTTAATTTTGAGATAGGATCTCCTCCTGAGTTTCCTCCAACTTGCCATCCTTGACCTCAGTCCTCCAGAGTAGCTGGGATTACAGGTGTATGCTACCATGCATAGCTCTACTGCTCTTTCAAAATAAATTTTTTTGATTTTTTTTTTCATAAGTTTATGAATTTCAGTGGGTTTCCAGGCTAAAAAGTCCGAGTGACTAAACATTTGAAAACATTAGCATTATGATGCCCTTTGGTAGTCTTCAATCACCTTATCACTCCCTTCATTATCATTTGGCTCCACAATAATATGGGTCAATTCTTAAAACAATATGAAAGACCTGTTGTCAATGCTTTCAGCCCTGAAGAAGTCCAGCATAAGCAGGATTTCCCCAGAATTTTATACTATTTCTTACCTTTTTAGTCACACACTCCATTTCCACTTTAGTTTCTAGTGGTTTCATGATGTTTACATGAAATAAATTGGCATTAAAATGTATTAATATTTCTTGCTTTCTCATACCATTTTCAACTTTTTGCTTCTAATTATGACCATTTTCCTTCCTCTTTTGAGTCTGTTGTATCTAAAGAATGTTGCTTATATTTCCATTTCTATCTTATTCCATTAAAAAGAGTAATAATTTCATATAACCTTGTTAAGAAAAATGGTTATTTAAATTTTTTTCCTGGATTTTCACATAATGCTCCTTCTTTAGCATCTATCAGAAATATCACCACATACCATCTAAAAGCTTATTAGGATTAACTCTAGGGATTTGTATATTTGGGGTGCTTTATAAATAACAGGAGACAATATAGTCTCCTCCCCCAATAACCAATAAAATATTTAGCAGTCTGAGGGATGATGAAGTCCCAAAGGAAGAACACTTTCCATTTAGGCAAATCATTTAGGCTCTTGAAATGTGAAATATTTCCACAATAATACTGAATAAAGGAAACTCAGAAGATCCAACCTCTGTGACTGGAAAGACTGGAACATGCCTCAAACTGTGATCAAATTCCTATTTGGACGGTCACTTCACCTAGTCAGAGTATTTTACTAATGTTTCATTACTTCTGTATTTTACCCCATAAAGGATGGATATTTAAAGTATATCTAATAGGATTCTCAATTTAAATGGAAATTCACAAGTTTTTTGAAACTGTGGTTTTGATATAGGAAATAAGATCAGTGAATGTTTATAGGTCTATCGAGAAGACAGTTGTTTGAATAATTTCCACAACAAAGTTTACAGAATATAAAATTAGGGTGAAATTCAGTCTTTGTTATCAGAAGATGACACACTCATGTTTAAGCAAATTTGGTGCATCCCACTGGGTTATGTGTCATTTAATGAGATGTGCTCCAAGTCAGGGGCCAGATGGCCGATGCAGAAGTCTTTTGCTAGAATACATCTCTATAGAGGATGACTTCATGTTGGACTTGGTGACCAGGCTGACACTGAATGCAACTCAGTCACGGTATTTAAATCACATTAAGACTCTCTTTTATTTATAGCTTTTTTTTTGTGATTTTGTCTGGCTTTAGTCTAATTGCTAGCCTCCATGTGGTGATAAGATGTGTTACCAGTTCTGCTTTTTATCTTTGCCAAATGAATTCTGCATCCTTTCAGAGACAGTTTCCAAAAAATGCACTGTTATGTAAACCAATTATAATTAAACATAAGCTTAATTAAAAGGATACCTTATTTTTATATGCTATATTCAATATTCTTGATAATGTTAAGATCAATTTCATTAGTGTTGGTGTGGGGGTTTTCTGTTCTAATAACACAATTTTAGGGGTGGAAGTAATCTAATGTCTGGGGTTAGAGGAACTAACTAAAATCCAAGTTGATACCTGGTTAAGTATTTCTGTTAGCTTTTTATTGCTGTGACCAAAATACATGACAAGAACAACTCTGAGAAGTCTTATTTTGAGCTCCTGGTTTCAGATGTCTCAGTCTATATTCAGCCAACTTCATTGCTCTGGGTCCAAGATTAGCCAGAGAATCATGGCAGAGAACAGCTGTAAGCTCATGGCACCTGGGAGCAGAGAGATCGAGGGACAAAATATAAACCCCAAGCCTCACCCCCAATTAACTATTTCCTTCAGCCACACCCTATCTGCTTAGAGTTACCACCAGTACAGTAGTCTTTCAAATTATTAATTCATCAAATGGATTAAACCACTGATTAAGTGACAGCTTTCATAATCTAATTGTTTCACCTTTGAACATTCCTGCATTGTTTCACACATAAGCTTTCAGGGAATACCTCATATCTAATGACTACTATCTGGTTTCCTTCCAATAATAACCACAGACTTCAAGTTTGCCTTCAGCCTGTCTCCTCTTCCTCCTCCTCCTGTTATCATCATCATCATCATCATCATCATCATCATCATCATCATCCTACCATCATCAACTAACCACAGTGGGAATTATATTTTTTTGTATTTATTTGGTAAATATAGGGCAACTATGGTTTTATCATTTGTGTTTCTGACAGGATTTTTTAAAAAAAATATATTTTTAGTTGTCAATGGACCCTTTTATTCTTTCTTTCTTTCTATCTATCTATCTATCTATCTATCTATCTATCTATCTATCTATCT
>JAJEJO010005666.1:266881-340367 GCA_020662805.1 Glaucomys volans | reverse complement strand
TCTATCTATCTATCTATCTATCTATCTATCTATCTATCTATCTATCTATCTGTCTATGGTGCTGAGGATCGAACCCAGGGGCTCACAAATGCCAGACAAGCACTCTACCACTAAGCCACAACTCCAGCCCCTCTGACAGGGTTTTAATATCAGAGATAGTAGCTGTGTGAAAACCTGTGAGAATAACAAACACAGAAACCCTCTTCCTTCCTGCATCAGCTTTTTAACAAATGCTTTATGTAACACTTACGTAACACTTAAATCTCCCTCAGCTCTAGACCAAAGGTGTATTTTTTCTTTTTTTCCTAGCTGGTTCTTGAAACATAACCCCTGGGTTGAATATGCAATTGCTCTGAGGAAGTCTCCTTCCCAACAACCCCTAGTGTTAACACTGGTCTCTCAATGTTCACTTTTAGAAATTAGACTCTCTTCTACCTGCCTAGCTTATCCAAACTTTCATCATGTTCTCTAAAGCTCCTACTCAATACATAACACCCCTCTGGTAATTTCTTAATTATTTGATTTGTATTTTATTATCATTCATACTACTGGCCTGAATCTAAAGGACCAGTTACAAGGATTAATATTTACCTTTAACATACATAAAAATGTCCACTGGATTTATCACAGTAAGACAAATTATTAAATTACAATGCTGGTCTTCATAATCCTTCATAATATTGCCCTTCTTTATGTCAAAAGCTTATTTACTTAAAGTAATATTAGGCTGAAGTCCTAGGACAGATTTCAGTTAAGAGAGCCACTCACTTAACAATGTATGAGAGAATCTCAATCAGGCCAAATCTCTATCAACGAAGTTACACATTCTTTAGAACCAAAGAGATAAATATATTAGACAGTACTCTTATAGGACCAATGGAGTATATTCATTAAGCACAGGCCATTTTGGCAAAAATATTCAATTTTATCTGTTCTAACAATAAGACCTCCAGAGTGAAAAGTAATTCCTTGGGAAATGGTTAGATTTTTCATTCAATCATGATAGTTTGTAGGTGAATTATTTTTTATTCTCTTTTAGGAATTTCACATTAACACCAGTTCCTTTTGAACTTTTCATTGTGAACTAGTAAAATTTCAACACTTCTGAGAACTCAATGTAATTAAGATAAATATTAGGTAGAGAAAGATAAAATTGCACTGCAGTGTAGGGGGAGATGGAAGGAGTGACAAGAGGGCTGGGAAAAGCTTCATGTTTATAATGGGAATTTTAAACTATCTTTAACATGAGAAAAACTTACAAGAATGAACAACAAAACTAATCAAACAAACAAAAAGTAAGTGAATAACCAAGTATTAATAGCTTCCTCTAGGTATGGTGACTGACTTTACATTTCTCACACAGGAAAGGGATAAGACAATCACAGTAATCCTTTCCCATGCCAGTTTTAAGAAGGAGTTATGTCTGCCACCGACAATGGATAAGGTCAGCTAAAATAATTCTAATTTTGAGGATTTACTACTTAAAATTTTCTAAACCAGTAGTAAGAAATATCTACACTAGATGTTTAACTGAATCTTCATGGTTCCAAAAAAGGAATATAACAAAAAATAAAAATACAAGAAAGATGTGAGAGCTGATTATCGTGTTCACCTGTAAATGCCAGCTACTCAGGAGGCTGAGGCAGGAGATCCTAAATTCGAAGCCAACCACAGCAACTCAGTGAGTCCCTGTCTCAATAAGAAAATAACATGTAATTAAAAAAGAAAACAAGTACACTCATGAGGCAAACTTGTAATAAATTAATAAATACAAGTTAAAGAATAAAGAAAAAGAAGTGACAAAGACAATCAATTTTTCAAAGTAAGAAGTTCTACTGGGACATATTAAATTAGGGTTTAAAGAAAACTCCAATTAAAGATTTTTAAAATTATCATCAGTAGGTTTTTTTTTTTTTAAATTCCCTTTAAAAGAAAGTGCAGTAAATACATAAAATACATAGTAAAATTTCAGAACTTTTGGGATAAAAAAGTAAGGTCCACAGAGGAAGGAGGGGAAATTACATCAGATTGGCACCAGATAATCCCACAAAAATGAACCTAAGTGGACAATGGAGCATTATCTTCAGATATTATTGTTAGGTACTAGGGGTAGGGAAAAATTGGGATCAAGTACTTATGTATACAGAGGGTAATGTATTTAGGGGTAATGAAATGCCACCAAGTTGTTTACATTAAAATGGTTAATTTCACATTGTCTCAGTGTTACAAAAATGTTCCATGGAAAAAGTAACTAGTTCAGCTGGGAACTCAACAACTGCATACAGATTTTTCTTTGAGGCAGTCACTACACTTCCATATGCAGCAGAAAGGCTTTATACATTTTTTAACTCCTCACAGGCACTATTTAGTAGTGAATAACCAAGACTTAAAAACATTAATAAAACTTTTAAAATAATATGGAAGTCAAAATTTGAGGTGATTAAAAAAACGGGAGGGGTGAGGGAAAATACTGAATGGGAGGGAAGAAAAGCATACTAAGGTTCTTACGTTAGAGGGAAAATATGCAGATACTTATTGAGATAGATGCTAATTAAAAAACAAATTAATATTTGGGTAGATCATATTCTCTCTAGAAATTTGTTATGTCTTCAAGTTTTTCTACTTTATTTGAGTATAAATTTTCAAAATAGTTTTTAATTATCTTCTGTATTTCAGTAGTGTCCGTGATGATATTTCTATTTTCATCACGAATTTTAGTAGTTCTGAGTTTTCTCTTTGTTAGTGTGGTTAAGGGTTTATCAATTTTATTTATTTTTTTCAAAGAACCATCTTTTTGTTTTGTCAATTTTCAATTGTTTCTTATGTTTTCGATTTCATTTCAGCTCTAATTTTTTAATTATTTCCTGTCTTCTGCTGTTTTTTGGTGTTGGTACATTCTTTTTCTAGGGATTTGAGATGTAATGTTAGGTCATTTATTTTTATTCTTTTAATGTATGAGCTCAATGCAATGAACTTTCCTCTTGGTACTGTCTTCATAGCGTTCCAGAGATTTTGATATGTTGTATTGGTGTTCTCATTTACCTCTAAGTATTTTTTTACTTCCTCCTTGATTTCTTCTTTTATCCAGTCATCATTCAATAGCCTAACATTTAGTCTTCAGGTGCTGGAGTAGCTTCTATTTTTCATCATTGATCCCAAACTGATGCAGGAGGACATACACAATTTAAACAGATCAATTTCAAGCAATGAAATACAAGATGCCATCTAAAGCCTACCAACCAAGACAGATTCTTAGACAAGTTCTACAAGACTTTCAAAGAAGAATTAACACCAATACTCCTCAAATTATTCCATGAAATAGAAAAGGAGGGAACCTTTTCACACTCATTCTAGGAGGCTAGTGTCACCCTTCTACCAAAACCAGACAAAGACACATCAAGGAAAGAAAACTTTAGACCAATATCCTTGATGAACACAGATGCAAAAATTCTCAATAAAAGTCTGGCAAACTGCATACAAAAACATATTTTAAAAAGAGTGCACCACAAAAAATAAAAATAAAAAAGTGGGGTTCATTCCCTGGAATACAGGTTGGTTCAACATCCAGAAATTAATAAACATAATACATCACATCAAGAAACTTAAAAGACAAGAATCGTATATTTAAATAGATACAGAAAAAGCCATTTGACAAAATACAGCACCTCTACATGTTCAAAACACTAGAAAAACTAGGGATAGTAGGAACATACCTAAATACTGTAAAAGCTATCTATGCTAAGCCCATGGCCAACAACATCCAAAATGAAGAAAATTGAAAGCATTCCTGCTAAAAACTGGAACAAGACAGGGATGCCCTCTTTCACCACTTCTATTCAACATCATCCTGGAAACTCTACCCAGAGCAATTACACAGACAAAATAAATTAAAGGGATACAAAAAGAAAAAGAAGAACTCAAACTATCACTATTTGCCCATGACAGGATTCTATATTTAGAAGATCCAAAAAAATTTCACCAGAAAACTTCTAGAACTCATAAATGAATTCAGCAAAGTACCAGGATATAAACTCAATACCCATAAATCAAATGCATTTCTATACATTAGCGACAAATCCACTCCAAGAGAAATTAGGACAACTACCCTATTCACAATAGCCTCAAAAAAACAAACAAACAAACAAACAAACTTGGGAATCAATCTAACAAAAGAGGTGAAAGACCTCTACAATGAAAACTACAGGACACTAAAGAAAGAAATTGAAGAAGACCTTAAAAGATGGAAAGATCTCCCATGCTCTTGGATAGATAGAATTAATTGCCAAATTAATTGCCAAAATGGCCATACTACCAAAAGTGTTATACAGATTTAATGCAATTCCTATTAAAATCCCAATGACATTGTTCATAGAACTAGACAAAGCAACCATGAAATTCATTTGGAAAAATAAGAGACCCAGAATCTAGCCAAGGCATCCTTAGTAAGAAGAGTGAAGCAGGAAGCATCACACTACCAGACCTTGAAGTATACTGCAGGGCAATAGTAACAAAAAGGACATGGTATTGGCACCAAAAGAGACATGTAGACCAATGGCATAGAATAGAAGACACTGAGACAAACCCAAATAAATACAGTTATTTCATACTAGACAAAGGTTCCAAAAACACAATGGAGAAAAGGTGGCCTCTCCAACAAATGGTGCTGGGAAAACCGGAAATCCATATGTAACAACATGAAATTAAACCTCTATCTCTCACCCTGCACAAAAATCAACTTAAAGTGGATCAAAGACTTAGGCAATAGAACAGAAAACCAGCACCTAATAGAAGAAAAAGTAGGCCCAAATCTTCATCATGTTAGGACTTAACTTCCTTAACAAGACTCCTAAAGAACAAGAAGTAAAATGAAGAATAGATAAATGGGATAGATTCAAACTAAAAAGCTGCTTCTCAGCAAAGATAATAACGTGAAGAGAGAGCCTACAGAATGGGAAAAAGTCTTTGCCACACCCACCTCAGAGAGAGCACTCATCTCCAGAATATATGACAAACTCAAAAAACTTAACACCAAAAAACCAAATAATAACCCAATCAATAAATGGGCTAAGGAATTGAATAGACACTTCACAGAAGAAATATAATTGATCAACAAACATATGAAAAAATGTTCATCATCTCTTGTAATTAGAGAAATGCAAATCAAAACTACTCTAAGATTTCATCTCACTCCAGTCAGAATGAAAATTACCAAGAATACAAGCAATAATAAGTGTTGGTAAGGATGTGGGGAAAAAGGTACACTCATACATTGTTGGTGGGACTGCAGATTGGTGCGACCACTTTGAAAAGCAGTATGGAGATTCCTCAGAAAACTTGGAATGGAATCACCATTTGACCCAGCTACCCCACTCCTCAGTTTATACCCAAAGGACTTAAAATCAGCATACTACAGTGACACAGCCACATCAGTGTTTGTAGCAGCTCAATTCACAATAGCTAAACTACGGAACCAGCATAGATGCCCTTCAACAGATGAATGGATGAAGAAAATGTGGTACACATACACAATGGAATGTTACTCAGCCTTAAAGAAGAATGAAATTATGACATTTGCAGGTAAATGGATGGAACTAGATATTATTATGCTAAGTGAAATAAGCCAATCCCAAAAAACCACAGGTCAAATATTTTCTCTGATAAGCAGATATTGATCCATACTGGGGGGTGGATAGGGAAGAATGAAGGAACTCTGGATTATGCAGAGGGGAGGCGAGGGGTGGGGTGAGGCAGTAGAGATGGGAAGGACAGTAGAATGAAACAGACATTATTACACTATATACATGTATGAAAAAAATTAATAAAAATAAATTATTATTTGTTAAAAAATTTAAGAGCGAAGAAATTATGGGAGCAGAGGTGATTTCAACAGAGTTCCTTTTTCTTCCCTCTGAACACTAAGCTTTTATATTCTCCTAAGCTAAATGGCTACTGGAACATCCAGACAACTGGTGTAAATCTGAGTGATGCTTAGGGCTCTGTTGGGGTCCTTCCTGTAAGAAAGAGAAGGGAATGATATAGAGTTTTCCTCTTCATGTGTTGAAGATTAGGGTTAAGGACCAGAAGTGACAGATTCTAGGAAGAACTTGGCCATCAGAGATGTGTGGGCTCCAGACAAAAAGTCAATTCTGGCCCCCAGGTTAAGTATATCATGTCCTTCTGAAGTCCCAGAAGGAACTGAATGGGTAGAACTTGAACCTGAAATTAAGAGATCAGAGAGTACTTAGGGAAATCAGGGAGACCAGGGAACAGACTACCTTCAGTGGCCTAGCAGGTACTGCTACTCTACTTTTCATACTCAGAGGATTACTCAGATGTAGTGTATCCCAACAAACAGAGTAGAAACCAATGAGCTTCAAAGAAAAACAACCTATGTAAGGTGGCCCACAACCAGGGAGGAAGATCAGAATAACCTGAGCATGTCCTCAGTAAAACAGAAATGCTACAACAGATAAAAACATAAAAATAAATAAGAGCACTTAAGGAGATTCAAGTACAACACACACACACACACACACACACAAACTTAAGGGTTAGTAACAGTAGTTTTGAAATACATTTTAAATGATGATTTGGAGAAGGATGATTACTGTAAGTACAAGACATATCTCAACGTACAGAGTAAACATACATAAATGGAAATCAGGAAGGAAAAGAATACGTCAAAGAAAAGCAGATGATGGCAGTTCTAGAAAGAGGAAAAGAAATAATTGTAAAAATTAAAGTATTAACTAGGTAATAGGAAATTTTACCTGAGTTAGATTTGCTCATTAAGTTCTAGGGTGGAATGATGGATCGATCTCTCTCTCTCTCTTCCACACACACACACACACACACACACACACACACACAATTAGGCATGCTTAGTAAAGTTCCTGAACTCTAAGGATAAACTGAAAATCTTATAACAAATTCTTACAAGGAAAAAAGTCAGACTAACAATTCAATAGCCAGCCCATGCACCCTGAGAGAACTGCCTGCCAGCATCTTTTACCGACTCAATTTATTATTCACTTTTCTGGACAAAAGGAAAACAAACTAGAAAAGATAGCTCCAGATGGAATAACAGAAGAGAAAATACTAGTAAACCATGTAAAACAAAATTTAAATGGAGGATAGATTTGTCAGGATTATGAAAACAGACTCAAAACTTTTGAAACACAAGAAAAGGATAGTAAGATCATTCTAAAGATATGTGAGAATACTGAAGATGCATCCTAAAGGACAAAGAATTTGCTCTGCCAGTTATCAGAACACAGTATAAAACAATTTCCTGTAATGAAATACAGTATTCATTTAGAAAAAGAAAGAACAGTTGAACAGAACAGAAATTCCAGATGCAGATCCCAGGTTACATGAGAATCTGGTATGTGACAAAAGGTGTTGTTACAACTGACTATACATTTTTGAAGAAGGGAGAAATTGACTCCTATGTTATACTGCAAGCCAAAACTAATTGCAAATGGACTAAAGATTAATTAAAAAATCTAATTAATTAATAAAATTAATTAATTTAATTAAAAAAATGACAAAAAAATCTAGAAAACACTTGTATTATCTAAGCAAAGAGATACTTCTCTATGTCTCATACGATACTATTCAAATATAGGTATAAAATATTCACAAATAAAACTCACAAATAAAAAATTCACAAATCAACCAATAAAAGATGGGAAAGGAACAGAAATGTTAAGTACAATACATAGGAAACAAAATAATATGGTAAGAGTAAATGCCATTGACAAAAGACAAACAAAATAAAAATGATATCAGAAAGGAAAAAAGATACTTTTGGTATATCTTTTGGCATGTGAAACAAGGATCAATCTACCAAGTAGATTCAGTAGTTATGAATCTTTTTATATTTAAAAACAATGTTTGGAAATATAAAAAGCAAAAACAGAATAGGGAGAAATTAACAGTAATCATACTGGGAACCTAACCTATCTTTCACATAATTTGGCAGGTAAAGCTGAGGGTATATGAGTAAAATATACATAATTTTAACAGCATAATTTAAATTCTGAATATATATAAATCAGGAATAAAATATATATACTAAATTATATGTCAAATATATAAAATTCTGTATACCAAACCCACATTCTGTATACAAACCCATTGTTTTCAGACACAATGAATATTACCAAAAAGTAAGTGTATGCCTTAAACCATAGAGAAAATGTCAATAAATCCCAAAAGATAGAAATTGATTAAAAAGGAAATCAAAGTTGAAGTGTAATATAATTAGTAAACAATGATAATTCTAATCTCTAAGCCTGCGGGATGTGGTCAAATTGATATGCATAGAAAAACAAATTGCCTTATGTGTACTTAATACAAATCCAGAAAGGCTGGTAATAAAGAAGCTACAGAACATAGAGAGGTTGGGTTGATAAATAAAAGACCAAGACAGATTCTTGGAAAAACAAAAACAGATTTTTTTAAAAAAATCCTAAGAATCTATGATTATAGAAGAAATAGTAAAAGTAGACAAAAGATCTTTCTCAAAAGGTAAAAGACTCAGATAAGTTTATGAATGAGTACCATCAAATCTTTAAGAAAGCAATACTGTCCATGTTATAAAAACTCTTTTGGAGCATAGACAAATTTACAACTTTCCAACTCATTTTATGAGGCTAGCTCAACTGAAACATAAAATTCAGACAAGTAATGCAGAAAAAAAAGGTCAACAATACTAATATACATGAAAAAAATTCTCATTGAAATAAATAGAAGCAAATCTATTTTATAGTATTAAACAACCCTTCATGACTTAAGGAAAAATTTAAAATGGCTTAAAGTTTAAAAGCTTATTAATGTATTTTATTAACATCAACAGATGAAGGAAGAAAAATCACATGGCAGTCTTAAAGAGACTAAGAAACATTTACTAAAGCTGATATTCCATTTTCTATTAAAAAAAAAAAAGGCAAAACTTCTTGTCCACTTTATTTTTCACTTTCTTGCCACTTTACTTTTAATATTTTCAATTCAATAATTTAATGATGAAATACAAGTATCCCCATTACAAACAGGAGCAAGAGAGTTATGATAGCTTTCACCCTGATAATGCATAAAGACAAGAAAAAAAACAGGAATAAATATTATAAAGGAAGACATGTCATAATTTTCAAATGACTGGGCTACCCGCAAATTTCATAAGAGTTAAGTGAAAAAATATTATCACAAGAGAACTTACCAAGGTAAAAAGACTATAAGGCTGATACAACAGAACCAACAGTTTTTCATCAGCAATAACAACAAAAGTAAAATGCACAAATCTTAAGAGCAATCTCTATAAAGAAAACTAAGATTTTCTCATAACATACACAAGATGAATATAAATGAAAGAAGATGTTTCTAAAAGGAAAGATCTAAATGTGAATAAATAAATGTAGTTTAAAATATTTGTAAAATATTATGTTATAAATGAAAGTAAACATTACATGAAAGCTCCTTAATTAAAAGTATTTGCTGAAATTGCCTACATTCACCAATAGAAAGATAAAATTAGAATCCTTAAGCCCCCCAATGGTTTTTAATTTAAATTCTTCTTCTCCCTCCTCCCCCCTTCTGGCCCCCCTTCTTTTTCTTCTTGGTGTGGTACTGGAGATTGAATTCTGAACTACAGCTTCCTAAGTAGCTGGGATAACAAGCATGCGCCACAATACCTCACTTTTCATGATTGATTTACTTTTATATTTGGAAGGAGATATAGTTGTTTAAAATATTATTCAATATACAAAAAAATTAATGTAGGGTCAATTAGGAAACATGTGTTCTAATTCTTCTGTTTATATTCATTTATCTTGATAATTACCTTGATAAGGCAAAAATCACAAAACTTTTAAGAATAAGAGCTGAAAGGGGTTCTAGAAATCGCTAGTCCTCCCACAAGAAATCCTACGTTTTGTTTTGTTTTTTTTTAACTTCTCAACTCTACTTGCCTGTAGTAAGTCTTCCAATTAAAAAAAAAAAAAAAAAATTGAGTCAGGTGCTATGGTCCATGCCTGTGATCCCAACTACTGGGGAAGGCTGAGGCACTACGACTGTGAATTCAAAACCAGCCTAGGCAACTTTGCAAGACTACCCATCTCAAAAAAGAAGTGTATTTATGTATATATATGTGTGTGTAGATATATAAACAGATATCTACATATCATGTCTCTCTATATATATACACACACACACACATACGTATTTTTAATATGGAGAAAGAAATAACCATCAAAGAATTTTGTGCGATAAGAGATAACCAATATATATAGACTTGGTATATTTTTAGGCAAAAGCAAAGAATCTATCAGGCCTTTTGAAAAACTGAAAACAATAAGTACTTTTCCCTTATCTAAGACCCTAGAGATCAGAAAACCCTTGGTGGGATGATCCAGCCAGGCCAATGTTCTAATTTCACATATAAAATGGTCCTGGTTTAAAAGGTTTAATTCATCATGAGAGGGGGGAAATTACCTTTCTTGTATATATTATGTTAACCAATGCAGTGTTTCTAGCAAAACTACATCCTGTGAACAACATAACCCAGTACATATAAACAATTTAAATCAGGGAAACACAACCTCAAATGAACTATTTTCACCAATGATTAAAAATAAGAAATGCTTCACATTATAGACATTATAATTTTTCTTTAAGTCTTTTTTTATTTAGAGATTTTTCTGGTAAGGAGATAAACCATAGGAAAGCAATTTCACTGGCAGTGAGGTATGTATATACTCTACCAAAATACTCCTTATTTTAACTGTTTTTAACTTTATTTACATATAAAGAAAAGTATCAATGCATATCCTTGGTTCAACTATCATATTAGCCAAACTACATGAAATTAAATGAAATGGTGCCTGCATACAAAAACCATTATTTGTAAAGGAATCTAATTTCAAATTAAAAGAACTAACTTGTTTTTGGAAAGAGTTGAAAAGAATAATCACAATTTATCATGACCAAGACACCTGCACCATATTTTCCATTCCTCACAGCACATTTATTTCAGTAATTCCGTTATGTCGGTTCTTAGCATGAGCATAGTGTTACACAATTTTCATACATATAATCACATCCAAAACAAGTTCTAAAATTTAAATTGTAAACATTCTCATCATATGTAGAAATATTTTAATTGGTGTATTAAGTTTTGCTAACTGATCAAATTTGGAAGGTAATATAAATGAGAAAGCCTATTCTAAATTGTGTAGTGAGCATTGTTTATTACATTTCTACAATGTTAAATAAAGTAAGAGGCAAACCTGTCCTGTAAGCATGTCAAATTTTAGGTAAAACATTAAAAAGAAACAAATCTGTTAACAAAAGGATGTCTTGCAATAAAGAACATTAGATTTTTAAAATCTATTATGATACAAAAATGTAAAGGGTAAATAGCATCTTTGTTGACAAAGTAGGAGGTAGCATGGATGCACCACTTTATTGTCTGAGAAATGCAACTGGAGTAAAGAATATTTCCTTACCACAAATAATTTCCAGGACTATGTACATATTTCTTTTAGAAATACTTGTTTAAACAAATCTCCCTCCACTTTTTAGTATAAAAAAAACCGTTCCATGTGATTTTAAAAAAACACTTACACATCTAGATAGAATAGTACTCTGCCCTATTTGAGTGAACAGTCTCAAACTATGAAGTACATGATATTTAATGCCCTAAGTTGAGTAAATTTAGTTAGCAAGTTCCTGGTATTATACAAAACACTAAATACATACAAACAAAATATAATATCTTATTTGTCTATGCAAGTCTTGTGGGGAATAAACAGAGCCTTGATTCTGGTAACACTGCAGAAAACATAATTTTCCAATAAGTCTGTCTATATGTATCCATGTGCAACATTTATAAATGGCTGCTTACATATAAGGTCTTTTACTGAGTGAACATAGTTAACCAACAAAACTTAGTAAATCTTAAAAACACATCTTCCACTCTATATAAAATATATAGACTACTTACTGTTTTTAAGTGTTCAATTTGCTCTGATGTCACTGTAAATTCACTTTTCCCCATTTTCCTGCTTTAGTATTTATAAACGGATAATTTAATGTGGCTTACAAAAAAAAAAAAAAAGGAAAAAGGAAAGAATTTCAAATTTACATCCAATTCAAATTTGCTATTTAAAAGGTTTCCTGGTTCTATGAAGCTGCTTCTGCCATTAGTAGAGAAAATGAAGTTTCTGTAATGGAAGCAGGCTTTTTAAGTAGTGACGTGACTTCCACCATGCCAGCTCCAGTCCGTGGAAGGTTAGCGTTTACAATGTGTCGTTGTAAGTGCTTAATCCAGTCTTCTTGAACAGACAAAGGTCCTCGAAAGACTAGGCCACAAAACCTACAGAAGTTGATAAAAGTTCTCTTAACATAACCAAGTCCTTTTATTTAAAGCCAACTCACATAAAATAACATTTAAGGAATTAATCTGACGATTTCCAAATGAAGTTGAGATGATTTAATGACACTGAAACTCCTAATTCCTATGCTTATTAAGAGTTATAATAAAGTTAAAGAGTCTTAACACCTACAAATCTTAAGTAATTTACAACAATTATCACTCCAAAATGTGCCTGCCATTCTCTAAAGACCCTCAAATCAGAATTCTTTCCTGTGTGAGTAAATGGAAGGAAGTGTTATATGAAGGGAAAGTAGAATGTGTTCCCAATAAGCAGGAACTTAAAATAGTAAAAACTGAAACTGAACTGAATTAAATGAAACCAAACAAACCAAATCTAAAAACCACAACAATTAAAAAGCCACTTTTACAAATCAAAGTATTTAACAGAGGTTCTTAGCTAAGGTATAAAATGTTTCTTAGTTGCTGAATAAACTATAATGTATTAGGAGCTAAAAAGATTTTACGTATGTCTACAAAAATTCACTTACAACTGGACTGTTCGTTGTACTGAACAGTCACAAATTAACAATTGTTGTCACAAATTAACAATTCCAAATAAAATAGCTAATATGTCTCAAAGCAAAATCTGAAGAACCTAAGCAGATATGGCAATGTAAGTATATACCTGCATCGGAGAATGTAAACCTCGTCAGCACCATGAGGTAATGTTAGCATTTTCTTCTTGCTTCCAGATCTTGACCTTGATTTCTTTTGCTTACAATCTAAGGCTAAAAAAGGGAAGAGAAAGACTTAAATTTCTTATTTATCAGGAAATATACATACATATTTTTAGAAAGGTCAGACCACCAAAATCAAGTTAGAAAAAGTTTGTATTTATTTTCCTATTTTCTGAGGCATGCACTAACTTACAGCTGAATCTCTAACAGCAGTAACATTACCTACATACATTTGTCCTGTATTGCTTTTTTCAAATAATGGTTTACCATTCCAAACTAGAACTGATAAAATATAATTAAATAAGTGGAAACTACTAAGTTGCTCAATAATTACCATAAAATTTTCTTGATCGTATGTAATCATAACATCTGGTTAAATATTCCTTAATTCCAGGAAAATAATAACCTTTTATTTAAGGTCATTAAATTGTTTGCATTTGATTACTATTCCATTTAAGTAGGTCTCACATTCTGTAAAAAATTCAGTAAGGGAACATTGATAATGTAATAAAAATCAATTTTCATGGCAATACAAAGGCAAAAAAAAAAGCTCAACTTTCATTTTTAAATTCAATCTGTATTAAATGTAAAATCATGCAAACATGTAAGTTTTACTAGAAAATAAATATAGGGGTTGGGGCTGTGGTTTAGTGGTAGAGCACTTGCCTCCCATGTGTGAGGCACTGGGTTGGATCCTCAGTACCACGTAAAAGAATAAAGATATTAAAAAAAAGAAAAGAAATATAAATCTGCATTATATAAATTTACAACTGAATCCAATGCTTGACTGTAACTATTCTTTACATTTTTTCCACTTTATATTTTCTTCAATAGTTTATTTTAAAAATGTGATTAAAAAGGAAAAAAGATTTTATATTAAGATAGACCAAAATTTTAGTGCTAAGTGTTCTTGAAATCTCCATTACTTGACTTTTTCTATTGTTATTTATTCCAAAAATTTTGGCTTAATAAAGAAAAAAGGTATTTTTATAAGTTCATATAGGACATAACATTTCATAAGTCTCTGAATACAGCTATACCATTCCTTTGGACAAAGGGATGATAGTAATCCAGGGTGCTGCTGTCAGTTAGCAGGAAGAGAAGGTAAGAGTTTATCTCTAGGGATCCAAGGGGGAGGGATACAAATGTAACAGAAGAGTCACTCAAATTGGCTTTTCTTCTTATTCTGCCACCTGAAATCCCCTTAAAAAATTCCAAGTAAGAGAGAACAGGAACTGGCTATTCAATGATTCTGTGAAATGAGTTTTTCAAAGTCTGGATTCCAAAAGAACAGATGCTACTATCACAAAACCAGTAAACATAGTTCCTTATAATAATCAAGTGGCAATGCCAACAGAAATGCCACACAGAAAATTAAAAACCATATAAGAAGCCTAAATCTTATTCAAGTCACTGGTTTTGGCATCCTGTCACCTGCCTGTTGAAAAGTAAAATATAAGACCCACAGTCTTTCTGCTCATCCTTTGAACAAGAGTCTATAAGCAGGAAGAACAACTGGAAGTCAAGTTACGTATTAAAGAATGGCTAATTCAGAGGTAAACAACCAAAATCTGGAATAGAAAAATCTCCTAAGATTTTCATTAGTTATTTTAGTCAAGAGCTTGGCACACAACAGGAACTCTACAAATAATTCTAGAACAGAAATAAAGCAAAACTCAGCAATTAAACTGACATTTAGACAGCCTATGAATGGAAAGCTGTTCTAGCCCTATGTAGTATAGTTAACATTCCTAAGCAATACTTTGGCATCATTTGTTTAAATATGTTGGTGTTGTCACACATTCTTAGATCTAAATCACTGACCAGCCAAGCTTATATGGAGAAACTAGGTTCTTCACACCTAGTATGAAGAGTAGAATACCATGTATTTTGTTAACAGCAGTTCTTCTTCCTGATTGTTCTGGTAAGCAATTTAAGTGAATTTTAAGTGATTCATACATTGGAAATGAGAGTTCAGAGAACTCAAAAGGTAAGATAGTAGATGTCTTTTCACCTGTAATGTAAACCATACGCAATATCTGCCTGTTATGCAGAACAGAGCAAGCATTTCATTTATCATGAGATTACTAGCAGAATATTACTCTGATGAGCTTGCTGGTTGTCAAAATGCCACACTGTATTCAAACTTTCTTAAAAATGCAAATAAATTACTGCAGGATGCAAAAAGAATACATTACAACAATTCTTAAAAACTATGTTCACAGAATACTAATGTGAGGGGCATAAAGCAAATTGAGAGAGGGTAAGAAGGTATGCAAAAGAATGGTTTATGAATTACAGAACAAGTAAGTTACTTTTAGATGCTGTAATAACTTTAAAAATGGAACATGCTTTACTAAGATGCAGAAATTAGCCTTTTTCTTTAACTGCGGAAAATGGTATTTTCTGACTTTTGATGCTGTACAGACTCTAGAAATTGTGACGTTTAGGTGGTTTGATAAACGATCATGTGAATTTTAAATATGAATATCATGGTTTTGATAATAATTAATATTTGAAGGTACCATAATACCTTGGAAAGCAGGAAAACTCCACCAGCATGTGACTGATAATTTCTGGTAGCTTGGGCTCCAAGTAAATAAGAGAACCTCATACATAAAAAATTCGTTGAAATATACCCTTAAGGTTAAGGTATTAAAAACTTCAGACCTCTGATAACTAAACCCAAATACCTCAGTATCTTAATATCTTCATTATTACTTAAAAACTTCTTAGCCCTTGAAATATTTTTTTTTAAGTTGGTAAGACATTATTACATTTAACAGGTAAGGATTTTTTTCTAATACCAAGCCTATCTCTGTAAAAAAACTGAATATTTGACATGTACACAAAGTGGACATCTATATGGTATCTTCTAAATAAAAAGATGATTTACACAAAAACTCCCCTACATGAAAAAGGTAATGTGCAAACATGTCTATTACACAAACATTGTCATTTAACAGATTTTATTACATTTAGAGGGAAAAACGGTTTTATTCTGTACTGTACCAGGTTTCACAAAAAACATTAAATATAGAATGCATTCAGCTTTAGTATAACACATTTGATTTTAATGTAATGAAGCTCATCAACAGTTGTGATTAACAGCCAAAGGTAAAGCAAAGTTGTTTATATGAATAATCTGCCAAATAGATAACTTTGTTACACAAAGCCTTTCTTTGTTGTAGGGTTTTATTTGCACTTATTAGTGTTAAAGAAGAAAAGAATCCCACACACCTTTTGCAATTTCCAAACTATTTTAAATCTAACACTGTATCTATATTTGCACACGCAGAATAACTAGATTAGTTTTAGAAATTCTTAAATTTTCTTCTGTGTGAGTATAACTGCTTCTTTAGAAAGGAACAAATCCAGTCACTCGAACTTTTCTGAGGTGGGCAACTTCAGCCGGAAGATAGTCAACAATCTTTGAAATTATCTGATTTTATGAGACACCTACACTGGTACTAGGAATAGTTACTTGTGGGGAGAATAAACTGAGCTGTAAGATCATATACAAAAAGTTTTACAATATGCCTTTCAGTAAAACAGCCGTTTTGAAATATGAAAGTGAAATACAACAGACTATGTATCCTCAAAAAGAACACCATACTGCTATGCTATGAAATGGGAACAACATGTCCAAAACACTAAACCATATCAGTAAAAAACATACAAATAGTATGACACAAACAAATTCAAGTCTGTTTTCTGAACAACTGTTTAGTGTTATACATAAAAGAAAAAGAAGTTGCTTTTGGCACTAACATTGTTAAATAAGATCTTATGCCCTTTCCACTTTTCTGTCCACTATATACAATAACTGCTTCTGCTTCAATGAATTTCATTACCTTTTTTCTTCACCGTAGAAACAACTTCACAGAATATTTCATAAAAATACCTGAAGCTTCTGTGGTATAGAAGTATACCATAAAATTAAATTAACATTCATCACCAAAATATTTTTATTTGCAATTATCCTCCCCCTTACCCAATCATTTAAAAGTCCTTTTCATCTGTTTCTTCCCTGATTGATGGAATTCCTAGATACCTTAGTCCATTACCTGCTGCTTTTAAAATACCACAGACTGGATAAATCAGGAACAATGTAGAAGTGTATCTGGCTCACAGTTCTGGAGGCAGGGAAGTCCAAGAGCATGGCACCACCATATACGAGGGCCTTCCTACTGAGTCACAACATGGCAGAAAGGAGTGAGCACACTCAAAACAGGAAATTGGGCAAATTCACCCTTTTATCACAAATCCACTCCTGTGATAAAATCAACTCCCACAATAATTACATTAATGCATTCATAAGGGTCGAGCCCTAATGGTCTTATTACCTCTTAATACTTTTACAATGGCAATAAAACTTCAATATTAGTTTTGGAGCATAGTTATGCTATTCAAACCATAGCACTCTGAAATGTACCCCCTAAAAACTCACATACAAAATACATCCATGCTATTCCAAAAGTCTTTAAAAAGTTTCAGCACCAACTTAAGAGTCCAAAGTCCAGAGTCTCCTCTAAATCAGATATGCTGAAACTCAAGGCATGATTATTTCTGAGGCAAATTTCTTCCAGTAATATGCCTGTAAAGTCAAAACGAATTATCTACTTCCAAAATATAGTATGATAGACATTCTCATTCCAAAAGAAGTAGGCAAGAAGGGGTAACTGAGCCCAAGTAAGTCCAAAATCTAACAGGAAAAACAATATTAAACCTTAAAGCTCCAGATTAGTTTTTCTCCATGTGTTACTTCCTGGATGTACTGGAAGGTTTAGGCACACAAAGCCTTAGCCCCATGCCTTTGTCTTTATTTGGCTTAGTCCTGGTTTCAGTTCTCAAGTTGGAGTCTTTTGCCTGTAGTTTCCCCAGGCTGGTAGGCCTTACACTTTTAGATCTTGAATGCTCCCACAGCTCTACTGTGGCCTAGTGTGGAATCTCTATAGCAGTTTAGCCCTTACTTTCTCAGCCTGGGCATCCAGGTAGTCCACAACATCCATTGAAATCTAGGTGGGGATTTCACGCACCACAGCTCTTAACACGCTCCATGCACTGGCAGACTTAACACCACATGGACACAGTCAAGGCTTACCACTTTGTATGTTCTGAGGTCACAAAACTGCCCCACACGGAAGGCTGGGAGCAGACTCAAATGCCTTCTGGGACTTAATCCCACTGTCTTATGAACGGTACCAGGCTTCCTTTTATCCAAAGTAATCTTTTTAACAACTGGTCTCTTGTTACACCTTTAGTATTCTCTCTCCAACACACTTTACATGATCATACTAAGAATTTTTCAATCTTCCCATTCTGCTTCTTTTTTTTGTATTTTTATTTTTTTTAGTTGTCCACGGACCTTTATTTTTTATTTATTTACATGTGGTATACTAAAAATTGAACCCAGTGCCTCACACATGCCAGGCAAGCACTCTACCCTGAGCCACAACCCCAGTCCCTTCTGCTTCTTTTTTAATTACAAATTCTGCCTTTCAGTTTCTCTTGTAACTCATAGCAGTTAAAAGTAGTCACAAAGCAGGTCAAACGCATTGTTTAGAAAATTTCTCTACCAGATACCCTAGTTCATTACTCTGCATTCTACTAAGTTCTAGGCCATAGAGACAATTCTGTCAAGTTCTTCACAACTGTATAACAAGAATGACTTGTACCTCAGTATCCAATACCTTGTTCCTCATTTCTGTTTGAAACCTATATCAAAATGGCCTTTACTATGCACATTTTGACCAATATTCTGGGTCACAAAAACTAAAATAATCGCTAAGATACAGACTTTCCCTATACCTCTCTTCTAAGCCCTCACCAGAATCACCCTTAATGCTCCATTCACAGCAATATAAGCCTTTACTAGCCTGTTCTACAAATTCTTTCAGCTTCTACTCATTACCTAGCTTTCACATTTTCAGGTTATTTGTTACACCAACAGTTCCACACTCCTTCTATACACACACAGTAAATTACAAACAGAAGTTCCTATGGCTCACAATTCCAGAGGCTGGAAAGTTCAAGAGCATGGGCACTAGCACCTGGTGAGGGCATCCATGCTGGGTCATACATAACATGGCAGAAGAGCAAACAGACACAAGGGAGACCATGAAAACTGGGCAAACCCATCCTTTATTTTTTTTTTTTTAATCAGGAACCCACTTCTTTTAATAATTAACCCATTCCCTTTCATAATAACAGCCCTGGATGAGAGTGGAGCCCCAATGACCTAATCACCTCTTACAACTGTTACAGTGGTACTTAGATTTCAGCCTGAGTTTTACAGGGCACTTTTAAAACACAGCAGTGGTGTAGGTTGTATATAGCAAATATGAGGAATGTTACAACCCTGCTGAAGGGGAAAATTTTTTTCTTATTAAGGTAGCTTGTACAAGTTGGGCAAACAATAGCGGGTATAAGTTTATCCAGGAAGACAGCAGGTATAAAAAGAACATGAACAGGGCTGGGAATATAACTTAGCTGGTAGAGTGCTTTCATCGTAAGCACAAGGCTCTGGGTTCAATCCCCAGCATGGCAAAAAACAAAACAAAACAGAAACAAAAACAAAACATGAACAGCAAACCACCATTCCACCTCCATTAAAGAGCTGGTGATGAAAGTGGTAGTGGAAAAAGTGGTGAGGAGGGAAGAGGATGCACATATCCCAAAGGGTATAGTGTGAGACAGGTAAATAAAATTGATTTGAATTGCTGTCACTAATCCTTCAAGGTTCATAAGCTCCAATTATATAAAAAAGTTCTTGGCAAATAGGATTTTTTTTCCTTCAGCCTCAATTGAAAAAGAACCAAGGTTTTTTGTTTTGTTTTTTAAAGAGAAGTGTTAGCTTGTATAAAACAGGGAGGGGAAGGGGAAGTCATTTATTGAAAAGCTAAATTTTTCTAAGCTTACACATTTTTGTCTGCACAAAGTATCCACAAGAGTAGCTTCATGGGTTGGAGGCCTGTGCAGCTGCACAGGGCCCCATAACGAGGTTTAATTCTCTGCTACTGCAGTTTTGGAATTCTTAATTTGAAACAAAGGGTACTACACTTTCATTTTCTACTGGATCCTGCAAATTTTGCAGTTAGTCCTGGGTCCTAAGTAGTCAGTACCCCAAAGAGAAAGAATACATGCAGCTCCAACTTTTAAACTCTTGGCCACAAAAAAAAAAAAGAAAGAAAGAAAGAAAGAAAGAAAGAAAGAAAGAAAGAAAGAAAGAAAGAAAGAAAGAAAGAAAGTAACTATTAAGAGAAAAACTGTTAAATCCCCACTCCCCACAGCACATTAAACTGGAAAGGACTCCCCTACTAATACCAACACAAATTCTTTGCTCACAGCTATACCAACATAATCAAGACAATCATTATTCCCAAGAGTAACAGTTTATGTTATGGAGAGCAATGTTCTTCCAATCAGGAATTAAAGCATAAGGATATACAGTTAATAACCTCATAAGTATTTAATTGCACCATCATTTTCTGCATTAGTCAGCTTTTTGTCACTGTGACCAAAATTCCTGAGAACAACTCAAGAGGAGGAAAGGTTTTTATTTTGGCTTCTGATTTTTAGAAATTTCAGTTCATGGTTGGCCAGCTCCACTGCTCTGATAAGGCAGAACATCGTGGTGGAAGGGCAAGGCAGAAGGTGGCTGTTCAGCTCACAGCATGAGGCAGAGGGAGGGACAGCAGGCACATAAGGAAGGGTCCAAGGACATGATTTAGTCCCCAAGGACAAGATATACACCCCCAGTGATCCTCAGTCAAAAATTCATCACATGAGGTTATAGTCTTCATGATATAATCCTCAAAAGCCTCAACCCTAGACACTGTAGCATCAGGAACAACTCTTCAACACACAAGTTTTGGTGGACAATCCAGATCTAAACCATAACATTTTCCCTAGACAATTCAATCTAAAACTATTTTTCAGTAGCAGAGCTTCCTATCCCAGTGACTAAAAACCAGTAATTTACTCAGAATCACAAAACAATAGGTGGTAAAGTTAATAAAAGCCTACAATGTTTTAACATTCCACCTGGAAAGCCAGGTGCAATGGCGCACACCTATAATCCCAGTGGCTCCCAGTGGCTCCGGAGGCTGAAGCACGAGGATCACAAGTTCAAAGCCAATCTCAGCAATGGTGAGGCGCTAAGCAACTCAGTGAGACCCTGTCTTTAAACAAAATATAAAATAGGGCTGGGGATGTGATTCCGTGGTCAAGTGCCCCCAACTTCAATCCCTGGTACCAGAAACAAACAAAAAAGAAAACCACAAACGTTTCACCTGGTCAAGTGCCCCCAACTTCAATCCCTGGTACCAGAAACAAACAAAAAAGAAAACCGCAAACGTTTCACCTGGAAAAGGATGATATGCAAACTATCTAGAAAGCAAGTTTCCTTTAGGGAGTAGGTTTGTGGCTATTAGTTTAGAAGAGGGAAATAATTGAGTTTTTCCTTCAAACAAAGAGGTTATATTGAGAGTAGCAACAGCCTTATAAACTTGGTTCAGAGAAAGCGTTCAAGCAATGGAGATACCCTTTAATTAAATTTGAGTCTACATAGGAGAAAAAAAAAATTTTAAAGTCTCTGCTATTTCAAAGTAGAAAGGATGATCAGTAACATAATATTTTGAGCGGGGCTGGGGATGTAGCAAGCAACAAGGCCCTGGGTTCAAACCCCAGCACCGCAACAAAAACCAAAAAAACAAAACATAATATTTTAAGCAAGTATTCTAAAGATGTAAAGAAAAAAAGCTAGACATAAATATGATTTAAAAACAAAGAAATTAGAGGGAGACAAATTTTACCAGTTAGTAAAAAGCAAAAACAAACAAACAATCAAATACCCTAGCCACAAATGGTTTACTGGTCAGTTATTTGCTATGTAGGATAGAAAATGTATTACTTCTCTGTGGTAACGCATAAGGAAAAAAACATTTAAAATTTTCTTCTCAAGATAAATTTGCTTTGCATGCTTTTTAATTAAGCAATGCAGGCAGGTGTTATGAATATCAGTCAGTTTTCTTAGACTAAGAAGCATCTAAAACCAGAACAAACATTAAAGCACACATTATGAATCTGTACAGAGTCAATTTTGTTTAGAATTACCTGAGCATCACCACATTCCTTGACCTCCAAAGTCTCAGCATTTGTAAAACATCACTTCAGATATGGCAGGAATAAAATACTTGTTAAGTAAGAAAATTACCTTACCTTACACATTTTAAAAAATTATCTTCCATAAAATTATATTCAACTTAAATTGGATAGGGCTCACAATAATAGAGTAAATCTAAATGTCACAAATTCATGAACCCAATTGATCCAATTTGGCTTTTTATAATTTTTAAGAGCTTTACATATTCCTTCTACAAAATTCAAAACTATAATCAACCATAGTGCTGACCAGTTATGTTCTGTTTTGGTTAGCTTCCAGCTAAGGCCATGATTACATATAGATTTTTAAACACTGGATAGCAAGAATTAACCTTATTCTTCCAACTCAGATACAACAAATAATAATAAATTCCATTTTCCCACTTCTGAATGAGTGAAGGACTGAGGTAGAACAGAAAAAATAAAAATAGGTACAAAGGAGAAATAAAGGAAGAACAAGAAAATAAAAATTTAATTCATAAGTTCCACATGCTTTTTCAGGCCCATCAGTCACCAAGTCTCTTTCCCATGCCTACCATTCCTAAATTTCTGAGAAATCTGTAAATCTACCTTGAACACTGTTAATAAGCCCACCAATAAAACAGAGACACCTTATTTTGAGAAATTTGTAATTTAGAGAACTTTCCTACACTGTCAATTGGTCAGAATTTAATGAAGACCACATAGGCCTAAACATCCTGAGAATGATGAGACCACCATAAATCATGCTAAGATCACCAGACTGATCTATATTATCCTCATGTACTTCACCATACCCATCCCTCATCGAAGTTTCCTTTAAGAGTGGGAACCCCCAAAAGACATCTCTCACTCGAGATGAACTTCATTCTCCCTTGAATGAGTATTCCTTACTGTCCTAAACATATAATCTCTTTGCCTCCACTGACAGGTGCCAAAATTCTTTTCCATCATGTATGTCAAGAATCCTACTTGTCCTGAACCAAGTTCCCCCTTTCTCTGGGAACTCCTGAGGAACCACTTCTGGAGATTTTTCTTCTCCCATGACAGAACCACCAATTTACAACAGTCCATCCTCTTGACCTAATCTCCAAAGGAGAAAGTCAGTGTATAATTGTAATATATTCATAAAGTCAATTAAAGCAAATTATCCAACATTTGGTTCTGTCCAATAACATGTTTTGTTATTTTAAGGTTTAACTATATCATAACCCAGATTATAAATAGCTTTCAAGAAATTAATGTTAGATTAGAAATCACAGTAAACATACATAATACAACTAAAGAGATATAAGATTTGAAACACATTTCAAAATTCCAAACATTAAAAGACAATACTCCCCCAAATTAAAAAAACAAAACCAATAGGAATGCTAAGGGACAAGGTAAAACTTATGAAAAAATAAGATGCTTATCAATAAAAAAAGACGGCCAAACAGCACTAAATTTTGTAACTAAAGATCAGCAAAAACAGGCATCATGAAATTTAAGAGTTTTATGTGGCAATGATGTAAAACCCTCTCATATAGTCAGCTTTTTTACCATTGTGACCAAAAGACCTGACAAGAACAATTTAGAGAAGGAAAAGTTTATTTGGGCTCATGGTTTTAGAGGTCTCAGTTCATGGATGGCCAATTCTACTTCTCTGGGCTCAAGGTGAGGCAGAATATGAAGGAAGAAGGGTGTAGAAAAGAAAAGCAACTTAGGACCGTACCAGGAAGCAGAGAGAGCTCTCAATCACCAGGGACAAAATATATACTCCAAAGACACCCCCTCCAAGTGACCCACCTCCTCTAGCTACACCCTACCTGCCTACAATTACCACCCAATTAATCCATTCAAGTGGATTATTGTACTGATTCAGTTAAGGCTCTCAAAACCCAATCGCTTCACCTCTAAGCTTTCTTGCAATGTCTAATACATAATCTTTTGGGGGACACCTCATATCTAAACCACAACACCTCTATTTTAAAAACAAACCATTGATACAGTAAGTAGGGTTACTTGCTTTATTACAGTGGACAGCTGGATGATATATTACTAGATAACTGGCAGAGAAGTAAATGAAGCCTATCCTCCTCCTTGACAGCATGGTAGCAAACTCACTAAGTGCATTAGCATAACCACTCTTCTTGGAACAAGATTTAAAACCTTGAGCCTCTCTTTTTCTCATATTCTTCTACCTCTAACTATCTGCCAAGTTCTGCTTACTTTACTTCTGCAACATTAGCTGTATATCTATTATCCCTTTACATTTCTATTGCTATTGCCCTGGTATAGGACTCTTAAAATGACTGCACCTACAATTTCTCCTCTTCTCAACCAACTCTTAAACCTTTATTTAAAAAGCAGTCTCAAAAGCATTATACAAATTCTTTTTTTAAAAAGTTCAACAGTTCCTCACTGCAAAATTAATTCCACTCACTTCACCAATCCAACTCAATTCTCTTATCTCCTGTTTATTAGTATTTTTAATAAACTTCTCACCTTGTCCCATGTTGCTCCTCTTTCACGTGTTCCTTCCCTACCTCAGGCCCTAATTTCCATTTCTATCAGCTATCTTTCAGGGTCCATCTAATGCTACATGCAGGGTTGGAAGTATACCTCAGCTGTATAGTGTGTATTTAACCTGCACAAGGCCCTGGATTCAATCCTCAGTGCTAGTGTGCATACACACACATACACATATCAACATCAACAAAAACTCAAACATTATTTAAAAGCCTTGCTTGTCATAGTCTGGCTCAAAGTACCTTTCTTTTCCTCTGAACTTCCACAGTCTGTTTCACAAAACTTTCTAATGGCACTTACCAATTAGTCTTGTGTGTGTGCATGCTGCTTCTAAATTGGAGATCCAATTTACTTCTATTGTACTTAGCACAATGCAAAAACCTCAGTACAAGCTGAAAAAATGCTTGCTGAAGTAATGAATAATCAGTCAATTTCCTTTTAGTTTAGTGGGCAAATAGCCTAATTCTTGCTGGCATAATAAAACAATTACTTAATAGCTATCCAGGTTATTCAAAATATGTACACGATGAAATTATATTCAGTCCACTGCTTCACAAGCAAAATTAAGAACATTTCAGAAAGACTATCAACAAAATGGTTAGGAAAACTCAAGTTTAATAATTAAAGGGTTAGTCTAAGTTACTTAGAAAGTTTACTCAGTATGAACAATTCAATATCTTGCAAATCCTGAATAAATGCTACATTATTGTGCAGATAAATGTATACCCAATATAGAACAGCATCTTTCATTGTTTCATGGATGGGTTTCTACAATACAAGTTTGAGTACACCACTTATTTTTTAAAATCCTTCAGTGACTTGCTAAATTCTTTAGGAAACATTTAAAGCACTAATCCCACTTTTAGGGCATCACCATCTTTCCAAACATCTATAACAGAATCTCCTGGCACTTCTTTTTTGTTGTTGTTTTAGTTGTAGGTGGACACAATACCTTTATTTTATTTTTTATGTGATGCTGAGGAACAAGCCCAGGGCCTCACGCATGCTAGGCAAGCGCTCTACCACTGAGCCACAACTCCAGCCCTCCTGGCAGTTCTTACTTAACCTTCAAATTTCTTTTTCTTTTGGGAGTATAAATTAATTTTATTATCTTTTTTATAATTTACAAAATAATTTTTGAAATATTATATAATCAAAGAAAAGCTGATATTCAAAAGATTCTCACTTGAGAATTTTGTCTAATCATGACAAAATACCATACTACCTGACATCCAAAATTAAGATTAAAATAAACTCCTTTTATAATATTGACTATATTAAAATGAAATAGTATTTTTGTGAAACCTATATTTTTAAAACAGTTTTATTGGTACATTACAGTTATACAAAATGGCAGAATTGTGATGTATTCATACATTCACATAACAGAACCTGATCAATTTCATTTCTCCTTCCCTTTGATCCTCTTCCTTTCTTCTACTGGTCTCACTTGCTTTCACAAGATCACCCCCACCCCCTTTTCCCTATTTTTCTCTCAAGTTTCTCACACGTGAAAAAACATACAGCTCTTGATTTCCTGAGTCTGGCTTATTTTGTTTAACATGATCAGTTGCATCCATTTTCCTGCAACTGATGTAATTTCATTCCTCTTTATGGCTGACTAAAATTCCATTCTGTATATATGCCACATTTTCTTTAACCATTTATCTGTTGATGAACTGTGCACTGTGCTGCTATAAACATGTATACGCATGTATCACTACAGTATGCCGAGTTCTGTTCTTTTGGAGAAATACCTAAGGATGGTATGTATAGCTGTTGATCCCCAAATTTTATCCCTTTGTACTCACGCTGCTTTGCTCTCTGCTTGGAACAATCTACTTCAACTCCTCTTCACAAAACTCTTTTCATTTTTCAAGTTCAGAGTCTGGTTATATACTATCGAACTTACTCTAATGGTATGGGTCATGATTATGTTTATGTAGCCGGAATATTGGTTTTTTTATAGCCTCAGAGACAAGCACAGTACTCGTACAAGAACCCAAAGTTTGTTGAATGAATGTAAATGTTCTGCAATTCTTTTCTCTCTCCTTCAAAAAACAATGACAAGATATATAGCAGCACGAACTGTTTTTATTTATTATTTTTCTCTTATTTTGAGGCTCTATTGATAACAACAAACTGTAAAAGTAGCAAGAAAAAAAGGAATCCCACTTAATTACTAGCTTCCTTCAGAATGAGGCCTGGACAAAAATAACCTGAACTCCTTCCAACACGAGTCACAGGTAATATACCATTTAATTGTACACTATCTTGCACAGTTCTCCAATTATAAAATTGATAGTTTTATATGTGTTGCCAATAATCCTTTCCTAAATTCTCTGGGGCAGAGACATGTCTCCTATTTTTCACAATCTCCCACCGAATCCCAATATAAGGAAATTATCAAGGTATCTGCTTTAAGTGGAAGGTGGTTTGATCTTAGTAAGATCAAAATTTTCTTATACTCTTTTGGGCTGAATGAATCACTATAAAAGCATGCAATTTCTTGAACATGCCATATTATAATAATATAAAAAAGACACTTCATAGATACTCTAAAAGGTCAAATAATTTAATGCACACCAGTAAGCTTTACAATGCTATTTTTTTTCTTTCTATAACAGCATAAAGTGCTCCCATAGCACTTTCTTTTTTTTTTTTAATTTTTTTAGATGTTGATGGGCCTTTATTTCATTCACTTATTTATATGTGGTGCTGAGAATTGAACCCAGTGCCTCACACATGCAAGGCAAGGGCTCTACCACTGAGCCACAACCCCAGCCACTCCCACAGCACTGTCAACAACATAGGAATGACTTTTCTACTAGTTTACAAACCCACTCAGCACCTGGCACTGTGTTATAGTTCATTAGAACCTGTTGTAATTGTCTATGCCCAATTATATCATCAAAGCTATAAGCAGGCAAAAGAACCCATTTAGTAACATGTAATCTATAAAAACATAAAACAAAACTAGGTTACATGAAAAAACTGACTTTACAAATACAAGAAGATAGAGATATTAATAGTGGCACTGAGAGGTTCTAATACTAATTTTCAAAACTTTTTTTCACATTGGAAAAGTGGGTTTATTTGTTTATTTTTTGGTGACACTTGGGATTGAACCCAGGAGTACTCTGCCACTAGGCTACATTCCCATTCCTTTTTTTTAAATTTTTTTTAAATTTTGAGACAGGGTTTTGCTAAGTTGCTGGGATAGGCCTCAAACTTCATAATCTCCTGCCTTAGCCTTCCCAGTACTGGGGCTTACAGGTGTGTGCCACCATGCTTGGGAAAAAAGTCATTTCTTTAATTATGATGGCTAGTTATTTGTTGTTGTAGATGAGAAACATTGTGCATTACTTCCAAAATGTTAGGAAGAAAGTGTTCTGAAAATCATGTAATGAAGCCCTTCACAAATATATTTCTGGTATGTATAAAAATATTTTTCTTACTTTATTTTGAGTAAGTAACTAAAATTTTCTGATTTTTTTTTTTAAATTTGAACCTTTACTTATTTATTTATATGTGGCACTGAAAATCAAGTCCAGTGCCTCACACATGCCAGGCAAGTGCTCTACTACTGAGCCACAACCCAGCCCATTCTGATTTACTTTAAATCCCAGAGGTCAGCATCTGATTTTAAAAATATCAAGCTATAGATGAAAAGAATCAAATAAAAAAAGTAATTCACCTGCTGCCAGAGAAGTGGTGTTAAAATTTCTAATATACTACTATTGCTGGTTCTAGTCAGTGCTAGTTCCAAAGACAGAAACTTGCAGGGCAAGGTTTTCCATCTGTGGGGTTAGTAACTTCATGATAGATAGTAACTCAACTTACTAGGTCATGACTACTATTAATTTTTATTATTATTATTATTTTTTGGTGGTGCTGGGGATTGAACTCAGGGCCTTGTGCATACGAGGCAAGCATTCTACCACCTGAGCTATATCCCCAGCATACCATTAATTTTTAATAAAAAAGAAAAAGAAAAAAGAAAATATGAGAGGTAACTCAATTCAGGTGAGTGAATGAGTAAACAGGGATTATATGTGTATATAAATGTGAGTTTATATATGAGGTAGAGATTTTTAAAAATCCTAATAAAAATGCTGAACACTTTTCTTATTCTTCCTTCTTTTCAAAAGATAACAATGCTATGTACCAGTGAGCAGCATTATGCAAACATGCATGCATTGTGCATGCATGTTTTCTTTCTTTCACAACATTTTAGAATTGAAAATACTAGGTTTAAATTGTCAAAAAAGAATAAATTTCACAGATTATGATTTTGCCCAGAACTCACCCACATTATTTTCATTAATCAGCTAAACAAGGCCAAACCAGTATGTAATCTATTAATAATTCAATAATACTGTTCTTAGCCAGGTGTGGTGGTGTACAACTATAATTCCAGCAACTTGAGAGGCTGGAACAAGAGGATCCTAAAGTTCAAGGCCAGCCTCAGCAACTTAGGGAGACCCTGCCTCAAAATAAAAATATAAAAAGGGCTAGGGATGTGGTTCAATGGTGAAGCACCCCTGGGTTCAATCCCTGGCACCAAATAAATAAATATTATTAAGCACAAAAGCAAACTGAAAGTAAAAAGTCCAAAAGCATTTAATTTGAACTCTACCATGACATTTCTGATTTTTAATAAAAATTATGTTTTCATGACTCTGAACAGAATCAGAAAAAAATTATATGAGCATGTAAAATATTAGTCTAAATAGAGAAAATCTGAAAGACTACCAATAGTATAATCGATACTAATTGAAATTAATTCTTGCAAAAGTAGTCCACCTTGAATTTACAATATGGGATTATTAAGTAAATTCTTTGATATTATTGTCTTTAGACAAAGATCCATTTAAAAACAGGGCTGGGGGTATAGCTCAATGGGAAAATGCTTGCCTAGTATGCACAAAGCCCTGGGTTCAACCCTTAGGACCACAAACATACAAACAAAAAACAAAAAACAAAAAACAACAACAACAAAAAAAAACAAGCTTTGTAAATGATCTACAACCAAAGATATAGAAACACTGTTAAGCAATTTATCTGAAACTCAATGAAATGCATGTGGGTCAGTTCTGGGCAAAATCATAATCTGTGAAATTTATTCTTTTTTGACAATTTAACCCTACTATTTTCAAATCTAAAGCTTTCCTACTTTTTTCATCAGTTCCTTTTATTAACATTAGGGAGGGAGGATTTTAATTTATACTTGTGACAACAGAATTAGCTTTGATGTTAAGCAGTTCTTGGGTCTTAATTATCTTCTACTAATATGAGGGCTCCCTGGTCTCCTAATTCCTAGTTCTGTATTCTTTCACTTCATTTTTATTTTGCATTTCTATTTGAAATTTTCTGCCACAGGAATGGTTCATATATATGACAGCCTTTGGGTGATATAAAAACCTATATGTACAAAAAAATTATCTGTGGATGAATAAGCACATGTTACTGGGATGGGATTCTTTGCTTTCATAAAATTCTTAAAGCAACCAGTAACACCCCTCTGCAATTGAGAACTATCAAATTAGAATAATTTGAGTTATCATCAAAAAAAGGTATTTTGGGAAGCAGAGGGATATTCTTTTCTGTCTATTCAAGGATATTTGGAGAAATACAAGATGGAAGGAATATTTCCTCCCCCTCAAGAGGCTACTAATTCCCATAGAAGTGGTCAAGAACTGGTGGCTTCTCAGGTAACCAAACAGAACTTTAGCCTAGAGATATCTAAACTTTTCTTTAAGAGTAGACCATACAGCTAAAGATCCACATGAATGAAAGCTGCTTAAACTCAAAACACACATATTAGACATTCTTATGGAGCTTTGATTCCTATTTTCCATTGTTTCAATTCCATGATGTACATATGTAAGGTTTAACAAAAATGAATTTGTATTTTATTCATCAAAATAGCATTATGCGTATCTATGAAAAACTGATGCTTCATACTCATATGAATTAATGAATTCCTTATAATAACCCAGTGGCACCCTCTAGGAAAATAAGCTGGTACCACTGCTTTATACCAGTCATAATGATATGGGGGAAGAGAATAAATATGTGGAGTTTATAAATAAAATTCTCCATTTAGGAAACAAAAAACATTAATAAGTTGAATAAAAACTTCCTAGCTGGCATGAATTAGCATCAAAGACATCTACGTAGCTCTACTAGTCAAGATTTAAAATATCAGGACAAAATGTTTCACAATTTCAAGGAAAGGAAACAAATTTTTGTTTCTTAAAAAAGATGAGTATTGGTTGTAGAAAATGCCGCCCTAAACTTTCTTCAGGTTTTCATTTCCCTTCTTTCTGCCTAAGACTGTCATACACTTTATCTTCTAACACTCAGTAGATTCTGGATAGTATTTAATTAATGATATTTTAAAACCAATATATACTTTTTCTTAATGGCCTAGTCTGTATTTCCATTCATTCTGTATGACTTTTCTCCCTGATAATTTTTTAAAAAAATAAAGGTAATATCACTACCAGTTATGTGTACATAACTAACTAGTCCTATGTTTTGAAGGATTTTCAAATGAGGTAAAAGCATTTTTTTTTTTTAATTTCAAAAATCTGCTTGAATAGTTAGCCAGATACATCCTCACAAGCCCTCCAGAATTTAAATTAGGTCTAACCATTTCGGGGGGTCTGTTTTTTTCTAATTAGACTCTTTTTATTCTTCACCAGAATACTGCCCACCTTAAACCCAACTTCATTTTAGAATTTTCAATTGCTTTCATTCTAAAATAAGAAATCCAAGAAAAAGATCTCCGGTATATGGTAGAGAATAATCACTAAAAACAAAGATCTAAGAGAAGACAATCTTGATTTGATTTTCAATTTTGCTATAAACTATATAACTTCAAACTGTTGAAGTTTTCCAAGTCCTAATTTCCTGTAAAATGGAATTGTAACACCTACAACCCACATGGTTGCTTACTAATTGTTATGCATGTAAACTTCATAACACAATACCTGACATACAGCAAATGTTCAACAAAGATTAGTGGCTACAATAACATTAGGAATGATTTCCCACTTCTATCTTCTCTTATTTTTATTGCCTTCTACTTTTAATGTGTACAATCAACTTTCAAGTCTGAAGAAGGTGGGGGTATATATAAAATATATAACCCCACAATAGGAGCATGAATCCAGTAAAGTAAAATTCACTATTCCCTTCCTTTTAATATAAATGATCAATAGTTGTCCTTGTCATTTGCTTTATCAAGTCAAAGAATAAAGCAAAGAAATAGAAGAAAAAGATGCCAATAAGGACAAAAGTGTTTCTTTGGCAGAAGAATATATTAGATGTTAAGTCATAGGACACAAAGAAGAACTAAGAGGTTAGGAAAACAACACCTAGAAAAAGCAGAAGATAGTAATCGAAAAGAGCAAGAGAAATAAGATTGGAAATAGAATTTTAGGCCATAAAGGTCTACACAGATTTATTTAGGGGGGAAAAACGGTTATTTTAAGATATAAAAGAAACTGGAATTTGCTGACACATGGTAGCCTGAAAGACTATAAAAGAAAGAGCAAAGCATTTGCAGGGTTTAAGAAGTATATTACATATGAGTAAGCCAACAAAATTTTCACAAACTAGTATGAAGAGGTATCTGCAAAGTTGGGCTAACCAACCAAAAATAACACAGAAATATGCATGTTAACACTAACATGTATATCTATATTTACTAATCCTAAATATAGTTTAGGAGCATTAAGAGTAAAATCTATTCAGTTGTCATACTGGGCCATCATTAAGGACTGACCCTTCAAAGATCTGATCTATAGACTAATAAAAACTCATTAGTTTTCTAATCAATTCTACATATTTGAAATTGCACTGTAATTTCCATTTCTAATGAAGCATTTCTAAGGCAAACCTATATGTGTGTGTGTGTGTGTGTGTGTGTGTGTGTGTGTATTTTTTTTCTTACCAAAGAGAGGTATCTTAATGCACTCTAAAAAAAAGTAATTTAAAAAATCAAAAATAGTATAATTTAAAAATCAATGGGATTAATGTAGACTCAAAAGTTCCACACCTCTAATGGGTTATTTTTTTTCCCAAATCAAGTCAATATGATCCAAATGAAAAAGAATCACTTGCTTAAAATTATATCTAAGTTTACAAGTTGCTGAAATCTAATGTGTATTCAGACTCAACTACTGCTTACCAAAGAAAGCTACAAATATCATCTGAATTAGCACCAGTCTGGTGAGAAAAAAAAAAAGTGTATTGTATCAAACAGACTTGCTGTGATATCTGTTCAAACATACCTGTACCAGTCAAAAGTCCAGCACTCTTCTTTCGTGCATAAGCGCGTAAGTGGTTGGACAGGCTAACAGCACTTGTAAACGTCGTATTGCAATGCACACATGTTCTAAGCTTCACAGGCATACCTATCATTCAAAAGAAAACTATAATCCAGTTCTCACTTCAAAAAGTGAAATTTTCTTAGCTTAAAAGCGTGTAGAAAAGTACCACAATAAAGATGGCTTCAAAAAGTTCATGAATAAGCTTAAACTTAAAATAAAAAGGGGGAATTAAGTTAACTGTTAGTAGTTTGTAGTTAGTATTTAGAGCCAAACCATGCTCTCTGGAAAGGTGAAAGAGGAGTGCCATGAACCTCTAAGCTCCTCTGAATCTGAATTTCTTGCAGATTTCTGTGTTACGCAGATCATTTCCTAAACCTACTAAAATACAATCCTGTGATTTGAACAGCACAGTTCTGAGAAGTTTCAAAGCGTACAACTCTACCAATAAAAAGAATTTTTTAAAAAGTCTAGTTGACAAAGTGGTAATTAAAGTGTTTTACCCACAAAATCGTAAAAGGCTCCATACTAAATTAGGCTTTCTGATGAAGGCTGGGAGAAAAGGTGGTAAAACACACCACTGAACAGCTGTTGACACAACATTTTATTCAGGGCATTTTATGTTCATTACTTTGAATGCGCAATCAATAATGAAAGTTAATGATCTGAAGTTTTTTGCTACAATCTTTGTGCTAAATAAATGATCAACAAGCTAACATCTTACTCATCAGTTAAGAAAACATGTCCAAACAATAAACTCAGAACTTCTCAACTCCCCCAACATGTTTCAATTGGTTTCTTCTACATTACTTTGATAGCCACAAGTGTCCTTTACTTCTATGCAGTGTACTGCTCCTTGGTCCATACAGCTAACACATATTCCCTGAATTTTATTCTTCTGAAAAACACAGAACGCTATTGATTTTGAAAGACTATCTTTGTATGAAAGAAAGAACCTTATTAGCCACAAGTCCATACCAGAGAAATCACTTTTCAGAGCACTTAAAATACAATTAATCTTTCCTTAAATCAAAACTGCATTACCAATGTTTGAGATATCCAATGTCTGCCAAAAGCAAACAAATTAACAGTATATAATTACAGTAATTACATTATTATCCATTGGCCAATTATTACCTCAGACACATTCAACCTGGGGCTCAAATCATTAAGACCAATTTATATAAACCTTTAACAATCTCAACCTCCAAGAGAAACCTATAAAAAGACTTAAAATTCTTCTAGTCCAAACATACACATCAGACCCTGCAACACAAATGAAGTCTGGCTACTTCATCTGTCACATCATTTGCCAATACACACAGAATACTCCTTTAAAGGGGAAAAACTATTTGGTACATAATCACTAAGCTAAATCATCTGTCTGTTCCCTTAGAACACTGCTATAAAATCTAAATGCCCAAACAATCATGTTTTATACTCACAATGGTTCTCCAAAACCAAACTATACCACAATACAATGAAGAAATTGGAGAGGGAGTGCTTCTTTGGGTTAATCACAATATACAACAGACACCAGTCCATTCAGTGTATAGAACCCATTTTGTTTTGTTTTACCTAAGCAGTGAGAAAACCAATAGCCAAATCTTAAACACACATTACTTTGGAACACTGGCAAAAATTGACAAAAGTTTGCCTTTTTAGTACTACTATGCTTTTGAACAACACCGACTTTCTTTCCATCCATAACCATCCTTCAGCCATAGCAAATTTTATTTTTACAGGTCAGCTTTTTGTTTTTGTTTTTATTTTTTACGGTTTTCTTTTGCATTTGTTCTCACCTTACATTCAGACCAAGAAATAAGGCACAGACTCAGTGCTGATGAGCATCAACTGATGAGTTACACAGAAATGACAGTAGAATAGTCAATCTGTTCTGCAAAAAAAGCAGCTTAAATAAGATTTTGAGAAAGTATTTTCCACAAATATTCTATTAAGAAAGCACAATTGAACTGTTAAGATTAAAAAGATAGTCATGAATGTCCTCTTACCTGAGTGCATAGTCAAGTCCATTTTTTGTGGTTGATACATCAACGGACTGTCTTCATTTAATGGAAGAACACATTTCTGAACAAATCTCTTTCTTGCTGTCTGATTATGGATCTTTTGAGGAGAAATAGCAGAATTTCTTTCTTCTCCCATCCTTTTATTTTTAAGAAGTTCTATCAGTGTAAGAGACTGATTCTTTTTTCCACTGGGAAGTTCAGGTTTTGTTTCATCATATTCATTTAAGAAATTCAGCCCTTCTTCCTCAGATGCTGACACTGACAGAGTTTCAGTCTTTAGGCCATTACGGTATGCTTCAAGAGGTATAACATTTTGAGATAGAAAGTCATCACCTGATGCAAGTTTTTGAGCTACAAATGGTCTGGGAATAATACGACGACTGTTCAATGCCTTTAAGATTTTTTCATATTTTTCTTCATTTTGCATCATTTCATTCAGAACACAGATTGGAGATTTATGAGCATCCCATTTGGTCTTTCCAAGTCTTTTGAGGTGGCCTCTAACATGATTTGATAATCCAATTTTAGTATCAAACCAACCACCACAAAGCTGACAAGTATGTTCAGAAGTGGTTTCAGATTTCTCTATAGCTAAAAAAAATTTTTAAGAGTAGTATCAGAATTTTTTTAAAAAAATTGACCAACCTAAAGTGAATTACCTCTGAAATATAAAACTGTGATTCTAATAAAGACCAAATCCAGAAAAAAAACTCATATCCTCTCAATTTGAATACAGATATATTAGCCCAAATTAACCACATAAAAACTTACCTTTTCTAACTCGCTTAACAGGTGTCCCTGTGCCAGTTCTTTTGAAATGTTGCATTTTGTCACTTGTGGCTATTTGTTCTGGTGATACAACATGACGGGCTTCATAGCTTAATCCTGCCCTGTGAAGATGTCCCCGGACATGATTTGACAACCCTACACCTGTTTCAAATGTTGCGGGGCAATAAGGACACGATTTCTTTTCAAGAGACAAATCAGTCCAATGAAAAACAGAACTATGCTTTGACAATGACGAGTCTGCATTTTCTAAATGCTGAGGATCATGTATCTCATGTAAAAAGTTGTTAGTTCCAGCATCTTCATAATATTCAAAATAAAAGCCATCATTTTGATCATAACTAAGGGTAGGATTTTCTCCAGGTTCCTGACCTTCCACCTTGCTTTTAAATAGAGGAAATAAGTTTACGTGTTCTTGATTAAGATCATTATAGGTTTCATCTTCTATGGCCTGTGTAGTGTAGTCACCTAGCTCGACATTATCCCAGGAACTATCATCTTCTGTTTCATAACTATCTTTCTTTTCAGCAGAATTAAGTTTTTGCAAAACAACAACAGTCATTTTATGTAAGAAATCAGGATAGCTATCTAAGTCTTCTCCTTCAACAGACCCTTCTTTCTTAGATTCCTTAACTACTCGTTTTACAGCTACACGCCTGTGGTCTTTGAAGCTTTCTGGCCTTTTGTTGTCTGGGTCATGAGGATCTGAAATAAAACTATTGTGAGAATTACTTGATGATGAATACAGATGTAAAGAATTTAATGAACTAACTTCTTTTTTGAAATGCAGAGGATATGATTCACCTGATTTTTTAATCATCCTGTAGTTTTCATACTTGTGTCTATGTAAATAGTTGCTATTTGCCTTGGCATTAGATTTTTCTTTAGTTGCTTGATGAAGATACTTAGGTTTTTGGTCAATGCTGCTTTTAATTGTTCCAGTCTTGTGAGGAGAGTTGTTTTGACTGCACACATTTACACCAGACTGAGCAATGCTTTTCCGAGCCTTTTGTATTCTATGTGGCCGCTTATGGAATTTTGAAAAATTACTTGATTGTGAGCTTGATCCAAATGTTCTTTTAACATCTTGTTTTAAAGCAGAGTTCTTTGGAAATGTGGTTGACTGCTGTTTAATTAATGATTTAGTGCTATTGATATCTATGGGTTCTTCAAGAATGTCACTTTTTCTTTTATCAAGTCCGACAGGGCTACCAAATGAATCAACAGACGATGAGGAATGCAAGTATTCCATGTGCTTTTTTAAAATACTTCTAGCTGAAGTGGTAAAAGGGCACATCTTACATATGTACGTAGATGATTTTTTGGATGATCCTGTAACAGAGTCTTTCATAAAAGTCTTTTTTTGTGTTTTCCTCTGAGCAATGTCAGAATTGACTATCGGGCATTTTACCACTGCTCCATGGGCAACACCTCGATGGCATTCCAATTCACTTTCTGTTACTGCCATGAAGTTACACTCTTCACAGCAATAGTACCTTTTATCTTTTTCATGGGTTTTAGCATGCTGTACAAATGTTTTAGGGCAATTGGTACCAAACACGCACTGAGGACACTGCAATCGTGCACTTCTTCCTTCATCCTGAAGTTCTTTCAATTCACGTATTTCCTCCATCAACTTCTGTCTTCTTTCTTGGTGAATAATCATATGTTTTAGAAGTGAATTGCGATCTCGAAATGTCCGTCCACATTCTCGACAAGCATATGGCCTTGGGACATCAAGATGGCGAAAGTGACTATTCCCATCTAAATGATACATCATATGCCTGTGGAGGTGCTTTTTCTCCCTAAAATTCACATTGCACTTTGTACAGGGGTAGAATGATGGCTCTTCAGTACTAAAAGTAGCAGGTGACTCAGAATCACTCTCTTCACATTTCTTTTTTAAGGTATTTGAAATAAAAGTGCTAGTACGAACAGGTGAACTGTCTTCTCCACATTTATCTGGGTTATAAATTAGATGTTGAAAAGCATCTACAGATTCCAAATCTTCATCAGTTGATTCAGGTTTCACTTTTGATAATGTGTATTTCTGTGAGTCTATTGCCTGTACCTCTTCATTCTGTTCCAGAAAGTCAACTTCTAGCATTTTTGATTTACTGGGTACACAGTTAGAATCACTAAAGCAATCTTCCGTATAACGAGTTATCTTGCTTACATCCATTTTCCGTTTTCTCTTTTTTTCTAGACCTACTTTAGAGTGAACTGGAGCTTTATCAACTGTTTCCTCATTAGTCATAAGAAACTGAATGAACTCTTTTTGGGGATCCCAGTTTGTATCATTTTCTGACCTATATTCATCTGTACCTGAGGAAGTTCCTGTTACTGTATTAACACAATCATTTTTTACCAATATATCTTCACTATCCTCACCCACCTCTACTGGATTTATTAAAGTGCTATCTGACTTTATACTACTTCCTACTGAATTTTGAATGTCACAACCAACTGAAGCAGAGGTAGGTAGTTTTTTAATGGAATGGGTTGGATTCTTAGTATGTGCTACATCTGATAACAAAAATAGAACTTGATGTTGACTTGCTTTTTGTGGTGGAGACAGCTGAAGATCAGCTGCTACCTTCAAAGTTGAACAAGAATCTGTTGTTGGCTGATCCACAGGCTGTCCAGTGGTTAATGAAACACTGCCTTTATTCATATTGGAAGTTTTAGTTAAGGAGGAGTGTGAAACTGGTCCATTAACAGTAGCTCCTTTAGGTAAAGTAAAGTTTTCACTAGAAACAGTAGGAGCACCAGCATGTATGAACAGAGTAGACTGGCCTCCACTTAAGGCTTTTTCAGATTTGTCCTTTGACAGTTCTTCAGGCAAAGTCAATGTATTGTTTTTCTGAAATGTTGTTTGACAATCTTTTGGTTTATGACCTCCACTCTCTTTCTCTGAGATAAAATTGTTGTCATCTAGGAGTTCTTCTTTAGCACCAGTAATATCGGTGTTTATCTTCAAATCATCCATATTGTTGGCAAGCCCATTTAACACATTTAGTCTAGAAAATGGAAAACAAAAATTTAGATTTGCATGAAAAAAGTACTATTAGAACGTATGGAGAGTTGAAAGTACACACTTTTATTAGCTTTATTTCCTATTCTTTATATTAAGATCCTAATGATTTTCTAAGAATGGAGCAATGTTTCAAATAATTGAAACATTTTAAATATATTTCAAAGTTCAATACTCTTGTTTGTGCTAAATAATTCAATGCTGCATACATACAGAATGTCTAGGGAAATGCAACACACACTCACACAATATAAATGAATATACTACAGAATGAAAACAATTAAAACACAAATGTAAATTGCTAATGAAAAGAAAATGACTTCACTTAAGTAGATTAGTGCTATACTAAAAAACAGTCTGAATTATCAAATACTGCAGATAAGTTTTGTAACATAAAAGTTCATTCCTGGAAAAAGGTAACAAAATACTACTCAGTAAAGAACTTTTATCTGAATGAACATATGCTATCAACATCAGTGACTCTTCCATAAAACAGTAATTTTTGTTTTTAAAATATTTGACTCCTTTGATCTTAAGATGGTTAATGTTCTAAAATTCTCCTAACTGTAAAAATGCTTTATCGCAAAAGGTTTCATTCATTCCTTATTCAGTTTATCCTTAATTCTACATTTATAAATTAAAATTAATGAAGTTTTATGTTAAAATTTCATGCCTTGAGCTCCCAAATTCTAGGCATTCTCTAAAAGCAGTTATCCCATTTATGAGCTGATGGCCTAGTGCAGTAGCCTAAAAAAGCATATATATTTTAGGTTATTTCATATAAAATACAGATAAATTTTTTCAAAACATTTTTGAGAACATGGTTAATTGTTTTAAGAGAACACAATGTTTTTTAAAAGCAAGAGACTTATGAATGTTTGGAAGACACTCATACCGAGGCTGAATTTATTGTCCTACTATGAAGAGTTCTCTGGCACCCTATTCTTATCCTGCTCTGAGAAACAGCCACATGACATGACTGTTTTCATTAAAGAATGAAAGCTCTTTGATAGAAGAGACTAACAACCTTGTCACCATCATTTTTCATATATAATAGCATAAGCGCTTGGGCCATATATGTTGAATGAATAAAAATGGTTGTAAAATCAAAGTAAAAGTTCCTAACGTATAAAGCTAGTTTTCTTTCTACAGAATTTGTATACTTCATTCTAGTAAGGCAAGTTCCATTATGGTTCTGATTCCTTCATTAAGCAATTATAGCAAAGCCCTCCAATAATCTTTTATGTACCACTAAAGAACTCGTTATCTGGCAAACCCAGGTGTTAGAACTGGCATAACCTTCATACTTCTTTTCTTCTTGTACAGCATTAAGTGTGGTTTATTTATTGAACAATTATTATTATGTGTTAAGCACTGCTCTAATATTAGAGATACAGTAGTAAGTGACTTAGACTAGGTTTCTGCTCCTGATATAAACAATAAATCCTTCACACTTTTCTACTTTTAATTTGTATAGTGAATAATACTACTTTAAGACAACAGGACTTCATAATCCAATATTTAGAAATGAAGACATTTTAAATAAATTTCAATATTTCTACTACCCTTTATGGTGCCAACTTCATGCTTTATAAAACATTAAATCTGGTTCAAGAATGAAAAGTTTCTAATAACATTTTCCATATTTCATAACGTTAGACACTCATAAATATCTTATTCTTTCCACAAAATGTTTAATACAATAAATATTACAATAATTACAAATATCTTTCTTGCCATTATTTATATCAACACTCATTATTCTACATCTCTTAGGTTTTAAGATTCTGCTTTTAAGATTGGTAAACTTTCACAGTAATAAAAATAGAATTCGAGTAAGATCATATTCAATGGATATCACCCCAAAATGGTGCTAATGCAGCACCCAGCAGGAGACTCTACATCACAAACACAGAAGTTAAAAATGGGCAGCACATAAACATGTGTTAGGAAGTAGTGTGCAAATGTCAATGAAAAGAAAAGCAAGTTTGATGCTACACTATTACCAGTTCTTGACATTTCTCATTAAATAAAATAGAAAAAGTAAAATGCCTCGATAGTAACAATCTCAAATACTGAAACTAATGAGTTTTTAAAAAACTAGTCTGAAAGATACTTTCTGTTCCTCTTTATTATAATCACAGAGATAGACAAATATATGCTCGATTTGAAAGCCTATATTAGCTTTTCTCAACAGGAAGCGACGTTGCTAACGAAGTGGTAAATTCAGTGTTAATGAGTGGCTTCACTGTTACCACCTCAGAGGTAAAACCTTCCATGTTCTATGTTCTACCCATCTGTTCTGGTGTTAGAGGTTCAGAGATGGAACAGACGCTTCCCATTTAAAGCAACTTCATTGGTGCCCCCTGAACAGCAGGGTGACAAACTACGAGAATATCATGTCGGCTTGGAGACTGCATCCTCATTACCAGAATAAGGGCTTTATAAGAGCTTTTCATAAGTTCACATTCTAAAGACACCAAACTGCTTTGCTCAAAACCAAAGAAAAAATATGTGCACAATAGACACATATGTTTACAAAACGACTAGGAAAAAAGGTAAATTATATATTGTTAAAATATATAAAATTACAACCTTCATGATCAGTTTTCCTTCACATCTACATAATGAAATATGGCACAGTAGCCCACAAATTAATAATTATTTCTACTAAAAAATAAAAGTAGTTACATTTTTAGAAATAAGTGGTGACAAAGCAGCACATTAATATTGAAAATCTACTGCATCAATTAGAAAATATGCTTTAAGAAAATGAGTTGGTAAGCTAGTATTTTAGGAACAATCAAAATTTTCCTAGTTTAATTTTCAGAATATATTCTAACTATAAAATGTTACAAATGTACTTGTTCTTAATAATAGTATTCAAGACTCACGTATTGTACTGAGATGAAAAATAATGGATCATCAAACTCTGCACTGAATAATCTGGAAGCTTGACATTTATCTCCCTACATTCACAGAGGATTATGTAGCATCCAGGTAAGAAAGCATTTGACCTATAAATACTCTCTCAACCAAATATACATAACAGAGTCATCAATACCAGTTTGTTATTATAACAAAGTTGGGATATATTTGAAGATAGTCATTATTCACGAAGTTTTAAAAAAGGAAGATGATAATTAAAAATAAACTAAGTTATGCTGTTTAGACCCTCTAAATTTCAATTCGACACATTCAATTTGCTATACACTTAGAATCTTTTAAAATAATGTTTAGACACCATTACTAAATCCTTCCTCTTATATTAAATAATTATAGAATTTTTCTTTTAACTGAATTAAAAGATGTTCTTTTAAAAATTCACACACTTTTTTCAAAGCTGCAAATGGGAATTTAAAATCTACATAAAACATATTTTCAGTATCCAGAAAATCATAATGAGTTCTACAGCTATAACTGCCTCTAGTTATATACTGTGAGCATTAAAAAAAAAAAGTACAAAGGTCAGATCTGTCTTCGAGATGACAGATCATCATTTATATGCCTCAAGCTAGACTTATTGTCTCAGAAATCTCAAACATCAGTATTTTTGCAAACTATCAGCACTTGCTATAACACCATCACTACACTACATCTTGAGGTTACTACAGAAGAAATGAGGTGATAATTGCATATTAACATAATTATTCTGTAATCCCTCTGAGCAAGCTTCCTAGGTCACTCAGTAATTCAGATTAGATACAACCTTCCTGTCATCAAATCTATGCTGTCCACTTTCTGTTCATGAATAATTCTGTTTTATAGAAAATTAGCTTAATTTCATTCTTTTATGTACATTATTAATTGTATTTGTTGCAAGCAGGTTAACATTTTATGGGTACTTATTACATAATGCCAACCTTTGTCATGGAGTATAATTTCATAAAAAATGCAGTGCAATCTACCCTCTGATTCTACTTCAGTTCACTAATAACAGTATTACACAGCCACAAGTAAATTATTTTGTCCACGAGCTGAGTTATAGTTAGGATCCGTCAGGTTTTCACAAATGCTATATTTATTTAAATTATCCTTAAGAATATATGACAACTTCAGTTAGTAACATGAGATTGGGTCAAAAATAAAAAGAAAAAAACGTAACTGTCATCATAACTGCAAACCAAATATTAAGTAATTACATTTAAATTACTATGGTATTTAAGCCTAAATATACTATTAACACAATATACAAAAATGCACAGCCAAATCTCACTGAGTATACAACTCAAGAGAAGACAGTTGCCATATATTCTGTAAATTTTTACCTTGTGAAGTTACAATGTGATAATCATATCACATACAGGTTAATGTCCTATTCTGTATATCACGTGGAAATACTAAAAACACACAGAATATTTACCTAGGTAACCAGAATGAAGCTGATTACAAAAACTCTGTCATAATAAAAATGAAGAGACAACTGAGTATGCTGAATCTAAACATTAGCCTATATAATTAACAATCTTCAAATATTTGAATGTTTCTGTCACATAGGAAGCAGAACACACAATATGTTCAAGTCATAAAGATGTGGTTTTCATCTCAAGAACAAGAAAAATCTACTAGAAACAGGAACCCTTCACCATTGCGAAGGGGTACCTTACACAACAGCAAATTGGAATGGTTCAGCAGACAGACTGTCAGGAACATAGTAGAGGGGAATATGAGGTTAGAGATTAGTAAAATGACTTCTAAGGTCCCTTTTAATATATGCTATAGATGTCTAGCATTTAACACTACTTGAAATAGTGAATTAAGAACTGGAGTGAGAATTAAACCATAAGATGTTAGTTGCCACATATTCTGTAAATTTTTCCTTGTAAAGTTACAAAAATAGTTTCTAAAGAAAAAACTATAGTATGTTTTTATTGGAAGTGACTTGCAGTCTGACAGGTCTAGTCTACCACCCCATGGCACAACAGGTTTTATAGAGATGTATATAGAATTATAACCCTTTATTTTCTTTGTATGAAGACTTTTATAACAGATTAACAATCAACTACATAAACGTTATTAATATTTTGAAAGACAAAGTTAAATTGTATTTTGATAATTCACAAACTATCATGCAAATAAATAGAAAGTAATAAAAGTAAAATGATATAAGAATTTAACATTTTCCATGGCAGGGATTTTATTTTTAAAAAATATTATTTGTTCTTTTTTTAAAAAAAATTTTTTAGATGTTGATAGACCTTTATTTTATTCTTTCATTTATATGTGGTGCTGAGAATTGAATCTGGTGCCTCATGCATGCTAGGCAAGTGCTTTAACCACTGAGCCACAACCCAGCCCTATTTGTTCTTTTTAGTTATACATGACAGTAGGGCAGGGATGGTTTTAAAACAAATACTGCCCTATAATGCCTCTGGCAATGTTTTGAAGTATTGCATATACTTACATATGTAATTGTTATTAAGAGTTAGAAAAAGCAAAATCATGATGACACTTCCAACCAGGTAAATGCACTAAATGCAAAGCTTCACATTAACCTTTTAGTTTGATTTGCAATGAGAAAGAGTGGAAATTTGTATTTTGTTTTGCTTATAGGATTACGAAGATATGCTGAGTAAGTGTTAAGCTTCATTTTGCTTTTTCACAGAAGATGCATAAAGTAGGAAGTGAAAAGGACCACTAAAAAAAGGAAATCTGATAGCTCAATATTTAAGCATGATTACATATTCAGATAACTTTATTGCTTCCTATAAATGCATTGTGTATATAGTAACAGATAAACATTCATACTTTGATTAGTTGATTTCTTAGCAATGAAAATATGGCACTAAATGACTATTATACTGAGGTATCTGTATCATGAAAACTATATTATAGTCAATGCTTATTTGTATTGACAATACCAAAGTCATTGAGTCTAAATATCTAAAAGATAGATTACAAACAGAAAAATAAAATATACTGGGTACACAGTATTTTACTGCCCATAGCATGTTGTCCCTGCCATCATAAACTAATGATCTAAAGTGATTTTACTACGTATCACCAAATTACATTAAATTATTGAACAGTTCTGTTCTTGAGGCCATGGACCATCTTCATTATTCAATAGGAAGTTGGTACAAATAGTAGATACTAATAACACAAGAAAATTTTTACTGCAAAGTATACTAAAAACTAAACATAAAAGGACATCTTAAGAATTCTGTTGCCATATGGTAAACTTTATAAAAGTAATTGCAAGGATGATTGGGGGAAAGAATTATGCTACAAATTTAAATAATTTAGCAAAATTATGTAACAATGAGAATCAATTGTTGTAAAAGACAAATGGATGTTCACCAATCAAAATTTAATATTCTAACAATGAATTCTGCAAATGAAAGAGGTAAGGCAATAAAAAGTTGCAACCAAAGGAGAATGCTAAGTCTTACTAAGCATGGAACAAATGCTTTTTGTGTTGTTTGTGTTTTAATACAGTCTGTGTTGTTTGTGTTTTAATACAGTCAGAACAATGTAAGTAATGATCTTACCTTTGATGAGTGACATATGCTTCAACAAAAACGATTCATGCTTAAATTAAAAAGACTAATAACATATATTTTATCATACTTGTGGAATTAACATGGATCAGTTCACTGTTAAAATATTTATCCAAATCTTTTAACTTTAAAGCTTTTAAAGGAGCTGGATGCTGTGGTGCACGCCTGAAATCCCAGGGGCTGAGGTAGGAGAATGGAGAATTCAAGAGCAGCCTCAGAAATTTATTAGTGAGTCACTAAGCAACTCAGTAAGACCCTGTCTCCAAATAAAATGTAAAAAAAAGTCTGGGGATGTGGTTCAGTGGTTAAGTGTCCCTGGGTTCAATTCCTGGTACAAAAACAAAACCTTTCAAAGGAAATAATACAGCTAAAATGAGTCAATCTACACTCCAGAGGTGGTGTGCCAACTTCGCCCCCCCACCAACGAAGTAATAACTGACATGAATTGTCATTTTGCTTTGGGTCTTTTGGCATTCTTTAGTCTATGATGGGTTTGCTATTTATGTTCAGTTTCATGATATAAATACTAAACCATTGTGTCTGTCTAGTATATACAAAGGAAGTGTGTTAAGTCCTAGGAAGACAAAACATATATAAGTAAAAAGAGAGGTAATAAATATTCAAAGTGGTGAGATAATATAGAAACATGACAAAGGGTTTTTGAGTATAATATCTCACCATGAGTGAGATGTCTATTTGCTTAATGTTTATAAAAAAAAAAAAAAGTTAGCAATGTGTTCCAAGAATTTAAAAGCTAAGAATGTTCAAAGTACTGCAGATGAAACTTCTGTCCCCATGTAGATTCCACAGGATCAAGGCTCATTAGAGTATACACATCAAAGTTAGTGTCATGACTACAAATGCAAACACTGTGGCTTCAAAAGGATTTCTGACAATAGCTGAGGAAATTATTTGTGCCCTAAAAGACTGTTAGTGTAGATGAAAAACTACTCATTTTTGGGAAAAGGTGACCAACAGAACAGAATATTTATCAGCAAGTAGTGTATGTCTAGCTTAATGACTTGAACATAACAAATGTATGCTAGTTTCCTTCTAATAAACACTCCAATAATTTATTAAACAAATTGAAAATTTCATATAAATAACTGTACATTTTTAAAACTTTTGTAGATTGTAATAAAGTAAAGCTCTTATAAAATTCCATTAATCCATTTCCTTCACATTACTAATCATATTTAGGAAATAAAAAGTTGTGTAAACTCTAATGAGAAGTAGCACTTGAACATTCTAAAAGCCACAGAATTAATTATCACACTAATTTAATTCAATCGAAAGGGAAGGTCCCAATGGTTAAAAAAAAAAAACTTCTTTAATTCTATAATAATCTGTAATGAATACTTACCTTTCCATCTGTATTATATAAGCTTAAACTCTACCACAGAAATTCAAATTTATATATTCAGATAGGATAGTGAAATTCTCTTTGAGAACTAGAAAAGACAGAAGTTTTACTTTCCACAAAATAATATTTTTATTAAGTGTGATACATTTAAATATCAAAATCAAATATTGATACAATCATTTACTCAACTTACCTTTTGGGTCTTTTTCTGAAATCAGTTTTAAAAATCCAATCAGCTTTTTAAGAAAAATATACCAAGGTTATCTCTACTCCACAACTATCCTAATTTAGAATGGTAAAAATTCAAACACAAGAAATTTACTTTCCTTCAAAGTGTACTAATATGCTTTTCTCTAATAGAAAAAAAGGAATGTATTTCTGTGATGGCAAATCACCAACTGGCTATTACTACTTTTCTGATTTACATTAGAGCTGCTATTAAGTTTTTATCTATTGCATGCTCAATTTTGCAGTTTCATTTAAAGACGTAGACATTTGTTGTAAAATTCAGTAATTACAGAAGTTCACTAAAATTTTACAGGAAACCATGCAGTATTTAGAAAACACATATACTTATTAAAAATCATGTATAGTTCTATTCAACTGATTATAATTTAAAAGAATTTTCTTCAGGTCTACCCACATGAAGAGCATGGTGAAGAATGGGAATTTTGAACCTTAAGAGGCTTACCAAGTGCATGATTTCCAACCTACCCAATCCATGAAACCCAAATATGATTAATAGAACATTATTATTTTATAAAGGATGAATAAATCTTATAATTGATATTTCAGGGAAATTTTTAATCATTCTTAATGCTAATAAACTAATCAGTAGGGTTTTGTTTTCCTTTTTTCACTGTACTGCTACCTGATTGGGGAAGCCTGTACAGGTCACACATACAGAAAACCGCTGTCAATGGGTAGACAGGGCTAGGAACTGAAATGAATCTGACTTAACTTTCCTATGTACACACATGAATACTCCACAGTGAATCTTCACGTTATGTACAGGAGTGCGATCCTAATTAGAATATGATGTACTCCATGTTTATATAGATATGTCAAAATATACTCTACTGTCATGCATAACTAAAAAGAACAATAACAACAAAAAGCAATACATTATGTCCCCAGTAATACAGATTATATACTTTATTCAAAAGTAGAAGGACCTATAAAATACCATGGCCAAGAAAAGTCTCATAGAAGAGAAAGGACTTCAGTGAAGTTTAAGAGTGCAGTGCCAAGAAAACCACTCCTTTGGAGACTTTGAAGGCAGACAGGACAGAGTTTCAAAAAATGCTTCTGCAACTTCTTAGAGCAGAGCTACTCCACTTTTAACTTCAGTTACTTCATCAGTAAAAGAGGGAAGAAACCTACTTACAAAATTGTGAGGATTAAATAAAACAATGTACATAAAACATGTATCACAGAGCCTGGGATTTAGTAATTACTCAATAAGCGCTAATCCCCTATGATACACTTACCATTAACTTGTTTCACTTAAAAAATGACAATGATTTGTGTATTACTCCTATGTCTAAATTTATTGGGAGGCTAAGACCTAGAACTACCGCAAGACTACTCTAACTCCCTAGAAATATGCTAGATGACCAGGAGTAAAGGCTGTCCTTACAAGAAAATTTATTCTGGGAGGAGTTACATGGGGTCTTAACTACTCTCAGGATATAATAAACAGGAAAACTGGCAGAAGCTAGAGACAGAGGACCAGAGCAATAACTCTCTTATGGAATAGAACAGGAGTTTCAGTGAAATAATATTAAGTAAACTAAAAAAGGGAACTTTGTACTCTAAGGAAAAGAACATGAAGTAGCCACTTAAGATTTAAGAATTTGATTCCTTAGGGTCCATCAAGAATATGAATTTCAACTTTCCTTTCTGATTAAATTACAAGAAAATGAAAGCAAATGGACAAGAGAAAGATACACGATGGCAGATAAAGTCACAATCTAGTACAGATAAAATTAAGGATTCCTGGAAAGAACACAGATGTCAATTTAAAACAAAACTACCCCCACCAAAAAAGAAACAAAACTAAAAGCAGGTTTTATACAAAGGAATATGAATCAAAATAGCATCAGATTTTTCATCAAGACTATAAAGTCAAAAGAGTTAATAACTTCAAAGTTTGAGGTAAATATTACTTTGATTCTAGAATCACATACAGAGACCAATAATATTCAAGAGTAAGAGCATACATAAATCTCCACCATCTCAAAAATTTTTCAAAAGGGTTGTGAAGGATCTGAAAATGGTTGAAGTTAGTACGCTAAGAGTGTTTTTATTATTTTACACAATGAGGTTACAAATACTTTTATTAATTCCTAATGCTAATTGAAACACAAAAACTTAAATGTATTAAAATTATAAGATTAATCACTAGAAGAATAAAATGAGGAAGTACATGCATTTAATAGCCTCATATTAAATTGATGGGTTTTAAAAAAAATTATTTAATTAATTTTTTTTTTGGCACTGGGGACTGAATCAGGCAAATTTCACTGTTACATCCTCAGACATTTTTTATTTTGAGACAGGGTTCCAAGTTTCTGAAGGTCTGCCTAAAGTGCTGAGGCTTAGCCTTGAATTTGTCATCTTGCCTCAACCTCCCAAACTGCTGGGATTACAAGTGTGTGCCACACTGTTGGCTGTTATGTTTTAAATAAAGAAATATACTCTGCTTTTGAGAAAAGGCTAACAAGCACTTTGAAGTGAAAATTTACTAAGAACAACAACAAAGGAAGAAGAGCAGAGTGGATACAGCTAAAATAAACTGAAGCATTTTTTGCAGAACAAAGATCTTTTTTAAAAAGATGGAAAAGAGGTAAAAAGTAAGCAAAAACATAAGAGACACAGAGAATAGATCCTCAAATTACACGGAGTAAGAACTACTGGAGCAGAAAAATGGAGAAGACACAATAGGAAAAAAAAAAAAAATGTTAAGAGCTCAAGAAACAGCAATCTCCAGATTAGGAGGTCTAAGGAAATTTCAGAACTATAAAAATAAAAGGAAAAATTCTATACATTTTGGGAAAACAAACTCAAACCACCTACAAAGGAACAAGAATACAAATTCATATTCAGATTTTTGAGGGAAAATACTTTTTAAAAATTTTGCCTGAAAAAATTATAAAAGTAGAAAATATTTGTTGTAATCTCCACATTCTCCAGACTCTTCTGCTTCAGTTACCAATGTTAATAGTCTGGTGAATTCTTCTATCTACTCTGCTTTTTCATTCAGACATGTAAACTTATATATATGTGTTTATAGAAATGAAAAGTATACTATACTTCAGTTTAAAATATACTATACTTCAGTTTAGAGGAATGAAAAGTATACCATATACATGCTACAATAAATATCCTTATATAGATAGCCTTATAGTATTTTTTTAGTTTAAAATATGCTTTGAAATCATTTTTCCAGTTTTTTAGCAATTTGCATGTCTACCTCCAATGTATGAAGGTGTTCCTCATTCTTCTCATTTTCATAAGTATGATGAAAATACTCTCCAACCCAGAGCTCTATGACAATCCTAGCAAGTATTCGAGCATAACAACAAAGTAGACATTTTTAGACAAGCAAGATTCTAAAAGTTTACCATTAACACATGACAAGAGTTGCTCATAGAGATATTCAAGTATAGAGAGAAATGAATACACAAAAGAGAAGGACATAGGAATCAGAAAACACTAATGAACAACTCAATCTAATAACTGTTGCTAATTATTTTAAAATGATTCTTATATAAAGAGAAGAATACAGGACTAAAAAATCTAGGAACCAAGATCAAAAAGATTTCAATATTGGAGGGTAGACTAATTCATACTAATTTTTAAAAAATCTTTATAAATATGTTAAAATGTTAAGGACAATCAACTAAAACAATGAAATAAGACATAGAATTTCAAATCTACAGAAGAAAAAAATGGAAGAGAATTTGATGAATCCAAAGAAAATATAAAGTAGCAAAGGAACATAGCAAAAAGAAAAAATTGAAACAAAAAGAAATTCAAACATATTGTCATTCACCACAGATGTGAAAAGTTCATGTATTAAGCAAAAGATTTGTTCTGAAATCTGCTCTATGTTGTTTATAAGTTTCAAGAACAGAGGTTTAAATAAGGTCATGAAAAGATTAGCGAGGCAAATGTTAATACATGGAAAGATGTCTCTTTCACAAAAATCAAATAGAAGTTAAGGCAAAAAATCAGTAACCCTGCGAAAGATGAATATTATATATTAACAGAAGTATACAATCCACCATGAAAATAAAATATTCATGAACCTCTCTGCATATAACAAAATGGCTACAAAAATATATAATCCAAAACTTCTAGAGGAAGAAACTGACAAATCAAAAGCCATAGAGGCTTTAAGCACTATTCCCAAATGTTAACAAATCAGACTTATTTAAGAAGTAAAACTGAAGATGATTTAGATAATATAATAAAGTTGACTGAATACAGTGGTCTTCAAACAGGCATGTGTATATTTCTGGAAGTACAGAAATATTTCCCAAATAGTATGCGGGTATGAATGACAATTTCTAGATTCTCAACTTCTTTATGTACTCTTTATCCTAAAGTCCATCTGTATGTTTCATTTGCAAAAAGTTACTCTAATTCTCCTTATACACCTCCCCTTTAATGACCATCCTTTCTTTAACAAAGGAAGTTTCATGAACACAAATTTGTAAAATTTGTTCATCTATATTAGTTGCTCAGGCCAATAACGTTAGAACAACCTTCGCTATTCTCATTTTCTCGTAATTCACATTCAAACCATACTATCATCCTCAAAATATATCCAGAATTCAATCATTTCTCACCACTGCTACAGTCAATGAATTATTTCAACAGTTTCCTAATCTCAATTTAATGCACCTTGTCCTGCTTACCATCTATTCTCAACAGAGCAACAAGTGATTCTCTTAAACCTTCGATCATATCCCTCAAAACCCTGTAACAGCTCCTTGTTTTCCTCACAGGGGGAACAATCCTTATTATAGATTATCAGACCTTACAAAGATACTTCCTCTAACTTTCTGACAATATTTTCTTCTTTCCCAAGTTCACTCACTCTCTTCTAGCCACAATGGCTTTTCTTAGCATTCCTTGCTTCTACCCAGATCTCTCATTGCAAACTCTCATCTCATTCAAGTCTTTGTTGAATTGCATTATGAATGATGCCTTCCTGAATCATTCTATTTCAAGTTACACCCCAAACTTCCTTGCCTTCTCTACCCTTCTGGCATTCTCAAATCCTCTTAACCTAGGTTATCCTTTCTTCCCTTCCTAACACTTAATACCTTCTAACACACTATGTAATATGCAATATGCTTACTATTGTGTCTTTGCATCCCTTCTCTATAATTAGAATTTCAAAGACATAGATCTTTGTCTATCTTGTTAAGTGAATATCTCAAGGGTTGTGAAGCATGTCACTTACAACGTTAGTCTATGCAATTTTTAGCGTGTAAAAACCTTTGGGGGAACCAAATAAAAGGTTTGAGAACACAGAGTTCATTTAGGTAAACTTTATGAAACAAAGCAAAGAATATGAAAATCTGAAGGCTACATAGTCTTAGTTCACTGAAAAACAACTCCAGGCAAGATTCTAGTGTATGTCTATCTGTCACTCCTACTCGGTACTTCTGTTTCTCTTTCTCACCCATATCTCCCCACATATCAGATCTTAGAATTATCACTCAAAAATGAGAAGGTCACCATGCTTCATTTTACCTGCCCCACAGATAAGACTTAGTAAGGTGTTAAATACTGAGAAAAAAATCTAATATACCAAAACATGTGCTGCAGCAAAAGCAGTACACAGAGGAAAAACTATAGCTATAAAGACTTCCTTTTTAAAAAGCACATCTCAAATCAATGTTATGCCTTATGAAATTATGAAATTATAAAAACCAACAGAAGGAAGGAAATAATAAACATTAGAGCAGATATATAAGAGATTAGAAAAACAGAGCATCCTCTCACCAATTATAAAAATCAACTCAAAATGGATTAAAGACTTCGATGTAAAACCTAAAACTACCAAACTACTAGAAGAAAAGCATAGGGTAATATTTCAGAACCCTGGAATAGACAAGGAATTTTGGGTAAGAAACAAAGGCAAAAAGAGGGAAATGGGATTACATCAAACTAAAAAGCTTCTGCAGAGCAAACAATCATTATATAAGGTACTAAAAATATTTAGTAAAACAAAAAATAACACAATTTTTAAGAGACATTTCTCTAAGACATATAAAGGGTCAACAGGTTATGGGAAACGCTCACCATCACATCAGGGAAATGCAAATCAAAACAACAATGAAGGGGTTGGGGTTGTAGCTCAGTGGCAGAGTGCTTGCCTCAATGTGGGAGGCACTGGGTTCAATCCTCAGCACCACATAAAAATAAAGGTATTGTGCCCATATACAACTAAAACAAACAAACCACAATGAAGGTATCATCCCACTTCAGTAAGAATAAACATTATCAGAAAGACAAAAGATAACAAATGCTGGTGAAGAAGTGAAGGAAAAGGAACCCTTCCACATTGTTGATGGAAATGCAAATTAGTATCGTCAATATGGAAATCAGTATGGAGGATCCTCAAAAACTTAAAAACAAAGCTAGGTGCAGTGGCTCAAGTTCAAGCCTGCAGCACCTGCTCAAAAAGCCGAGAGGAGAGGATGGCTTGGGCCCAGCAGTTTGAGGCCAGTCTAGGCAACACAACCAAGACCCTCTTTCAAAACAAACAAACAAAAAAAGGACCAATCAGAACTACCATCTGATCTAGCAATCTCACTACTGTATATGTATCCAAAGGAAATGAAATCAGTCAGTATGTGGAAGACTCAATGCAATATTATGTATTGCACTTTCATAACAGTGAAGAAATAGAATCGGTGTCCACCAACTGAAGAAGTGATTAAAAATATGTATATACACACAATGAAATACTATTGAGCCATGAAAAGAATGAAATCCTGTCATTTGTGATAACATGGATAGAAATGGAAACAAGTTAAATTAGCCAGGCACAGAATGAGGAGTACCTCAAGAGATTTCACTCAAGTGGAATTCAGAATAGTTATCTCACAGAAGTTGAGAATAGTGATTACCAGAGGATATAGTTAACAGTTAAGAGTAAGGTGACTATAAATAATGAAAATGTGGTATAGATTTCAAAAGCTGTGTTATGGTTTGGATGTGAGGTATACCCCCCAAAGCTTCTGTTAATAATTCAGAGGTAAAATGACTGAATTGTGAGAGCTATAAACTAACCAATCCTTCCTAGTTAGGATGGACTGACTAGGTGGTAAGTATAGGTAGGTGGGGCATGGCTGGAGAAAGTTGAGTCACTGGGACATGCCCTGGGAGAGTGCAGCCCCTTCCCCCTCACTTCTTTCTCTGCCTCTTGCTCACCATGAAGTTTGCCTCCAGGGGGTCCTTCCACCATGATATACCACCTGACCTTGGGCCCAGAGCAATGGAATGGGCCATCTATGGACTAAGGCCTGTGAAACCATGAGCCCCAAATAAACTTTTCCTCATCTAAGTTGGTCTTGTTAGACATAGAGACACAAAGTTAGAAGAAAGGATTCTGAATGTTTTCACCATAAAGAAATGACACATTTGAGTAGATATGGTTAATTCAACTTAAACATTACACAATGTGTACCTATACATGTACAATTTGTATGTTTTAACAGTTTTAAAATTAATTTTAAAAATAGAATCAATGAAATAATAAGTTGGTTCCTTGAAAAGATAAATGAAATTGATAAAGATATTAAGAAGAGGCTGCAAATAACAAATCAGAAAGCAAAAATGGAAGCATTACTAAGAAAGATTATAGGAGAATACTATGAATCGAACATAAACAAGTTAGACAATATGGGAAAATTCCTAAAAACACACAAACTACCAAAGTAGATCAAGAAGAAAAAGGAACTCTAAACAAACCTCCAACAAATAAAGAGGTTGAATTAATAATCAAAAACCTTCCACAAAGGAAAAAATCCAGAACCAGATGGCTTCACTGGTGAATTCTATGGAAGAGGAAGGGGCGTGTCCTAACACATTCTATGAGACCAGCATTACACTAATACTAAAGTCAGACAAAGAAACTTAAAGAAAATTACAGACCAGTACGTTTTATGAATACAGACACAAAAATTCTTTACAAACATTAGCAAACTATAGCCAAAAGCACATTAAAAAGTATACCACAACTAAGTGTAGTTTATCCCAATACAAGGATAGTTCAACCTAAGAAGGAAATCAACGTAATAAATCCCATTAATAGAATAAAGGAAAAACACATGATCATCTCAAAAGATGCAGAAAAAGCATTTCATAAAACACAAATTAGCAAAATAGCAACAGAAGCACAGTTCTCAACAAAGGACATCTATGAAAAACACACGGCAAACATCATATTCAATGTTCGAACGCACAGCTTCCTCCCTAAGATCATTAAGAGAAGGATCAGTAACAAGACAAGGCAAATCAATTTTACCACTGCTATTCAACATTGTTCTGAAGTCTTAACGGGAGAAATTATGCAAAAAAAAAAAAAAAAAAATGAGACATCCGAATTAGAAAGGAAGAAGAAAAACTGTCTTTACTTGCCAATGATGTGAATGTATATATAAGAAAATCCCACAATATCCCACAGTATGCACAAAGAAGCCAGAGTTAATAAACAAAATCAGCAAACTTAACAGATATAAGATCAACATAAATATCCAGTTGTAGTTCTATATATCAGCAATGAATGATCTGAACAGATTCCACTTACAGCAGCATCCAAAAAATAATCCAATAAAAAAATCAAAAGAATAAATGCATTCAAAGTGGTAAAAGACATGTACATGTACATTGAAAACTATAAAGCACTGCTGAAAGAAATCAAATGGAAGGATATTCCACGATCACTGTTTTAGTCAGCTTCATGTCGCTATAACCAAAAGACCTGACAAAAACAATTCAGAAGAGGAGTTTGTTTTGACTCAAGGTTTCAGAGGTTCAATCAAGGGTTGGCTGACTCCACAGCTGCAGGCCTGAGGCAAAGCAGAACAACATGGCGTAAGGGAGTAAGCAGAGGAAAGTAGTTCAGGACATGGTAATCAGGTAACAGAGAGAACTCTGCTCACTAAGGACAAAATACAAACTCCAAAGGCACACCAGCCCCAGTGACCTACTTCCTGCAACACCCTACCTGCCTACATTTACCACCCAGTTAATCCACAAATGGATTAATCCACTGAATAAATTGAATAAGTACACTGAATAAATTGTAGTTCTCATAATCCAGTCATTTCATCTCTGAACATTCCTATATTGTCTCCCACATGAGGTTCTGGGGGACACTTGATATCTAAAACATAATATTCGTGGATTTGAAGACATAATATTGTTAGGATGGCAAAACTCCCAAAGTGATCTACAGATTCGATGTAATCCCTAGTGGAATTCTAAACGCCTGTTTGCAGAAATGAAAAAGCTGATCCTCAAATTATGCAAAACTACAAGGAGACCTGTATAATAAAAATAACACTGGAAAAGAGAAACAAATTAGGAAGACTTATAATTCCTGATTCTAAAGCTTAATACAAAGCTAAAGCAATAGCTGTGGTACTGGCAGAAAGACAGACATATAAAACAATGGAACAAGATTTGAGAGAGACTGGAAATAAACCCAATCATCTATGGTGAACTGGTTTTCAACAAAGGCACCAAGACCTTTCAGTGGGGAAAGAAATCTTGAATAAATAGTGCTGAGACAACTGAATTACCACACAAAGATGATCCTCAAATATCCAAACTATTGCACAATAATATCAACACCTTATTTGCCTTTTTCATTCTCATTTTATCATAAATACATAATGACGTTTTCCAGTGTGTATATCTCAACAGATTAAAACAGAAGCTGATATGCAAAACAATGCTACTCTTCTCACTAAATTTTGTTCTACAAAATTGTGTTATTCATTGTTTCAGTCAGCTTTTTCGCTGCTGTGACTATAAGGACCCAATCTGAACAACTGTAGGGAAGAAAAGTTTACTTGAGGGCTCACAGTTTCAGAGGTCTCAATCTACATACAGCAGGTTCCATTTCCCAGGGGCTCCAGGTGAGGCTGAACATCAAGGCCGAAGAACATAGCAGAAGGAAACAGCTCACATGATGATCCCAAAGCAGAGAGAGGCACTCTGCTCACCAGATACAAAACATATACTCCATAGCCACGCTCCCCAATTAACCACTTCCTCCAGCCACACCCCACCTACCTCCAGAGTTACCACTCAGTTAATCCCATTAGGGATTAATTCACTGATGAGATTAAGGCTAATCTCAAACTTAAGTTTTTGGGGGACAGCTCACATCCAAACCATAACATTTATGTTAACATGTAATAAGACACATTTTTAAATAAACTAATAAATATATTAAGCTTTTCTATTTAAGTTCAAGCACAATAAATACTCTTAACAGGCTGGATCATCTGGCAAGGTCTGGAGACATTCTGGATTGTCAAAGTAGGTGAGTACCACAGGCATCTAGTGCATAGAGGTTAGGTATGCTGCTAATCCTATCATGCATAGGAAGTCCTCACAACAATAAATTATTTGGTCCAAAATGTTAACTGGTAAGTTTAAAGAAAGAACAAGTAATTTGAGACTCACTGACCCAAATAAATGGACATTGATTAATTGTAAGACTTACATAGTAACTATCTTAAGTTGATGAAGAAATATGTTTATAAAACTGACAATAGCCAGGTGTGGTGGTGTATGCCTGTAATCCCAGCAGCTCAGGAGGCTGAGACAGGAGGATCTTGAGTTCAAAGCCAGCCTCAGCAGAAGTAAGACACTAAGCAACTCAGTGAGACCCTGTCTCTAAATAAAATACAAAATAGGACTGGGGACATGGCTCAGTGATCGAGTGCCCCTGAGTTCAATCCCTGGTACCCACCCCCCCAGGAAAAAAAAAAAAAAAACCCTGACAATAACTAAACATTTATGGAAAGGTAAATGGCCAAAAGGAACAAGAAGGGAGGACTTGCCTTTTTGGATATACTTATAATGCCAGAAGAATTAGAACACTGTGGTATTGATGCAAGAATAGATAAAGCAGACCAATTAAGATGGAGGTGGAGTCCAGAAACAAGATCCATGTGTGTACAAGTATAATCACTTAAGACAAAGGTGACACTGTACAGTAATAAGGAGACAATCTTTACAATAAATGGTATATAAAATGTATATTCACAGGAAAAAAGGGGGCCTTTATACTTCATAAAATATGCAAAAATCAATTCTAGCAAAATAAAAAAAGCTTCTAGGATAACATTTCTCTACCTTACACTGGGGACACTGGCTATGTAACTGTTATATGTACTGTAGGATGCTTTGTATTCTGTACATTATAGGATATTTAGCAGCATCCTAGACCAATCCACTAGATTCCAGAACTATGTCCACTCACAGTTATGAAATGTTTCCAAGTACTGTTAAATGTCCAACCAGCGGGTGGAAAAGAAGGGGGAATTGCCTCTAGTTGAGAACCACTATTCTTCAAACAACACAAAAAATAAACAAATAAAAATAAGAAAGACATGAGAGTACTTTTATAACTGTGGAGCAGGGTAAAACTTCACAAACGAGACACAAGATGCACTGACTATAAACAGTGATAAACCGGGCTACACAAAAATTAGATCTTCCTTTCAAAAAACATTGCGTGATACTCAGCCAAAGTGGATACATTTTTCTAACAAAGAGTTTACATTTAGAACACATTAAAGCTCCTAAAAACAAAGATAAAAGGATAGAAAACTCAATGGAAAAAAAGAGAAAACTCAATTTTAAAAAATTAGTGGGGTGAGAGAAGATTCTTCACAAGAGATTATCTAAACAAAAATCAGTACATGTATTTAAAAGTGCTCAATTTCATTTGAAATCAGGGAATGTTCTCCAGAAGAGCCAAAATAAATGAGACTATTAATACCAAGCACTGGTGAGAACACAGGACAACAGAGACTGTCTATATTGTTGAATTATACAATCACTTTGAAAATTATTTTTGTATTTTCTAAATTTGAGCATACACCAATGACCCAGTTTCTGTTCTTGGTGAGTAACCAATAAAAATGTTTCAAATGTGCATTGTGTCCATCACTGTGACAAATACCTAAGAAAAACAACTTATTTTTGGCTCCTGGTTTTGGGGGTTTCAGTGCATGGTCACTTGGCCCTGTCACTTTGAGGCTTTGTTGCAGCACAGAATATCATGGCAAGGAGTGGGCAATAGAACAGAGTTGCTCACTCAACAGTGGCCTGGGAGCAAAGACAAGCTAAGGACAAGAGATAGTCACCAAGGACTATTTCTCCAACTAGACCCCCACCTTCTAAAGTTTCCACCACTTCCTAAGAGTGCCATCAAATTATGAATGGATTAATCTACTGATGAGATTAGAGTCCTAAGAATTCAATCACTTCCCAAAAGCCCTACCTCAGAACACTGCTGCACTGGGAACCAAGTCTTCAACACGTGTAAGCCTTGGGGGAATATTCCAGATCCAAAGTACAATATACACCAAAAAACACATCAAAGAATGTTCATGACAGTATTAATTGATCCAAAAGGCCTATACTAAAAAGATACACCTTGGTAGTCACACAAGTAAATTATATTTACATATGGCAATATTCACAAATCTCCCAAACAAAATACTGAATGAAATAAGCCAGAAACAAAATAATACCACTGTATAAATCTATTTATATAAAAGTTCAAAAAACATATTCTTCGAAGTCAGGCTAGTGGTTACTCTCGGAAAGTGCAAAGGGATAGTGAATGGGAAAAGAAATAGGGGTTCTCTCTTGCTAGCAGCATTCTATTTCTTATCTGTGGTGGTGATGGAGTGTTTACTTTTTGGTGTTTAGCCGAGCTATATATTTACACTGTGAGCACTTTCCTATGTGCTATATTTCAACTTTTAAAAATAAATGAAGCACTATATTTTATATGCTATAAATGCAACCTAGAAAACAACATATTACACAAACTTTATTATGGTATTTTCATCAATTGTTTGGAAGTAAAAATCATATATGAAAACATGATAGAATTTTCACTTCTTATACTTCAAGATCCTTTGTCTAATTATATAAAAGGAAATGAATAAAAGATCTTGAGTTTTTAATATGCTACAGGAAGGCATAATTAAATATATTTAAATTTTGTTTTCCTAATGATTTATTTACCTTAATCACTTGAAAAATATTCAGTTTTTTTACCTTTACTTAACTTTATGTAAGAGAAAATAAAATACATGCCTTGGAAAATGTTAATTAATATTAAATAAAAGTTGATGTTTGTTTCTAATATTAAAAATATTTTTCTCAAATTTAGATAAGAGGATTAAGACAGAATGATAAATGACACTGAACTAAAGGAGGTTTCTATCAAAAATTTATAAACTTCCCTACCCAACAAACTAAGCCCTGGATTACATTTTTATATTCCATGACATTTTAATAAACCCTATTTTATAATACCAATAATTATTTTATTTACAAAACAAGAATCAAACACTTCAATACCAAGTTGTTCATATCAAACCGATCCCATCTGAATTTAATCATTTATGTATAACAGTGAACTGTTAACAGGAGACAATGTATTCATTTTAAAGCCATGTAGTGCCACCAAGTGGTAGCAGATTCTTTTGCTAAAATACCACCCAGAAGTAATAGAAAAAGTTGTACTGAAATGGAAAAATCAATCTTATAATCTTGGTAAAAGTTCAGAAACAACCTAAGAGGTCTTTTTTGTGTGTTTTTGGAAAATATGTTACCTTGTTATAGTTTAAAAGTTAAAATTTTCCTTGAAGGCAAAGAAGTATGAATATAATGCTGGAGCATTAACTTTCTCATGCTTGTTACTTTTTAAATCCATATTTCCTTAAAAACATGCATTATTTTATAGAAACTAATGAAGAGCACACACCACAGAGTAAAAGATCCAAAAGGTTCCTAATAATGTTATCCTTGTTCAGTACAAGGAAAGTGTGGGGAGAGTGGAAGTAGAAAAAGAAGACAAAACCTGTGCTCTTTAGTCAATACCTGAATTAGTTTGCCAGGATTGTTGTAACAATGTACTGAAGATTGGGTGTCCTAAACAACAGAAATTAGTGTCTCACAAATCTGGATAGTAGAAATCCAAGATCGAGGTGTCAGTAAGGGTTGGTTCCTTCTGAGGGTTGTGAGGGAAGGATCTATTCCAGGTCTTTCCTTGGCTTGTAAAGGACCATCTATTTCCTGTGCCTCTTCAATTCTTCCTTCTCTAAGTATCTTGGTATTCAAATTTACCCACTTTATAAGAATACTAGGGGAGGGAACAGTGGAGGGAAAGGGGAAATAATGGGGACTTAACTGAAGCAAAATTTTGTTACACACATTTATGAATGTCAAAATGAACCCAACTATTAACTATAATACTTACATAAAAATATTTTTTAAAGGAATACCAGTCAGAACTGGATTAGGGATCATCCTCATGACCTCACTTTACCTTGATTACTTTTGTAAAGACCCTATCTCCAAATAAGATCATACTCTGAGGTGCAGGGACCTGGGATTTTAACACAGAAATTTGAGGAGGGGAAGGTTCAGAACAATACACTTTATATTTGAAATTTTGGGAAAAGAGTACTTTTTTTTAGCTTAAAAGTTATTTAAATCACAGAATATTATTTTAATTTCATGAAGTACTACCAGCAAAAGAAATGACAAATTTAGCATAAAATTATAAACATATCAATAAAAAAGTCACATAGTTCATGTCCAATGATAATGTACTTAGTCCTACATTTTATCTCCTACTACTCTCTTTCTCACTCTATTCACATCCTTGCTATTCTGTGACCATGACCCAGGTACTTTGCTGTTAATGTTTTCTACATGAAGTTCCACATTCAAATATATGCATGAATCAGTTACTTTACACGCATGTCTAGTTACCTCCTTCATAGTTCTTCCTAGATCATTCTAAAGAAAATAGCATACTTAGTAACTCTGTTACTCTATGTTTGTATTTTTCTTCACAATATACAAAGAACTTGGATGTTCTTATTAATACCTGACACACCATACAGTTATTTAACTATTTCTTTCTCCCCCACTAGAAAGTAAGCTTCTAGAGGGCAGAGACATGTTTTATTCACTGATATGCCCCTGCCACCTGAATAGCACCTAGTGTGAACACAATTAGTAGCTAATTTTTTTGTGCATTATAATAGCTGAAAGAATCTTTAAGAGCATCTCAGATTTCTAAATGGAATCTACTGGTCCCTTTCTAATCATTCTCATACCACAGAGATGAACTATGCAAGTTCATCACTCTTCTGTGAAAACAGTTTCCTCTCTCAGAACATAATTCCAACTCCATTACCAGCTGAAATAGCTGTGCTGGGCCCTGCCTATCTCTCCACTCTGATCTCACACTTTCCTTCACCAGTCCTTAGTGGCCTCACTGGTCTCTCAAATTTCCCAAACATGTACCTTCTCACTACACAACCTCTGTCTAGGCAGTTTCCTTGATTTGGAACCCTCTATTCTCTTCTCTTTAGCCTTGCATCACACAAATCCAGTAACCTTAACTCATAATCTTTCTTTGGATCAGTGCTCAATGTCATTTATGGGAAATCTTTCTCAATGCACTCTGTCAAGTTCCTTTGTCATATGCTCTTGCAGAACTGTTCCTTTCAGAGATGTCTTTCAAATATTCAATTAATGACTACTGATTAGTGTATTTCTCCCAAAGGACATAAGTTCCTAGAAAAATCCTCCCCATGGTTCCAAGAGAAAATGAGCCATGTCTTGCAATGTATTTGCTGTACTAAGCAACTAAAAGGTGGTATATGGCCTGAATGAAGGGACACAAAAAAATAAGCTAACTATAATTGAACAATACGGGCCTGCAATCAATTACAGGACTTAAAGCTTTTCCTTTATTAATTCCAACTGGTTTATCAGACACACTGCCTATTTCTAGGTAGCCCCTCTCTAGCCACCAGTATATACACAAAAGACGAAAGTTTACTTTAATATTCAATTATGTAATCAATTTGAAAAGTATATGGAAAATAATACAATTTGATATTATAAACTTATCCTAAAAAGTGTACACAAAGTCAAAAGTTTACTCAGATGCCTCATCAACAATTAAGTTGTTGTAAGATTTACCAAATTTCTTAAGTATATAAAGAAACTGATATGTACTAGAAACTTAGAAGGCTATGCATGATATAATTTACAAGAGGATATCAAAATACAGTACACTGCTCTGGGAAAAAGCAACTTATTTCCTGCTCAAATAAAAAACTAACCAAATTTTTTTAATTTGGTAATTTCCTTTCAAACTTTATATAAGTATTCTCTAATATGTATCAGTTTTAAGAGTGCGTCTCTCAGTTTAAAGTGATGTGAGAAAAAAGCAGACTTCAGACAATGATTCTAATACTAACCATTACTACCTTTTAAGAATAATTTAAATTTCTGCAACATTTACGGCTCTATCATTAGCTTTGTGGTATATATACACAGTGACTCCATACATACTGAACTGTATAATTCTGACATTATCGTTACTGTTTCTTTCAATATCATAATGATAAAGAGGATCTGAATGAATTTTTAAAACATTTGTGAGGCTAGAGTTGTAGCTTAGTGATAGAAGTGCATTCTTAGCATGCTCAAGGCCCTGGATGAAACCCCCAACACTCTACCTTAAAAGTATACGACAAGCGATATATAAAATAAGGTTATGTGCTAAGATTTATGACTCTTTTCCTAAATATTTTAAGTATATCTCTCAGATATAATAATAATTAAATATTTACTGGCATAGAAAATAAAAAAATCAAAAAGCTTATCAATACATCTTGTAGTTAAATAAATATTGACTACAAAAATCAAAGTCATCATCCTCTTTGACAGTTATTCTTTGGTAAGCAGCATCTGATAATTCCAAATAATTTAATTCAACCCATTAAATCATTCAGTTACACAGGAAAACATTCTGAACTAACTCACTACAAATTCAATGGTATTCACCCAAAATTCATGTTGAAGCCCTGACACCCCTCCCTCCATCAATACCTCAATACATGACCTTATTTGAAAAGGGCCTTTACAGAAATAAAGTTAAAACAAAGCCATTAGCGTGATCCCTAATCCAATATGACTGAAGTCCTTATAAAAGACTAGGGCATAAAAACTGACACTGAGGATTACCAAGCACCGAGAAAGGATCATGTAAAAACAGAAAGAGGTCAAGTCAAGGAGACAGGCCTGAAGATAAAGTAGACAATGTTTTGACCTTAAGACTTCCAGCATCCAGAAATGGGAAGAAAAAAAAAAGTTCTTATTGTTAAGGCTACCCAGTCTGTGGCATTTTCTTATGATATTCCTGCCAGATGACATACTCACCTTGGAAGAACCAGATGTTTCAATTCATACCACATATGAAGGTTCTCTTGTGATATAAGTGAATGACTAGTAATTTTTGCCTTCTGAAAACACCAAACTAAGGTCACCTCCACCACACTTAATGCTAAATACTGAGATATAAAAAGAAGACCTGTTTGAACATAGGAGCAGATCAGCCTAAGAAAAAAATTGGTCCTGCCTACCCTATATCACTGCAACCCCATACAGAAATAAGATGGATCTCTACGAGGATAAGCACCCATGTCAATTTCCTCAGTGGGTCTGAAGAGAGCTTTTATATACCTGATATAGAAAATACATGGCTCTCCTTTCAGTTCACATAACAGAAAGCTTAGATTTAAAGCTCTTGCTAAATATCCTTTTCTGTGGCTGAGAAAATTCTAGACAATGCTAAAATCCTAGCTGCACTTCAGAAAAATTTGGGAAAAATTTTTAAGACTGTACAAAAAAAATCACACAACTGCTTCACTAAAATTTGATCAACTTCATTAAGTCCTGTAGATTTGCTTTTTTTTTTTTTTTTAATTCCATACAACACTGGTATGTAGCCAGGATCATCTAGATCAGAATTTTCAAATATATCTGCACTTGAAGACTTTTTTAAAAGTACCAATGGTCACTCATTCTCTGAAGTGTGTTTTCAATCTCCCATGACACTGTAATGCACAGTCATGATTACTAATGACCATGTAGAATCCAAGTATAATTATCATGTGTTGTGATTAATTATGTGCAAATAAATATTGGGGTATGTAACAATTAACTATTGAAAAACAAATCGCTTACATTCCACTTAACATATCCTCCTTAGTATAGTGTAGGACAGAGTACAAATATATGATGCAGCACGGCTTCATTATAAAATCATCCATGAGTCTTCATTTATCCAGGTAGAAAACAAATTTGAGAACATAAAACAAATTACTAGCACAGAGAATTCAACAGTACATTAAAAAGATTATAGACTGGGACTTGTTCCTGGAAGGTTTAACATAAAATTCAATCGAAGTAACACATCAAATTAACAAAAAAGGACAAAAACCACATGATCATCTCAACTGATGCAGAAAGTATACAACAAAATTCAACACCTTCTTTCATAATAAACATACTTAGCAAACTAGGAGTAGAAGGAAAATATTTCAACATAATGAAAGCAATATAAGAAAGCACAGTGCTAACTTCATACTTCGAGAAAATTGGAAGCTTTTCTTCAAAGATCAGGAACAAACCCAAGTCCCATTTCTGTCACTTCTATTTTAACCCAATACTGAAACTGTGCGTCAGAGAAGAAAGGATCAGGGTGGTGGAATAAGGGAGAAGAATAGGTTAGGGAGGGAAAGAAAGAGGAAGGAAGGGAAAGGGAAAGGAGAACAAAGAGAAAATAAAGGAAAAGTGATATGAAAGGCATCCTTTTGGGAAAGGAAGAAGTAAAATTATCTCTGTTCAATGATGATAATATCCTAAATGTATAAAACCCTAAGAATTCCATACACCTACACAATTCTGTTAGAACTAATTTAAAAATTCATCAAAGTTGCAGTATACAAAATCAACATACAAAAATAAGCTGTTTCTATATACTAACAATGACCAAAAAGTAAAATTAAGAAATCAACTCCAATTCTAGTAGCATCTAAAAGAATACAAAAGGGCAGAAATCTTATATATTAAAAACTACAATGGCTGGGGATATAGCTCAGTTGGTAGAGTGCTTGCCTTGCGAGCATAAGGCCCTGGGTTCAATCCCTGGCACCGCAAAAAAACAAAAACAAAAACAAAAAAAAACTACAAAATGGTGCTGAAAGAAATTAAAGATGACATGAATAATAGAAAACACATCCCAAGTTCAGAATGGAAGACTTACCATTATTAAGACATCAATATTACACAAAGAAATTTACAGATTCAATGTAATCCATCCCTATCAAAATCCCAATAACCTCTGTTCAGAAACAGAAAAATCCATCCTAGAATTCATAAGGAATCTCAAGGGACTCTAAATTACCAAAAAAAGTTGGGTATATAAAAACTCAAAATGAACCAAAGATCCAATAGAGCGAAAACTATGTAACTCTTAGAAGAAAAAAGGAGGAAAGCCTCATGACACTGGCTTATGACTATAATTTCTTGGGTATGATACCAAAAGCACAAAAATGTGAAAAGAGAAATTATAGTACATCAAACTTTAAAACTTCTGTGCATCAAAGGCAACAATAAACAGGGTGAAAAAGCAACCTTTGCAATGAAAGAAAAACATATGCAAATCATCTGATAGGGATTAATATTCAGAATATATAAAGATTCTTCTAGCTCAATTAAAAAAAACCCAACAACCTGATTTTTCTAAATTGAGCAAAGGACACATTTCTCCAAAAATGATATACAAAAGGCTGACACACACATGAAAAGATGCTCAACATCACTAATCCCTGAAGAAGTACAAATCAAAACCACATTGAGATTATCACCTCACACCCATTAGAAATAGAAGGAATCTACCTCATCATATTAAAAGCCACATATGAAAAGCCAACGGTTAACATTATACTTGAGGATGAATGACTGAAAAGATTTTTTCTTAGATGAGGGACAGAGTCTTACCTTTTCTATTCAACACATCACTAGTAGTTCTAACCACAGCAATTAAGCAAGAAATAAAATGCATCCAAATTGTAAAACATAAAATTATACTGTTTGCAGATGATATGATTCAAAACCCTAAGGATTCCACAAAAACATTCATTACAGTTAATAAATGAATTCAGCAGAATAGTAAGATAGAAAGTCAACAAACAAAAATCAGTTGCATTTCTACATACTAACAACAAATCCAAAAAGGAAATTAAGAAAACAATTCCATTTAAAATAGCATCAAAAAAGAATGAAAGAATTAATTAACTAAGGAAGAGAAAAACTTTTACAATGAAAATTAGAGAACATTACTGAAAGAAATTAAAGATGACATGAATACAGGGAAACACATCCTATGTTCATGGATTGAAAGACTCAGTATAGTTAAGATGTCAATAGGACCCCCAAAGCAATCTATAGAATCAATGTAATCCCATGATAGTTTCTGCAGAAACTGAAAAAAACAAACTTTTAATTGACAGGGAATCAATCTTAATGGATGCCCAAAAGCCAACAATCTTGAAAAAGAACCTCAAAGTTAGAAGCCTCAGACTTCCTGATTTCAAAACATACTAAAAAGCAACAGTAATCAAGACAGTGGTGTTAAGGGCTTACAGAAAGACATAAACCAATGGAACAAAACAGAGCGCCCAGAAATAATCCCATGCATTTGTTGTCAAATAGTTTTTGACAAGGATGACCAAACAACAGTGGGGAAAGGACAATCTTCAACAAATGGTCCTGGGCAAACAACATTCATGTTCAAAAGACAGAAGTTGGGACCCTTACCTAATACCATATATAAAAATTAACTCATAACAGACAAAGACCAAAATTAAGATCTAGAATTACAAAACTCCTAGAAGAAAAAAAATTAGACAAGAGTTTCATGATACTGGAATGGGCAATGGTTTCTTGGATATGACATCAAAGGCACAAGCAATAATATATAAAAAAACAGACAAACTGTACTTTGTGAAAATTTGTGAAACAAAAGACAATGTAAACAGACTAAAGAGACTGCACCTATAATGGGAGAAAATATTTGCAAATCAGATATCTGATAAGGGATTGATACCCAGAATACATAGAGAACTCCTACAATTCAACTGAAAAATAACTCAACTTAAAAATGGGCAAAATATTTAAACAGACATTTCTCTAAAAAAGATATAGTATAATGACTAGTAAGTATATAAACGATGCTCACCATCACTAATCATTAGGGAAATGCACATCAAAAACAAAATGAGACAAGAGCACATGCCCATGGTCTTAGCACTCAGGAAGCTGATGGAGGAGGACAGCCTGAGTCCAGAAGTTCAAGGTAATCCTGGGTAACACCTGTCATAAAACAAAGCAAACAGTAACAAACAAGAATCACAATAAGATACCACCTCACATCCATTCGTAGGATGGCTACCACCATTTAAAAAACAAAAACAAAAAGGGGGAAAAAGAAAAAAAAAAAAAAAAAAACAGAGAAAATACCAAGTGTTGGTAAGAATATAAAGAAACAGGAGAGCCCATAAGTCCAGCTGACCTGGACTGAACTTGAGTGTATAGCACCAAAGGAACCAGCTCCAGGGCCCCAAAAATGGGCCTGTCCCTGCAGCTCTTGGCCTGGTGTTAGGGTCTCCCTTGATCTGAGAATGGTTACCTCATGATATGAGCCAGTGGCTGAAATTGGTGTTGGTGCCAGTGGGATGGTGTACAAAGCTTGTGATCCCCACAGTGGCCACTTTGTGGCCCTCAGTAGTATGAGAATCTCCAATGGAGGAGAAGCTGGAGGGGGGCCTTCCCATCAGCATAGTACGCCTTACTGAGGCACCTAGAGGTTTTTGAATATTACTATGTTGTTCAGCTGATGGAAGTCTGTGCCACTTCTCAGACTGACCAGGAGATCAAAGTGACCCTCCTCCAACTTTTTACAGAGAATATTTTGCTACCTTAATGACATTTTCACCCACTCCTCCTTTTGAGGCTTATCCTTCTCCTGCCTCCTATTTCTATACACTAAGGGGTCTATCTCTCCTCCCCATCCCTACCTTGATATTTGGGTCCTTTTTTTAAAAAAACAGGAAAACAGAACAAGACCAAAACATAAAAAAGGAACATCTGTGTACAGATGATGGGAATGTCAAATGGTGCAGCCACTACAAAAAACAGTAAGGTGGTTCCTCAGAAAACCAAAAATAGAATTGTCACATAATTCAGTATTTCTACTTCTGGATATGTGTCCCAAAGAATAGAAGCAAGATCTCAAAAAGAGAGAGAGTGATATATACATACACACACAAAATGGAATACTGTGTAGCCTAAAAAGAAGAAAATTTGGCAAAATGCCTCAGTACAGATGAACTTTGAAGGTACTGTCCTATATGAAACAAGACAAATAGTCTATGATTCTGCTTATATAAGATACTTAAAATCTGGGGGGAAAAATTACCAATAGGGGTACATGGGGACCAACAATGAGGGAAAAATGAGAGCATATACATATTATTTTTGTGTGAATTGTTTCTTCTATCACTTATTTTACTGCTCTAATGAGAACAGTATAACACCGTCTGTCTTTAAGAGCTCAGATTCTGAAGTTAGACTACATGGTTCAAATCCAAGTCCTTTCACTGCTAAGTTCATTATATCTCAGCTTTATTATCTACAAAATGAGGACTGATACTATTTATAAAGTACTCATAACAATTCCTGGCATATAGTAAACCCTATATGAATGTTAAATAAAATAAGCCTGGGTTTATCATGGATTTGCTTTTTGATCAATTAGGAAGAAAATATCTCAGAGCTTCTCAAGCATAGCAATACCAAACACTACAAAAACTTCTGTTTAAAAAAATAAATCTAAGGTTATCTGGCTTCAGTTTTAATCAATCAAAAAATGTAAGAGCTTGTCAGTTATGGAGGGTGTGCCAGGAGATGTCAATATTTAGTATCTTATTATCTTGCTATGCTTTTAAATCATTCTGTTAATAGGTGGTTTAATTTCCAAGCACCATAGATAATGACAGAAAGTGTCTTCCCAGTGGATGTGATATAGGAAATGCTACCCCCCAAATCTTGGCATATAAAAAAAAGGCAGAAGCAGGCCATATCTCATTCTTTGACATTCTCTTTCCATTCCCCCTTAAAAAGCCTTGTGCCTGGTATGATAGATGTCTTGTCCTATTGAGAAGGAAGGAATGTCCCCTAGAGATAATAAGAAGAATCCCCACTAATCATACCTTTGCAGGTTGTCCATAAAAATAGTTTCCTCTGTTTCTTTTCGTCTTCATTTCTGAAGGTTTCCATATTAAATAAAACTTTCATTAAATAAATTTGTCTGCTTTTCTCTTGTTAAGCTATCTTTTGTTAGGTTCTCCACTATGAACCTAGTAATGATGGGTGAAAACAGAAATGTTTTTTCCCATACAGCAGGTACTATGTTACTTCAAGGCAGAGGTAGAATTTAAGCTGAGCTTTCTTAAATGAGTTAAGTTTCAAGAGTAGAGATGACACAAATGAAAAAGATATGAATAATGGTGTAACTTTTCAAATAATGATAATCAATTGGACTGAAACAAATTGCTTATTTAAAAACATAATAAGAAAGGCTGGGGAAATAGAGCATACTTGAGGCCCTGGGTTCAATCCCCAACACTGAAAAGAAAAAAGAAAAACAAAAAGAAAAAAAGGAAAACCAATAGCAGATGAAACTTAAAAGTCAAGTAAAACATGAATTTGGAAACTCTTGGATATAAGACCTAAGAATGAAAATTTCTCCTTAAGGAGTTGTTAATGTCCTTTAAGTAGTAAGCAATAGAGTAAGTTCCTTGACAGATCATCCAAAGATGAATGTCACAGACACTATAAACAAAAATTAATAGCCATGGGAAGAGAAAGAAAAGATAAACACGTTATATTAACAAAGTAAAAGAAAAATACCTAGTAAATGACCCACACTTTAAGAGAAAAAGTGAACAATGTAAATATTCTATAGGAGTTTGGCCTCAATGATAAGAGAATTCTGATCACATCAGCAAGAACAGGTTTTAAACATGGTGATGTCAGATTACAAAAGAAAATATTCAAGCTGGTTTTATTAGACCTGTTTCATAAATGTCAGTAAAAAAGAGAAAAAAGAAAAGCACAACAACAAAAAAACCCCATAGATAAATTGCAACATGTCCTCACACTGAAACTCTTTCAGTGGTTTCTCACTGCTGTTACTCCAAATTCCATTAAATGGTTTATAAAAATCTCAGCACATCACTCCCCACCCACAACTCATGGTCAACTCTATACTTCAAATCATATATTTCTTTTACTTCCAACAAGTGTCCCTTTCTATTACCTCTCATCCTTTGCACAGGGTTTTCTTCTGCTAAAACGTCCTTCTCCAAATTTTTAATCTACATAAATCCTCAACAGTTCTCCAAGGTTCAGTTTCTTACTTCTTCCAGGCCTGTTTCCAGTCATTAATAAATATTTATTAAGTGTTCTACTATGAGTAAAGAATTGTCCTAGGTGCTTGAATATATACAATAAATAAAAACACGCAGTGCCCTTGCCTCTCAGGAACACAGACCCCCATAATACTAATAACACCTGACTGTAATTACATATGTAATCATCTCCTACTCAGACTAGTAACTAGCAACTATGAGCTAAAACCAATTTAACTATAATAATTCATAAAACATTAAGTGAATCAATACAACATCAAATAAATATTTACTGAGCACTGATCATATGATAGGGAGGCCCACAGTCCTCAGCTTAGTTAGAAGATCCTAAAAGATTTCAAATAATTAGTTTTAATGGTCATCTTAAAAGAATTGTAGCTAGGAAGTCAGAAGACTATAGTTCTAATTCTATCATTGCAATTATTCACCTTAACTCAAACCAGTCACTTATTATTTCTGAACCTTATACCCTTAAATATAATACTGAAATAACACTAAGAAGACTTTCACAGTATTATTTCTTAACAGGTTTAAAATGAGATTTGTTTAAATAGTTTGAAAAAGCAGAAGCAAGATGCTATAGGCTATAATAAAATATAAACTTAAGTACATTTAAGAAAATGCCTGCCAGGCATGGTGGCACATGCCTGCAACTCAGGAAGCAACTCGGCAACTCAGGAAGGCTGAGGCAGGAGGATTGCAAGTTCAAAGCCAGCCTTAGCAACTAAGGCTCTAAGCAACTTAGCAAGAAACTGTCTCAAAATAAAAATATTTTTAAAAGGGATGGGGATATGCCTCAATGGTTAAGCACCCCTGGGTTCAATCCCCAGTACCAAAAAAGAAAAGAGGAAAAAAAAGTGCCAGTAAATTTGGTAAGATAAACATCCAGTTAAATTAAACTACTTTATGAAATCTTGAAAATGAAAATAAAAACTTTAGTTCATTTTCCCTCTGTCCATATTTTCAAAAGGACAACACCCAATCAAAACTCTTACTATTATCTTTAGGGCTCAACTCAAATGATAAGAAAGACTCTGAAACTAAGGAATATCCACCAATCTCTCAAGAGAAAAACTAGTCTAAAAAAACTTGTAGGGAGAGTTAAATCAAGCAGTCTCAAGGTTAAATTTCTCTCGAACCTCAAATGAACAAGAAAACTAAACACACTTCACATCCAAGTTGAAATAAAAGATAATCCAAGTTCTACATTTGGTAATTAATCTAAGAAAATCTTTGTAGGGAGAAAAAATGAACAGCACAAGATGAGTGTCAATGTCCAATTCTGTGTTCAACTGCTATAGCAGAAGCCACATCAAGGAAAAAAATGACAAAACTGATCCCAGTGGGTAGAACCTCTCATTGCTTTGGACTTGCCAGAGGGCAATCAAGCTTCAGTCATAAAAATCCCAGGTGACTACTATAACTAACCCAACTAGCCAAATTTCAGATACAGAAGGACACCACCAGTTAAAATGCTTTAACAATTTTAAAATGCTTCATTTTTTAAGAAAGTACATTTTTATAAATATTATGTTACATACTGATGATGATACAATTTTCTAAAATTTTTTTCAGCAACTTGCTTCCTAAGTTATAGGAATCAAATATGCTATCAAAGTTCTTGACTACGGTTCTTCAATTTTTTCTTCGATCATCTGCTATCCATTGGGAAATGAGCAACTTCCCTTCTTAAATATGTGACCAATCTCAGAGCTCTGGTGACACAATCAGGTAGTGTGCAGTACTTATATGTGACCAATCTTCTTAATCTTCTACTTATATAATCCAATGCATTTTTTTAAAACTTCAAATTAAAGAACTAGTAAAACTCCACAAGAAAAATACTCTAGTAGCAAATACTTTAATTTTCACTATATAGATAAGTGTCTTTGAAATCAGTCATCAAAATCAACAATGACATATTATTAGCCATTTTATTCAACTGGATTGAAGACCTGAAGGACATTTTCTCTTTCCAAAATGCCTATAATGCTTTTTTTTTTTTTTTTTTTTTTTTTTTTT
>JAJEJO010005666.1:239564-266781 GCA_020662805.1 Glaucomys volans | reverse complement strand
CACGTCTCAAAATTCAACATGAAACTATAATCTTCGCCTTTTTCTTCTTCTGGATTGAACCCCTGAATTTTTTTTTTTCTCAAAAAACCATAAAGTTTTTTTTTTTTTTTTTTTTTTTTTTTGATTGCCCAAATTGGCTCCTTCCTATAAGCAAACAGTCAATGTCCTCATTCCACTCCAGACAGCATTCTGAATCCCTGTCCGGGTGAGAATTCTGTTCTTTTACCTATGTTTAACAAACACTCACTTAGTATATACAGTATCCCAAGCACCGCACTATTAAAATAAATGAGACATGGGTGCTGTCTACCTTTAAAGAACTCCCAGTTCAATAAAGAACACAACCTACTGCAATATGGCCAGGAGTATGTCAAAGCTCATGAGATGATGCTGGAAACAGACTACTTCAGAAAATAACCTGACAACCAAGAGAATAGGTATTAACAATTGAATGGCGTGGGGAGGATGTAAAAACATATACTTAGTACAGGAGTATGACATATCATACTTAGTTTATTCATATAATTCTAAGCATGTGGATATAGCTGTAGTGAAATGATTTCATGCCACTGTATAAGGCTTATATTTTATTCTGCAGGTGATGGGAAACAATAAAAGGGACAAACAGAGGAAGGAAAGTAGTATAGAAAAGCTGGCAAGTGAAACCAGAGATTTGGAGAATTCAATAACAAAATTGTGGACAGAATATAAATATTTATGGTATATTCATACAATGGAGTATTAGTCAGCAATAAAAAATAATGAACTATGCATATACTCACCGCATGAAGGAAACTCAAAAACATTACAGTGAATGACAAAAGTTAGATATAAAGAGTACTTACTACATAATTCAATGTTTATAAATTCCAAGAACAGTTAAAATTAACTACACCAGTAGAATTCAAAAGGATGCTTACCTCAGGGCAAGGCTACCAGACTGCAAAAGGGAAAAGCAAAGGAAACTTTCTGCTATCATAAAAGTTTTTATATTTTGATCTGGATGATGGTTACATGTGCAAATATACATATAAAAAGACATTTAAATTTTATACTATATTATGTGTAAGTTACACTACAATAAAGAAGAAAAAACACAACTGTGGTAGAATTAAGGTCAAACAAGTTAAACCCATGTCATCCCACAAGCAACACCAAACTTGTAGTGACAACAAAGGTTCCAATAGACTCCATATATTCAACTAGCAAACAAAATCTCTCTCAGATCTTAAAATACAAGTCTGGTTTATTCTCTATTTCAAGAAGACACACAGGCAAGTGTTCTTTATTATAAAAACTATAAAAGTCTTCTTCCTAAAGAAAAAATCCCCTATTAACCAAAACAAAATTTTTCTACACAACAGTACCTACCATATAAGTACGACTATAATAATTAATAAGGAATAAGAAGCATTTAATGAAATTCACATAACAATAAGTATTCCCTAAACCACACTAGCAATAAAGGGAAATTTTTGCTTCAAAGTATGACTAAATCAAAGATTGAAATTGCACTGGTATTAGAGATTGAACCCAGCAATGCTTTACCACTGAGCTACATTCCCAGCCCTTTATTATTTTTAATTTTGAGACAGGGTCTCTGTATGTTGCTGAGAGTCTTGCTAAATTGCTGAGGCTGGCTTCAAACTTGAGATTCTCTTACCTCAGCTTACCAAGTCCCTGAGATTACAGGCACATTACAGTGCACACAGCTCATTAGTCTTTTTTTACAACTAACATTGAGATCAAAAAATTTTTGACAAGTGAAACATCTGGTTGGAATAGACAAAGACTAAATTAATTGCAATTTTATCAATGTATTCTTGTTACTCTACATGCAATAGTCATATTCACTTATTGATGATATAATTTTTAGCATTTCAAGAGTTTATATTATTAAAAAGCATTGTTTTACATACCAGGTCAAAAGTATATAATCACAATTCAAAATTTATAAAGTCAACAGTCTCAGACCTAATCAGAATGTGACATTTCTAGAAAAGTTCTTCAGTAAACATACCCACAATGAAAACATTAAAAGTATAATTTACAATTCTGAACACAAACAAAACTAACAACTTAGAGAATTTCACTAACAGAAATAACAAAGTAAAATTCATGGAAGAAAAAGACTACTATGCACACTACATCAACCAAAGAGAACAATGAAAAAAATCCAACAAATCTTGTACTGAACAGTGAAGTGCTCCTTAATAGTGGCTAAGCCAAACACCAACTTCATTTTATAATATTAGTTAGAATAGTCATTGGAAATCTGTATGCATTAGAAAACCTGAATACAAAACAGAGGGAAAACTAAGAAGTGGTTGTTTTTAGTACCTACCCAATCAATCAAATCAAGTCAATTTGTCAAAAAGTCAATTCTTCATTTCAAAATTTTATTAAAAATTTTTTTGATTCTGGACTTTAAAGATATTTTTAAAACATAGATGTCTTGTGTTATTTCTACTTCAATATATAACATTTAATGTAGTCATCTACTTACCTAGATTTTGTCTTATTAACATCTCGCTGCAAGAATAATCTCATCCGAAATTAAATCCAATCTAAAAAAAAACATGTAAAAACCATTATTTAGGTTTTTTTGTTTCAGGTATGAATAACTACATCTACAATACCCTATTCTTTTAAATTAAAAACTACAAATAAAATTATTTTCTTAATAAAACATTGAAAAAGTAGTGTTAACTAAAACAAAATTTGCTAAGTACCTTTTTGAAGGAACAATAATCTATTTACCATGAAAAACTTCCTAGTTCTCTTTTCAAAAATTTCTGTTAAACTTGTTTTTATTAATAGTACAGCAATTTTAATAGTTAAAATCAGTAGTCATTTCTCAATATCTATGAGAGCTTGGTTCCAAGATCCCTCAAGATTACCAAAATCTGTGGATGCTAGGTCCTTTATATAAAATGGCAGACTTTCCATATAACCTAAGCATATACTTCTATATCTTCAAATCATCTCTACATACTTACAGTACCTAATACAATGTAAAAGCTATGTATATAGGTATTATACTGTATTGTTTATTGGTTAGTATAGAAACATTTTCTTTCTCAAATAATTTTGATTCAGAGTGGTTGAATAGATGGATGCAGAATCCAAGGATAAGGAAAGTCAAGTGTTTTCTCATAAAACACACTTTAAGGTCAGCATTTACATAATACCATGTACCTAACAAATGCACAACAAAAAAAGCTGGAGATAAAAAAGATACAGAGGGCTAGAGTTGTGGTTCAGTGGTAGAGTGTTTGGCTGGTAAGTTCGAGGCCCTGGGTTCTATCCTCAGCACTGCATATAAATAAATTAATTAATTGTTTTTAAAAAGATCCACTGACAACTAAAAAATACTTTTTCAAAAAAGAGTATGTGATGGCACAAAAGAATATACTTTTAATAGTCACAATAGCTAATACTGAAGTACTTACAAAAGGTTAAGCACCATTATTCAGAGAATAACATATATTGATACTCTCCTGCTTCCTCAATTTAACAATCTACTATAGTGACTTCTCCCAAAAAAATCCACTGAAAATGTACTTACCAAAAATTTATCTATTCCTATTGTACCACATTTCACAAATTCTAAAACTCAGTACGTTGCTGCCTAACCTCTATACACCTCCTGTGCCCCACCTGAAACCTACTTATTATTTTGAATTCTATACTCTTAAAAATGGCACCGGCATACTTACTTCCAATTGTCAACCTAAATTATTATTAACTCTTCCATTTTCAAATGTACTATCATCCCAAATTTGTTCTTTCCAGAACTATGAATAATCACTTTAAAAGGGTTATCCTAACATGTACTTCTAAGCTTTAAGTTTTGTTTCCACATGGTAAACTATAAATGCCTACCTGTATCTACCTTCTACCTCCCTTTACATTTGTTCTAACACTTTTATTAATCCTTTTTTAGCTCAGTCATCCTAGCAGATCCTTCTTTAATTCCTTTAGCTTTCAAAATCCATTTTCTCAATTACTGTAGCAACCAGTGAAAGCTGCATATCAACACTTTGTTTATTTGTATATTTTCTAAACTATAGTGTGAGCATATTGAGGACAAGAACTCACTTATTTTGTAAGTGAGTACTGTCAGTACTGTCACTGGCTGGCAGATACAAGCCTAAGAATATGGGCTGAACAAGAGATTCAAATTTTGTTTGTAAAACCAAGTAAAATTTTGTTTGTAAAACCAAGTAAAATTCAGGCTAATGAATTTAATTCACATCTTTGAGGAGTGGAGAAAAAAGTCAGTACCACTTCTGGATATAAAAATGCTACTTTAGAGCTGAAAATGGTGGCTCATGCCTGTAATCCCAGCGACTCAGGAGGCTGAGGCAAGAGGATCATAAGTTCAAAGCCAGCCTCAGCAACACAGTGAGGCCATAAGCAACTTAGCAAGACCCTGTCTCAAAAAATAAAAAGGGTGGAGGATGTAGCTCAGTGGTTAAGCTCCCCTGGGTTCAAACCCTGGTACCCTCCCCAAAAAAAACCTACTTTATGAAATAACCACATCTAAGTAAACTACAATTGACATAAATCAACCCACTACACTCTTCTATTGAATGAATTATTTAATTTCACTGATTGTCAGTACCAAGATTTTGGGATTAAATGTTTCTATCTCTGCAAAAACAGTTTGTGAACCAGAAATACTAGATTAATTTAAGTAATAGCTTTAAGCAGAAGAGGGTTGAAGAGTAAGACAAATATAGTTCTCATAGTAAAACTATCAATAATCTAGAAAAGTAGTTCTCAAATTTTAGTGTGCATCAAAATCATCTGAAGGGCTTACTTCACAGATTGCTACAGTCTTCCCCTACTTCTACTTTAGTAGGTCCACAATGAAGTCCATGAATTTGCATTTCTATTAAGTTCCTAAAGTGATACTATTTTGAGGACCACATACTGAAAATCAGAGCTAGAATTTTCTATGATGTCAAGATGAGAATAGTGTCTCTGCCACCCAATGCCAGAACTGGACACTGTAACCTATTAGAAACTAAACTATAAAATCAGAGTGAAAGCATTAAAAAAAAAAACAAAAAAACCAAACAAAAACAAAAACAAAAACTCCATTATAAACTGCTGACTGTGATAAGCTATAAAATGGTCCTACAAATATTATCCACAGCCTAATCCCTGGAAACTACGTATGTTACTTTATATGAAGGAAAATGGGGAGTGACGGGGGCAATGGTGGAAACATGATTGAGAAATTTGAGATAGAGAGATTGAGATCATCTGGGTAAAAGGAGGCAGCAGGGGAAATTTGTCTACACAGAGGAAAAGGCAATGAGAAGACAGATCATAAACATTAGAAAATGTGGCCACATCCAGGAATACGAGCAGCTACCAGGATCAGGAAGAGGCAAGGAAGGGCCATTCTTCTAGAGCCTCAGGACGGAGAACAGGTGTACCAACACTATGAGTTGGGCTCTATAATAATGATTTCAGGTTTCTGGTTCTATAATAATTTCAGAACTGAGAGAGAATCCATTTCTGTTATTTAAACAATCCAGGTTGTGGTAATTTGTTAGAGCAGTCATAGGAAACTAATATATACTAAAGACAGCAGGTTCTCAAGGAAATGGATTTGAAGTACTTCTAGAAAAGGTGCTATAAACTGAACTGTATTACTACCTTCAAATTTGACTATATGTGAAGAAAAGACATTTCAGTAGGCAAATAAATTAGATGAGATCAAAAGGATGAGGCCCTAACACAATATGATTGGTGTCCTTGTAAAAGACCAAGCATACATACACTGAGAAAAGGTTATCTGCAAGAATAGAGGCCTCAGGAGAAACAAGATATGCCAACAAGTTGATCATGAACTTTCAGCCTTCAGAACTGTGAGGAAATAAGTTTGTTTTGTTTATGCCACCCACTCAGTGGTGTTTTGTTACAGCACTCCAAGCAGATTAATAAATGTAAAAAAAATACATGTGGCTGCAACAACAATGTAATGCACTTGAACTATACACTTAAAAATTATTAAAATAGTCAATTTTATGCTATGGACCTTTACCACAACAAAAATCAAAGTATACACAAATGCCACACATGCACATAAAGTAACTTCAATTTCAGCTGCAGTTATACACCAAAATCTGAAAATAAACTTTTAACCACATTTTTCCCCTAAAGCAAATCACCATATTTTAGACACATTTCAAAGTTTTTTATTTTTATTTTAATCAACAAATTGTAATTGTATATAAAATATATGTGTGTATATACATATATATATATATATATATATATATATATATATGGAGTACAATGTGATGTATTGGCATGATTTTACATTATGGGATGATCAAATTACACACTAATTAATCTATCCCCTCACAGACTTCTCAATTTTTTGTGGCAAAACATTTAATATCTAACTTTAGCAATTTTAAAACATACAAAAGCATTATTATTTATTATTATCACCATCTGTGCAATAGATTATGAAAGCTTATTCCTTCTAACAGCAATTCTGTACCTTTTAATCAACACTGCCCTCTTTCCCCATTCAGCCCCCCCCATCCCCACTCAGCCTGAGCAAACACCCATCTACTTTTTTAGATTCCTCATATAAATGAGATTATATGATATTTGTCTTTCTGTACTGGCTTATTTCATTCAGCATTACGTCTTCTACCTTCATCCACACTGCTGGAGATGAAATAACTTCCTTCTTTTCTAAAGGCTGAACAAGTACTCCATCGTGTACACACATTTTATTTATCCATTTCATCTAATGATGGATAGTTGGGTTTCTTCCATATCTTAGTTATTGTGAATAATGCTGCCATAAACATAGGAAGGCAGACAACTCTTCAGCATACTGTTTTCAATTCCTTTGATATATACCCAGAAGTAGGATTACTGGATCATATGGTAATCACATGGTATTCCGAGGAACCTCCCATACTGTTTTCCATAGGGGCTATATATTCATTTACATTCCCACCAACAGTACACAGGGTTCTCTTTTCTCCACATCCTTATTAATACTTACTGTATCTTTCTGATAATAACAATTAGACTTTTTTTTAAAGGATCTTCTAGGGAAATGTGATAGAAATACTTTAAAATCCACACCTAAAAAATATTATTAGAATATTATTTAGGTAAAACCGGGAAAGGGTTCAGAAAAGAAGAAAACACTTTAAGTAGCTGATATTTAAGTAGCTGGTATTAAGATTTTATTAAGCTGGTATTAAGAATTTTAAGAGAGGACTTGAATATTAAAATATCAAATATATCTTCTTTAAAACCTGCAACCACAGCCTAATCATGAGAAAAACATCAGACAAATTCCAAGAGAAAAAAAATCCAACAATGTATCTGACCAATACTCCTCTCTACTGTTAAGATCATTAATAAAGTTGAGGGACCCAAGGAGAAATGATAACTAAATGAAATATAACATCCTGGAACAGAAGAATATTAGGTAAAAACTAAGGAAATTTGAATAAACTATGGTCTTTAGTTAATAATAATGTGAAAATAGTTTCATTAATTTTAATAAATGTACCATACCATTGTAAAATACCAATTATAGGGAAAAATGGAGGAGGAATGAATATATGGGACAACTACACTATTTTGCATAAATTTTGTTAAGTCTAAAACTTCAAACAGGTATTTTGAAGGTACATAAACATACTTTTAAAACATACTTTAAAAAATGAAAGTGACAATTCAAAAGATTTTAGAATTAAAAGTTCATGTACAAGGAAAGAAAAGTGTTAAAAACTTAAGATAAAATAAAAAAACAACTTCTCCAACTACAGTGGAGTGAAACTAAAAGCCAATAGCAGAAGGAAAAGGGGTGTAAATTAAACAACCCACTCTTAACCAACCCATGGGCCAAAGAAGAAATCACTAGGGAATTTAGAAAAGATACAAGGAAAAATGAAAATGAAACACGATATACCAAAATGGAGAAACAGCAAATGCAGTACAGAGAGGGAAGTTTATACTAGCAAAAGCTTACATGAAAAAAAGACAACTTTTCAAGTCAACAACCTACCTTTACACCTCAAGGAACTATAACAAACAAACTAAACTAAAACAAACGTTAGCAGGAGGAAAGAAAAGATAAAGACTAAGGCAGAGACGAGTGAAAAAGAATAACAAAACTACAAACCCTCAGCTAAACTAAGAAGAAATAGGACTTGAATAACTAAAATCAAGAATGAAATAAGGGACTTTACAACTGATAACAAAAAGATTATGAAAGAATTTTTGAATGATTATATATGAACAAATTGTAAAGCCTAGAAGAAATGGATATATTCATGAAACATACAATGTACCAAAGCTGAGTCACAAAAAATAAACTCTGAAAGATCTGTAACTAATAAAAGATGAGATGCAATAATTAAGAACTTCCCAAATAAGAAAAGCCCAGGTCCATATTACTTTTCTGAAGAATTCTACCAAACATTTAAAGAATTAACACCAGTCATCTTCAAACTTCCACAGAATCGAAGAGGAAGAAGTACTTCAAATTCATTCTATGAGGTCAATATTACTCTTACACTAAAACAGACAGATTCAACAAGAAAAAAAAGTACTGTCTAATATCCCCGGATGAACAATGCAAATATCTTCAACAAAACACAAGCAAAACAAATCCAACACCATACTGAAAGGACTTACTCCTGATATGCAAGGATAGTTCAACATCTGGAACCAATCTACCACATTTAAAAAATGAAAAGGGAAAAAAAATCACAGTATTTCATTATATAACAATAGCATTTGGCAAAATTCAATATGAATTCATTAAAAAAAACACTCAGCAAGTAACAAAAAAAGAAGAAAAACCACCTCAACATAATAAAAGTTATATACAAAAAGTCCACAGCTAACATTCTCAAGGGTGAAAGATTAGAAGTTCTTCCTCTAAGATCAAGTTTTGCAAAACAGCTCATGTCATTTCTAATCAACATAGTACTGGAAATTCTAACAATTAGGTGAAAAATACATTCACGTTGGAAAAGAAAAAGTAAAATTGTCCCTGTTCCTAGATGATGTGAACTTACAGTAAAATACAAATTAAAAAACCCTAAATTTTCAAAAACGAAAAACCAATCATTAAAACTAAAAAATTTCATCACTTATGAATAAGAATGCATTAGATTTATGAGCACTGATTTTATGTCCTGCTACTTTACAGAATTCATTCCAAAGGCTGAATCATCTCTCTGATGAATGGATGATGATACATAATGCAGGGTAGGAGGGAGGCAAGAATAGAGGAAGGATGGATTACATAGAGGAAAAGAGGGGTGGGGATGGAGTGGCGGGGGGAATACCAGAATGAGACAAACATCATTACCCTATGTACATGTATGATTACACAAATGGTGTGCCTACTTCATGTACAACCAGAGAAACAACTGTACTCCATTCATATATGATGAACCAAAATAAATTTAAAAAGAAAAAATTTCTTTAAAAAGAAATAAATTTCAGTCAAGTTTCAAAATACACAAAAACAACACACAAATACCAGGTGCATTTCTATACACTACCAATGACCACTCAAAAAAAGAAATTAAGAAAACAATTCCATTTATAATAGCAACAAAAAGATTACAGTATTTAGGAACTAACCAAGTACACAAGATACACTTACACACTGAAAACTACGAAAGGCTGCTGAAAAAAATCTTACAAGATACAAATACCTGGAAAAATACTGTGTGATCACAGACTAACAGAGTCATGGTTAAATGTCTATACCACCCAAAGTAATCTATAGAATCAAGGCAATGCCTACCAAAATACCAATGATGTTTTTTACAGAAATAAGAAAATCCATCCTTAACTTCATATGGAATCTCAAGAGACCCCAAAGAGCCTAAACAATTTTGATAAATATCAGCAAAGTTGAAAGTCCCATAACAGTCATCAAAACAGTGATGGTAGGACTTGAAGACGGATCAACAACAGCACAATGAAAACAAAATAGAGAAGCAAGAAATAAACCCATGAACTTAGGGTCAAAGGTGCAAAGATGACAGAATAGGAAAAATCTCTTTAGCAAATAGTATTTGGAAAACCCAATATCCTTCTCAGCAAAGGAAACAATTAGTAATTTGAAGAGAGAATCTACCAAATGGGAATAAAATCTTTATCCCATGCACCTCAGATAGACCACTTATCTCCAAGATATATAAAGATCTCAAAAAAGCTGACACCAAAAAACCAAATAACCCAATCAATAAATGGGCTAAGGAATTGAACAGACACTTCACAGAAGAAACACAATCAACAAACATATGAAAAAATGTTCATCATCTCTTGTAATTAGAGAAATGCAAATCAAAACTGCTCTAAGATTTCATCTCACTCCAGTCAAACAGCAATTACCAAAAATACAAGCAGTAAGTGTTGGAGAGGATGTGGGGGAAAAGGTGCGCCATACATTGTTGGTGGGACTGCAGATAAGTGAAACCACTCTGGAAAGCAGTGTGGAGATTCCTCAGAATACATGGAATGAAACCACCATTTGACCCAGCTATCCCACTCCTCAGTTTATACCCAAAGGACTTAATATCAGCATACTACAGTGATGCAGTCACATCAATGTTTATAGTAGCTTAATTCACAATAGCTAACTATGGAACCAACCTAGATACCCTTCAACAGATGAATGGATAAAGAAAATGTGATACATATACATGATATAATATTATTCAGCCATAAAGAAGAATGGAATTATGGCATTTGCAGGTAAATGGAAGGAAGTGGAGACTATCATGCTAAATGAAATAAGTCAATCCCAAAAAACTAAAGGCCGAATGTTATCTCTGATAAGTGTATGCTGATTCATAGTGGGGGGTAGATAGGGAAGAATGAAGGAACTTTGAATTGTACAGAGGGGAGTGAGGGGAGGGGTGGAGTGGGTGGGAAGGTGAAGGACAATAGACTGTGAGACAGACATTATTACCCTACATACATGTATGAGAAGAGTTTTTTAAAAAAAAATATTTATTATTATAAAAAAAAGTTAAAGAAAATAAAGTTTATTTTTTTTTAAAAAAACCCAATATCCACTTGCAAAATAAAGAAGTCAGATCCTTACTTTATACCATGTATAAAGATTAAATCAAAATGAAAAGACCAAATATAAGATCTAAAACCATAACACTCCGAGACGAACAGGAGAAAAGCTTCAGGACATTGGATTTAGCTGTTAATTTTTGGACATGACACCAAAAAACATAAGCAACAAAAGGAAATATTGACAAATAGGACCAGATCAATTGTAAAATTTCTGCACATTAATGGAAACAATCAACAGAATAAAATGATGACCTATGGAATGGAAGAAATATTTATAAATCATATATTTGATAAGGTTTAAAGTTCAAAATACCTAGAACCCATATTCAACAACAAAACAACAAATGACTTAATTTGTAAAATGGGCAAAGGATCTGAGTTGACTGTCAGAATATAAAATGGTACAGCCATTCTAAGAATTAGGAAGTAGTTTCTCAAAAAATTTACTGGAATCATCATGTTATTCAGCAATCCTACTTCTAAGTACATTTGCAAAAATTCAAAGCAGAATCTCAGAAGTATTTGCATAACCATGTTCATAGCAGCATTATTCAAAATATCAACAAAGTGGAAAACAATTCAACTGCTTACCAGTGTATAAATGTATAAAGGAAATGTAGTAACATATATATAGAACTGAATGTTATGCAGCCTTCAAAAATAAGGAAATCTTGTCACACTCAACAACAAGGATAAATCTTGACAGCATTACACTAAGTGAAATAAGCCAATCACAAAAGATAAATGCCATATGATTCTACTTATGTAAAGTATCTGAAGTAGTCAAAATCACAGAAACAAAGAAGGGTGGTTGCCAAGGTCTTAAGGGAGAGTGGAGGCAAAATTAGTATTCCACTCTCCCTTAAGAGTTTCAGTTTTCTAAGATTAAAAAGTTCTGGAGATTTGCTGCTTAAGATGAATATACTTAAACACTAGGGAGCTGTACATTTAAAAATGGTTAAGATAGAAAACTAAAAATTATGTGCATTTTATCACAATAAGAAAAATAACTAGATAAATAAATATAAAGGGAAAAAACACATAAAAGGACCTAGGTGAAATAACAAACTGGATTTGGCCTCCTGTCTAAAAAAGCCTAAGAAACCAGAAAATATATACAAAATCGGAGTTTTCACATTTTAGATACCAGGCAACCACTAACTACTCATAATGAACCTATAAAAAAGCAAATGAGGTAAGAAACGTACTGTCTGGACAAAATACAGACCCCTACCCAGGAAAGGGACACCCAGGCAGAATGTGGTATTCTCTGAATTGAGGAGACTGAGCTCAAAGTCCAAAGAAGCCAAGATAGCCAGAGATCTCAGATCAGCATACTGGACAACACAACTACACAAAGAGAGAATACCTTCAAATATCCAGTTGCCCAAGGATTAGAACAATCCTACATGGAAATTAAACAAGGCCAAGATCCACCCAAAAAGATGAGAGGGAATACTGGCCCTAGACTCACAGTCAGAAATTATGCCTGATCTCTTCACACAGAGTAATAAACTTCACAAATTTAGCTAACACTGGCTATAAAGTGATCTTGCTTCAGTAAAGAAGTAACCTAAAGCACATTCTATCTTGTAAATGTAACCCTAAACTACATGCTGTATAAAAACAGATTAAAAAGGGGAATGTGGTAGAGGAGGGAAGAATTACAAAGTGACACCAGAAAACTTTTGACAGTGAATATATTCATTAATTTATGTGGTGATGGCTTCCTGAATGCATACATATGTCAAAACTTGTCAAACTGTGTACAGTCAGCCCTTCCTATCTGTGGTCTCTGCATCTGTGTACTCAACCAACCACACACTGAAAATATTCAGGGGGTGGGGAGTTCTATCCGAGCTAAACATGTACACTTTTTCTTGTCATTATTTCCTAAACAATACAGAATAACACTTATTTATAAAACATTTACATTGTAGATATCATAAGTAATCCAGAAACAATTTAAAATATACAGGAGAATATGCAATATTCAAATATTATGCCATTTTATATAAGAGACTTAAGCGTCAGATTTTGAGATTCTGGAAAGGTCCTAGAACCAATCATTCATGGATATCACCCTTTAAATATGTATGTTTGACTGCACGTCAATTATACCTCAATCTGTTATTAACACCTGGAATAACAGCAAAATAACCAAATAAAAAAACAGGCAGAAGATTTGAGGCAGCACTTCATCAACATTATATGAATGATGAATAAGTTGCTTGATATCACTTGTCCCTAGGAAAGTACAATGAAAGCCATAATGAGATATCACTACACAACTAGAAGAATGTCTAAAACTATTAAGACCAATCACACTGCATGTTGAGTGAGCAAGTGAATGGATGAAATCTCAAAAAAAATTATGCTGAGTGAAAAAACCCAGACAAAAGAAGTACATATTGCATTGATTTCACTTATACAAAATGCTAAGATATCCAAACTTTCCTATAAATGACAAAAAGCAGATCAGTCACTGCTTGGGCACAGAGGGAAAAGTAATGGTGAAGAATTACCCAAGGACACAAAGAAAATTCTGAAAGTAAAAAACATTACCTTGATCATGGTGACTTCATGAGTGTATGCCTATTCAAATTGTACACTTTAAACATGATTATATGTCAATTATATTTCAATAACTTAAAAATTCATAATGTGCAAAGAATATAGAATATTTAAATATCAAAATAAATTTAGAATGACAATAAATTAAAACAAAAAGATCACTATAAAAGTGAAAGTGCAGGTGAATCATCTTCCAACAATTTACCAACATCTATCTACAAATGGTAATTCTATACAATGCTTCCAAAATCTCATCAGATACATTCTGTCAAATAAACATCCCCCAGAGTCACCTGGACTAAAAGGCACACACATGCATAATTTATAATTATACTCAAACATGTCTACTGAACTATGAGATCAGAACTAAACACACATTAAAAATTAATCTAACTTAGATTGGATCAAATATATGATTGCAAATAGAGCTGCAATTCTGCATTACCCAATTATTCACATTATTTGGCAGTGAAACTTTGCAGTTTCTCCCATCAAGAGATAGAAGTCTTTTTCCCCAGCCCCTTAACTCTGGAATTAACCTTATAAGAAACACCAGTAGGATGCCACAGATTTCAGTTTGTCCATTCTTTGAATCCAGGCTCAGGAGACCTGCTCTTTCAGAATCTTCCTACCACCATGAAAGCAAACTCTTTAACTGGTTGGAAGAACAGAAGACATCTCAGATGTTTCACCCTATCTTGGAGCAGCCTATATCAAACCAATTCCCAAACATATGATAGAACCCAGCCAAGAGCAGCAGAGACACCTTCCTAACTGACTACTAAATACAAATTCATAAATAAACTTGACCAAAACCAGAAACACTGCCTGGCTGAATCATAGACATACTCTAATAACAGTTTTATTGCTTTAAACCAAATTCCAGAGTAATTTGCAACACTATAGTAATAGCTAACTGCGGTAATAGCTAAGTAAATAAGTAGGACTGAATTGACAGTATCAACTCTATCTTAATACCACAATTCAGTTTTTCTTATCCTTAGGCATTTAGAATAACATATGATCTTTCTCTCTTAACTTTTGAAGACAAAGAAAAAGAGGAACCAAAAAGAACTAATTCATTAATTAGCAGTGATTCTACAAAACTTTTTCACAAGTTTTTCAAACCAGGTATGTAAAAATAGAGCAAAATCATTTTTGTAAGTAATGCCACCAATTATAACTTGTTGTGAAATTTTGTTGTCAGTTTGACTGAATCTAACCATACAGTAAAATTTTTCAGGATACTCCAAAATCTATTGTTACATAGCAACCTGCTACCTTGCTTATCAGTCCCATGATTTTTGTTAATGGCATCCAGATTTTCTTTTCAGAATATATTCGTACTCAACTATTTAAAATGGCACCAATCCTGGGATGCTGGATGGAGGGATAAACAAATGATCCCCAGGCTAACCAGAGTACATTTTCCTCTTTGCCATAGTAATTTATTTATGGAAGGGAATACAGCCCAAAGCGGGATATCTGGAATTCTTCTCAAGATGTTTGTAAAAACTGGAAAAGTGTCACTCTTCAGCAGAAACAATAGCTATGAGAATAATGTAGGTCAGAGCAGCCAGTGGCCACTTCACTGAACAAACAAGATAGAAGAATTAGAAGTGAAGCCACCACAGAAGAAATCCAAGAAAAAAGACATACTTCTAATATCATAGTAACCCTTTAATCCAAACATGCCTGAAACAACTGCAGTAGTGGAAGAGTTAGGTGATCTTCATTAACCCTCCCACAGAGACCCATTAGAGATATTCAACAAAATATTAAAACTCATCGATTTGAAGGTATCAGAAAGCTAACACAACAATAAATGATGACCAAGTCAAGATTCCAGAGAAAATGCAAATCTACAGATGTAAACCAAGCAAATGGGGATTATTTTACCTTGGGATAATTGTCAATACAGATGAGACAGCTGACCAGTATTTCTAACATTGCTGTAGAGCTAGGGATACCAAAGGTTTGGAAATGGCAAAAATCATACTATTATAAATTTGGGTCTTAAATGTTATCCAAAGGTTCATATACTAATAAGGCTTGGATGCCAGCCCATGGCACTACTGGGAGGTGGTAGAACCTTTAGGAGGTAGGGTCTAACAGAAGCAGTAAGGTCACTGGGTGTGTGTCCTTGAGTCTTTTTGCTTCCCAGCCACCATAAGCTAAGCAGTGTTGTAGCACCATGTACTCTCACTAGCATGATGCACTTTGCTGCCACAGGCCCAAAGCAGCAAGCAAGCATGAACTGAAACCTCTCAAACTGTGAGTCAAAATAAACCTTTTCTCTGATAAGCTGCTTCTCTTAGGTGTTTTGTTAGAGCAATGTTAATCTGAGTAACACACATACTACATGCTGACCACTGAGTTAAGATTCCAAAGAACTCAAGTCAGTCAGAAGTAAACAAGTCCTTTTAAATGTACTGCAGTCCTATTGAAGACACATAGGTGACCAAATAACAAAAATCTCTACCCCCTAAATTTAATGAAGGCAATCTCCAAATTTCTAGTTATCCTAAGTGTCTGGAATACACAAAATAAAAATTATCTCTGGAGAAAGATAATATCACCCTACACAGTTTAGACCCGGAAAAGCAGCTGGAAATTTACAGGGGGAAAACATGGCTGTTAGGGAATCAGGATTGAAAGAAAAGGTCCAAGTATAAACTGTGTTCTGACTATAAACTGTGTGTCACTTGACGTCTAACAATGCAAGCACAGAGGAGACCTGAGGGGGTTGAAAAGAAAAAAATGCAGAAACCAGAGAGAATGCTACATTTGAAAAATAGAGCTGTCCTCTGAGTTGGCTCTTTTTCAACACAGTTATTCCCCAACTGTGCAGTTTGGGCAGCAGAAAGCTGCAACTCTTAAGGGCCAAGTGCCAGAGGGCAGAGCCCAAACTCAAGCCCAAGCCCAAGCCTGAGTCCAACAAAACAGAAGGAAATTAGTGGAATCCCTAGAAGCAAGAAAACCATAGGACAAGCTTCAAAATCTTTGGGTAAAAACCAACTTAGACACAGAGAGACCCCTAAGACACCAAGCCAAAAAAGCAACAACTGGAAACCAGAAGAGTAATGAGCTCTAAGGAGCTGCACACTCCAAGAGATACTAAATTTGCATTCTAAGACTAGGCAGGTTAACCACCTAAAATAAAGTTCAACAATTCTAAGCACATTTAACAGAATCCAGTAACTAAAACATATGTATAATGTCCAGTTTTCAAACCAAAATGACATGATATGCAAAGAAATAGGAAAATCTGACCCATACAAAAAAAGGGGGGGTCAATATACTGAATTTGAGTGTACCTGAATTTTGGAGAGAGTACACAAAGAATTCAAAGGAATTATTTTAAATATATTACAAAAAGTAAAAGAAAATATATTCAAATGATTGACTGAAACAGTAAGAAAGAAAAAAGCTTAAAAGTAACTGAAATTCTAAATACTTACCAAATAGGCTAAACAAAAGATTGGTGACCTCAAAAACAGCTAAATAAAACTGTACAATCCAAAGACAATTAAGCAACTAAAGAAAACCCTAGGTCCTCAGAAACTAGGACATTATCATGCAGTCCAATACAGATGTAACTGAAGTCCCACAAGGAAAGAAGAATAAAAAAGAGTGTCCCCCCAAAAAATGTTGAAGAAGTAATGGCCAAAAACTTCTCCAATTTGATAGAAAGCACTGACAGAGAACCAAGAATCTCAACAAACCCAAGAAAGATAAACACAAGGAACTACTGTTACATATATATATGTACTGTATATGTATTTTATGTACATATATGTGTATATACACATACCTTAGTCAAGTCACTGAAAACTAAAGAGAAAACCTTGAGAACAGCCAAAGAAAAATGGTCACATAAGGAAAAAAACAACACAATTAAAGACTAGCTTATCCTCAGAAAAAATGAAGATGAAAAAAATGATATTTTCAGAAAAGCAAGAATTGTGTTTGTGCCAGCAGAAAAACCAAGAGAGTTTGAAGGTGGGCCAGTAGAAGATAAAAATGTAATAAAAATACTTAATCCAAAAGATCTCAAGAAAGGTAAGAAAAAGAACACAATGAGAGAACTATAAAGCATCTAAGGTGGTACATTTACGCCCAAATACATCAGTAATAATATAAAATCTAAATAATTTAAAAAAGACAGACTGAATTGAAAATAAACAATGATAAGGTACATACACAAAGCAGTTCTAAAACAAAGGAACAGAAAACTTCAAAATAGAAGGCTGATGGGATGGAGAAAGAATCACACAAATACTTGCTATGAGCAGACTATATGATAGCTATGGTATTATCAATCCAGATAGATTTCAAAGCAAAAAGTGTTATCAAAGATGAGAAACAATAATGATAAAAGCTTTAGCTCATCACAAACAAAGCTTCTAAATATGTGTACACTAATAACTTTCCATTACCTAAATTCAAATATTTAAAACAAAAATGGACCATGATATCAGAAAGACAAATCCATAACAGATTTCAACAAATCTCTTAATTAAATTATTATGCAGAAATTGAATTGGCAGAGATGCAGAAATTTTGAACAACATGATTAGCAAACCTAACAACAGACCACAATGGAATGAATTTTTTTATATCCCAAAATTCTTATATTGAAATCCTAACCACCAATATGATGGTTTTAGGTAAAGCCTCTGAAAAATTAGGTCACGAATGAAAAGGATCAGTGCCCTTTTAAAAGGAAAGGTTTCTTACTGTTGTTCCCACATGTGCGGACCCAGCAAGAAGACATCAGTCTGCACCCTAAAAGAGGGCCCTCCACAGAATACAACCATGCTGGCACTCTACCCTCTCATTTCAGGCTCCAGAACTGTGAAGAACACATTTCTGTTGTTTGTAAGTGACCCAGTTTACGGTACACATTAAACATCCCTAATCCAAAAATGAGAAATCTGAAATACTTCAAAAATCTAAAACCTGGGGCTCAAAGAGAATACAAATACACCAAAATCAATAATAATAGTAATAATAATAACGATCATTATCATCATCATGATCATCATCCAAAATCCAAAATACTTCTGGTTCAAAGCATTTTGGATAAGGGATAGTCAACCTTTTTTTGTTACAGCAGCACAGCAAAATATATATATATGAATAGTGCACCAAAAAACTGCAGGATGCACCTTTTCAAATACATACAAAACAATGTAAATGGAATCAGGCAAATAAACGTACAAAAGTTGCTCGGTACTCAACCACCCTGAGAATCACGGAAATGCAGAGTCAAGTCACTGTGAGATTCCACTATATACCCTCCAGAATGGCTACAATAAAAGATTGTCAATACATAGTGTTAAAATGAAGTACAAAAGGAATTTAGGTGGTGAGACTGTATACTGTTACAAACACTTTGAACACACATATGTCATACAAACTAGTTACTGAATTCCTGAGTAGAGTAAATGTATGCATATGTATACATTAATTAGGAAATTAATGGCAGCATTTTTCTGAACAGCCTAAAACCGTTAACAGCCCAAATTTCCAACAAAAATAAAATGAATAAACCATGGAATATTCAAACGGTATAACATACAGCAATGAAAATAATGAGCTACAGTTACAACCGTGGACATAAATGTCACAAACATAATGTTAAAAAAGAAACTAAGATCCATTTATACAATTTTTTTAAGATGTTGATAGACCTTTATTTTATTCATTTATTTATATGTGGTGCTGAGAATTGAACCCAGTGCCTCACACATGCTAGGCAAGCACTCTACCACTGAGCCACAACTCCAGCCCCCAATTTTTTAAAATATGAAAAAATTTTTCAAGAAAATTTTTTTAGGTGATAAAAATACAGAACAAAAAGAGAAGCCCCCCCCCCCCCGCCAATAAAAGACAGAATGTTAGTTACCTAAGAGAAAAGGAAGTTTTTGATAGGGGGGAGGCAGCATTACCCACTAACCAACCTTGCCCTAATCCTTTCATATTTTAAGTAATAGACTTACACTAGTATCTTGATATTTTTTAACTTTAGATAAAACTGCTCCCTATATAAGAAAATGACAATTCTCTAACAATCCCTCCACAACTCGTAAAAACTGTATCATAACCACACAAGAGACCAGCTGATTTCTTATCAAAACTGCAAAAGCATTTCAATGGGAGAGAGGAAGGTCCTTTCAACAATTACTGCTGGAGCAGTAAGATGTAAATACAGGGGAAATTACCTGAACTTCAATCTCTGTACAACTTCAATCTCTATACCAGAACTCAAAATGGATCAGATGTAAATGTAAAATGTAAAACTATGAAAAAGCAATGTACATGCTGTACAATGAACATTCATAGACAGGAGAAAATCATGATCTAGAGATAGAAAATTTCCTAGAAATGCTACCAAAAGCACATTTGGATTTCGTCAAAATTTAATCATTTACTCTATAAAAGATGCTTTTAAGTATATGAAAAAACAAGTGATAGATTTTGAGAAAATGTTTGTAAATTACATACTTGACCAAAAATTCATCTAAAATATTTTTTAAATTCTCAAAATTTAATAGTAGGACATCAGCAAAAATATCAGAAGGCTTTCCAAATTCACTTCCTTCATAAAACAAACAACAATGGCAAAAATTTGATAATCAACTTTTTCTGAATTCAAAAATAACCAACAGCTTGCATAATCCAAAAGACATTTATTCAAGCCATATGGCTAATCCTTGGTGTTTCAGTCAGCTTTGTGGTGCTGTAACCAATATATCCAACAAGAACAATTTAAAGGAGAAAAAGTTTTAGAGGTTCAGCCCATCATCAGCCAACTCCAAAGCTCTGGGCCCAAGGTGAGGCAGGAACATAATGACAGAAGGGTTTACTGGAGAAGAGCTGCTCAGTTTATGATAACCAGGAAGCAGAGAAAGACTGAAAGGTGCCAGGGACAAAATATAAACTCCAAATGCCCGCCCCTCAGTGACCTACTTCCTCCAGCCATACCCTATCTGCCTAAGCTACTACTCAGTTAATGCATTCAAATGAACTTATCCACTGCTTAGGTCACAACTCTTATAATCCAATCATTTGACCTCTGAACATTATTGAATTGTCTCATACATGAGTTTGGGGGATGCCTCATATGCAAACCATGCCCATCCTGCCTCTTTGAAAGTCAAGTCCACAAGCCCAGTGAGAATCAACAATCTGGCAGCCACCAGCGTAGGCAGAGGTGGAGGGTTGGAGCTTCTTCAATCTCCCATTTGAAAATTTGTCATTATCTGACATGTCTGGTAGTTTCCTGGAAAACTATCTTAATTTGAACTGATTCAGAACTCAATCAATATAAAAAGCTCCCCTGCCCCAACTCAAATAACCACACATACAACTCCAGGGCATCTGTCAGAAACAATCAAAAGCAATTGTTTCATAGTAGAACTGGCTGAGGCAAAGGATAACAGGTAGGACAAACAATAGACTGACAAAACAATAACAAAACAAATACAAAAGCTGGGGACTTTGAAAAGCTCAACATACTCCTCAGAACCTAAAAGATCTTGTTGAGTATGTGCAGGTCTGTGCACATGCCCAGGAAAGATCTGAGAAGGCCCTAAGTATCCATATCTGTCCAACCCTGAGGCTCCAAAGAGCAGAAAGTAAAGAGTAAAGAGTTGTAAACTTTCTAGTTGAGTGTTAGAAGTGCTGAAGGTGTTGCACAAAACCTCTAAAAACCTCTACAAACAATTGGAAATATATTAGTCACGAAATTTAAGGAAATTTCTGTTCAATCACTAGCTGACCACCAACCTAACTAGACAGAGACTTCGATGGCCAAACCTGACAATACAGATTTTACACAGTTAACTCAAAAATATCACTAAAACCCACAACAACAAACACTGGTGTGAGGGGATATGATTACCAAAACTGCTACATTATTTAAAACATAGTTTTCAACCAAAAAATACAAAACATTTAAAAAAAAAACAAGAAACTATGATTCATATACACAGGAGGAAAAAAGTACTCAAAAGAAAATGTTCCCAAGGATACCTATAAAGTGAGCTTAATTAGGCCAAGTTTTAAAATAAGTTATTTTAAATAAATTCAAAGAACTAAAGGAAATCCATACATCAAGAATTAGAGGAAATGAGATAACTCACAAATAGACTATCAGTAAGAGATAAAATTATGAATGGGAACTAAATAGACCAAAATTTTGGAGTTTAAAAGCACAATAACTAAAATAAACAATGCACTAGAAGGTCTGCATAGCAAATATAAACAGACAAAAGAAAAAAATTAGTAAACCTGAAAACAGATCAATTGAGATTATCCAGTCTGAGGAACAAAAAAAAATGAAAAAGAAAAATGCATAAGGCCTAAGAGACCTGCAGAATGACATTAAGTGTAACAATATAACATAATGGGAGTGACAGGAGAAAAGGGAAAAAAACTTTTGAAGAAATGTGACTAAAAATTCCCCCAAATTTGATTAAAAAAATAATTACCTAAACACCCCCAAAAGTTCAAGGAACCACAAGTAAGATAAACTCTGAGATCCATACTACACATATCATAATGAAACCGCCAAAAGGCAAAGAATCCTAAAGGAGGCAAGAAAAGCAACTTACTACATTTAGAGAAGATTCTAAATAATACTATCATTTTTCAACAGAAATCACAGAAGGTGATGGCAATAGGAAAACACATTCAAAATACTGAAAGAAAAAAGACCATCAATCAAGAATTCGCTATTTTTCAAAACTGAAGGATATCAAGATATTCACAAACACTAAAAAACTGTCTTCAGGTTGAAAGGAAAGCATACTAGACACTAACTTGAGTCTATGTGAAGAAATAGAGCATAGTAAAGGTAACTACATGGGTAATTTTATAAGTAAATGTTTTTTGTATGTGTCATTCTTTGTCTCCTATTTAATTTTAAAAACGTAAGGCTGTTGTCTGTGTAACAATAATAGTACAAAGGAAGGGGAGGGAATAGCACTAAACAACAAAATTTTTGTAAATTATTGAAATTAACTTGATACTACTTTGTGATAGTCATTATCTACTAAGAAAATGAAAAATAATAATAGGTAGCATAAAACAAGGGATTGAAAAGATATGCTAGAAAATACCTCTTGCTAGAAAATACCTCTAAGGTATTTTCTTTCTAAAAGGAAAGGTATTTTCTTTCAAAAGGATTGAAGAGGTATGCTAGAAAATACCTGTTTTTTAAAAATTATAATTATTAATCCAGGTTAATTAAATAAATAATGGGTTTCTCTGTGACATTTCTATGCAGGCACATATAATGCTTTGTTTGAATTCACCCTAATATTCTCTTTTCTTTAGATATTTTTTAGTTGTCGATGGACTTTTATTTTATTTATTTATTTATTTATTTAGATGCAGAACTAAGGATCAAACCCAGGGAGTCACACATGCCAGGCAACCATTCTACCACTAAGCCACAACCCCAGTCCTAATATTCTCTTTGGCCCTCTCCCTCCCTCCCTGTCACCTCCTCCTTCCATATTCCCGCTTCTACTTAGAAAATGTCTATTTAACACAACAGGGGGCACTAGAGGAATAGAGGAACAACAACAAAAAAACTTAAGACATACAGAAAACAGCAAAATGGTAGACATCTATCCTCCCTTACCAGTAATTACATTAAATACAAATTAATTGAGCATTCCAATCAATAAGCAGAGATTGGCCAAATGTGTAAAACAACATAATCCAACTATATGCTGTCTATAAGGGAAACACTTTAGATTCAAATACACTGAGTGAAAGGATGAGAAAGATATGACATGCAAACAGTAATCAAGAGAGGTCACTGGGCACGGTGCCGCCTGCCTGTAATCCCAGCACTTGGGAGGCTGAGGCAGGAGGATCTCAAGTTCAAAGCCAGCCTCAGCAACTTAGCGAGGCCCTAAGCAACTCAGTGAGACCCTGTCTCTAAATAAAATACAAAATAGGGCGGGGGATGTGGTTCAGTGGCAGAGTGCCCCTGGGTTCAATCCCTAGTACCAAAAAAAAAAAAAAAGAAAAAAGAAAAAAAGAAAGGAGAGCTGGGTCAGGGGCAGTGAGGCACACCTATAATCCCAGTGTCTTGGGCTAAGGGAGAAGGATCAAATTCAAAGCCAGCCTCAGCAATTTAGCAAGGCACTAAGCAATTTAGTGAGACAAAAAAAAAAAAAAAAATGGGCTAGGGATGTGGCTCAATGGTTGAATATTCCTGTGTTCAATCCCTGGTGCTGATACAAAAAACAGAGAGCGCAAGCTGAAATGGTTATCCTCAAGACATAACAGACATTAAGACAAAAATGTTTACTACAAACAAAATATTTTTTGTAATAAAAAGCTCTATCAATTAAAATTCTGTCAATTTTAAACATATATACAACACCTAAAAAGGAGTACCAAAGTACATAACGCAGAAACTGACGGAACTGAAAGGACAATGACAATTTAAAAGTAACAGTTGGAAACTTCAATGCCTTGCTTTTAATAATGGTTATAAGAAAGATAACCAAAAAGGAAAGAGAAATCGGTCAACAAATATGACAAAATATATATATTATATATGCTTTATATATATAATATATAAAAAACTACACCGAGATTTCATCTCACTGTAGTCAGAATGGCAATTACCAAGAATACAAGTAACAATAAATGTTGGTGAGGATGTGGGGAAAAAGGTACACTCATACACTGTTGGTGGTACTGCAAATTGGTGCAACCACTCTGGAAAGCAGTAAGGAGAATTCTCAGAAAACCTGGAACAGAACCACCACTCACTTAACCCAATTATCCCACTCCTCAGTATATACTCAAAAGCTTAAAATCAGCCTATTATAGCGACATAGCCACATCAATATTGAAAGCAGCCCAATTCACAATAGCTAAACTATGGAACCAACCTGAGTGCCCTTCAACAGGTGAATGGATAAAGAAAGTGTGGTACATATATACACAATGGAATATTACTCAGCCATAAAAAAAGAATGGAATTATGGCATTTGCAGGGAAATGGATGGAAGTGGAGACTATCATGCTAAGTGAAATAAGCCAATCCCAAAAAACCAAAGGCCAAATATTCTCTCTGATACGTGGATGCTAACACAAGTAAGAGAGGCAGGGGACAAAAGTTCATTGTATTTGACAAAGGGGAATAAGGGAGTGGGGGATGGGAATAGGAAAGACCATAGAATGACTCGGACCTAACTTTCCTAGGCTCACATATGAATATAAGATCAGTGTAACTTCACATCAGGTACAAACATAAGAATGGGAAGTTATACTCCATGTATGTATAATATATAGTGTACATATATGTATAATATGTATAAACACAGTCATGTATATCTAAAAAGAACAAATTTAAAAAAAAAAAAAGGAAAGAGAAGACCTGAATACTATAAACTAACTAGACTTAACAAGAATTTAGAGAACAATCCACTCAATGACAACAGTGTTGGGGTGGTCCGGACACTCCCTATGGTCTCTTAAGATGGCGCCTGGCGGTATGCCAGTTCTGCTGTTGCCACGGAGTAAACAAGTGGTATCTTTGCGAAAGTTATTCCTATTGGTTGGTTGTAAACTGGCCACACGTGTGTCCGGTTCGTGCTTTAAGCCTTTGTCTATGCTTGCCCATGCATGGTTCACGTGAAAGTTCTGTGATTGGTCAACTGAGGGTGAGAGAGAAAGAGAGAGAGAGAGAGAAAGAAGAGAAAGAAACGCGTGCGAAAAATAAAGAGCTGCATACACATTCCCGGGATCGCGTCTTTGTTGCGGGCGACAAGATGACAATAAACAGAATACACATAAATCTCAAATGAATGAAGTAATCCTCCAGTACAGACCATAGGTTAGCCATACAAAAGTCTCAGTAAATTTAAAAGGAGAAAAGTCATATTTAGTTTATTCTGTGACTGCAATGGTATAAATCCAAAAATCAATAAGAAAATTAAAATATGTAGAAATTAAGCAACAAACTCCTAAAAAAATCAGTAAGCCAAAAAAGAAATCACATGAGAAATTAGAAAATATGTTGAAATGAATGAAAACAAAACACAACATACCAAAATTGAAGAGATACGGGGAATGCAGTGTCTACAGGGAAACTTATATAAGCCTACATTTAAAAAAAGAAAAAAGATTTCTATAACCATATCTTCCATGTTAAGAAATCAGAAAAAGATAAACTAAGCTCCAAGCAGACAGAAGGAAGGAAATAAAAATTAGGGAAAAATAAATGAAATACAGAGGAGAGAAACAATGGAGAAAAATCAACAAAACCAAAAACTGGTTCTTGGAGAAGATAATAAAACTGACAAACCTTAGTTAAACTAAAAAAGAGAAGGTTTATATTACTACAAAATAAGGAATGAAATGGGTTATTACTACCAACCTTGTAATTAGTAAAAAGAATCATGAGAAACATTACAAACAACTACATGCCAACAAATTAGAAATGTAGATGAAAAAGACAAAGCCCTTAAAAAAAAAAAAAAAAATTCTACCAAAACAGATTCAAGAGGACACAGGAACTCTGAATAGATTTGCAATAAGAGGAGAATAGTTAGTAACCAAAGAACTTCCCATAAAGACAAATGGATAAAGAAACTGTGGTATGTATATACAATGGAATATTATTTAGCCATAAAGAAGAGCAAAATTATGGCATTTGCAAGCAAATGGAAGGAACTAGAAAATATCATGCTAAGTGAAATAAGTCAATCCCAAAAAACCAAAGGCTGAATGTTTTCCCTGATAAGTAGATTATGATACATAATGGGGGTGGGTGGTGGAGGAACTTTAGATTACATAGAGGGAAATGAGAGGGGGGAGGGGTCAGGGGTATGAAAAATGATGGAATGAGACAGACATCATTACCCTATGTACACATATGATTACATGAATGGTGTGAATCTACATCATGTACAACCACAGAAACAAAAAGTTGTACTCCATCTGTATACAATGAATCAAAATGCAGTCTGTAAAAATAAAAGCACAGGACAAAGGGCTTCTCTAGTAAAATCTATATTTTAGATTTTAAGAATTAACCAGCCTTCTCAAACTCTTGGGACCAGACTTAACTCATCCTAAAATGCTAATATTACTCTCATACCAAACCCAGGCAAAAATCACAATTACAAATATCCCTTAATGAATTAAGTCACAAACATCCCCTCTACAAAGTGCACATCCCTAATTCAAAAATCTGAAACCTAAAACTTTTTGAGCACTTTTTGTACACTCAACAGGTACAGGCTATTCAAATACTGCAAAATCTGAAACATTTCTGGTTCTAAGCATTTAGAATTAAGAGCTATCTGACCTGGTATTTCTGTTTTATGAAGAAACACCATCTAGATGCATTTGTCCTGTCCCAATTCAAACTATTACAGTCACCATCCTTCTATCTCTGAGCTGCACCATCATCCTGGAAATTCTCTTCAAACCTCTCCTGTTTGTGATCCTATTTCCTGGATCCTTCACCTTGGATTTACCCCTTCATTTTGAT